>JABJVO010000106.1:3657698-3678541 GCA_026770805.1 Boulengeromyrus knoepffleri | reverse complement strand
GGGTGGGGAGGAGGGAGCGGGGGGGGGAGGGGGGGGGGGGGGGGAGAGGGGGGGGGGGAGGGGGGGGGGGGGGAGAAGGGGGAGGAGGGAGTGCAAACTACATAAGATGTGGAAAGGGGCAAATCTGAAACCACAACAAAATAAGCATCGTCAGCTTTTTCTTGAGATCTCTCTCATTTCAAGGGCGCAGCCCTTGTCATCTGGTTTAAGTTTCTCTGTACGCAGTGAAAAAAGAAATTCACCTTCCCGAAGTCCGTTGGAAAAATGGCGATGCGGAAGTGAAGAGCCAAGAGTCTTATTTCTCGGCAGATCTAAATATGGTACTATTTCTATGAGGTTGTCATTATCATACGTAGCAGATAGTGCTGATCTCAGCTGACCCTAATCAGTTTGGAAATTCAGGCTGAAAATGGTATCGGGGAGGACTGTTCCCATTCCCGCAACCTAACCTACATCCCCGTGCGGAGTCTCTCCGTCTAAGCGAGCGTGTTTATTCTTTTCACGGGGCCATGACATCAAATCTGAAAACAAACAGCACTGAAGCACAGATTTACGAGGCAGGCAGGGAGACAGATTCATATCAGATCTGGAAACCCTTTCTCAGAGATTGAGGGCGAAGCCTTTGATCTGTGACGGCGGCACCTCTCAAAGCGACACCAAGAAAGTGGTGAGAAACGCAGGAGGGTTGGGGGGGGGGGGGGTGGTCTTGCACCAGCACAAAGTGTACCATAGAATTTAGAACGTGATACAGGTGACCTGGGGTCACCAGCACTATCCAGCATACCTTGTGATATCCCATGTTGCCATAGAAACCCACATACATGCATTCTAGTGTTCAAAAATACATAAAACAACGCACATCCCATATTTTGTTGACAGTTTAGAGTACTCTTCCATTCCACAAAGCGGAAGCGCGTTTCCAGTTTCCCATGACTGCCTCATAATGCACTGAATGATGGAGTTCTTCAAACGGAGATTATTAAGCAACAGTGCTGCATCGCTACAGGCAAATAGAAACATTCAACGTACAGCCAAAGTTCACGCTGCATAATGAGTCATCTGAGTTTTGCCGTACGGGGCAAACAATTAGTTTAGCGAAACCCTCACTTTCTCGCTTCGAAAATTAAAAGTACACCGACAACGTATTCCTGTATTCGCGCTAACTGTGTCATGTCAGCGAACACGGCAATCCCCGAGTTCTCTTGGCCAAATCAAGCTCAACATTTTCAGTGGATGATGCAAGATTCCGAACAGAGAAAGTTTAATTGTGAAGATTTAAAACTTCTTCACATCAAAGGGACTTGACTTAAATCGGGGCCTAGTTTCCTAGTCTCGCCGCCTCCCAGTACAGAAGATACCCTTCTATCTGTACAGCCAGTGGCACGATCTCCACTACCAGCAATCTCGGGGCAGTTGCCCTGCAGGCCTCTCCTCACTTTACCCAGAAGTCCCCTGGCAAAAGGTTTCAGTAACATCATGAAACTCATAGCTCCATAAAAACGCAGTTAGCAAAACAAACCAACAACCAACCAACCAAGAAAACAATCAATGAATTAATGTCTCTATTAAAACACAAACAAAAAAAAAGCACTTGGCTGGACAGACCCCTAATCATCTCAAATAACCCTGACACATAACACACTTACAGCATGTTTACTTACGTACAGGGATAAAACTGCAATTACAGCAAAAGGGAAATTAGAAAAAGGTGACATACTTCAAAGGGGGCAGATGTTTTATGATCAAAGAGTAACAGTGGCAGAATGTGCTTAAGCACTAATATCAGCAGAGTAACAATAAAGGGGACAAACATAATTACGGAGACTCTGACAAGCTTGAATTTCTGCAGGAGAACTGTCAAACGATAGTTGCCTAGCAACACAAGGTTCTGTGCTGGTCAGGCTGTGTAAATACCGCCTCACACCACCCGTATGGTTTCATATGACATCTGCTCCTATCTGTTTTCTTCATTACTCATTTCAGATCAACCTGAAGCAGTTTTCAGAAAATAACCTCGAGCTCTCCCTATTAGAGTTCCCTGTAGCAAACTGAAAGTAAAACATCTATGTGTATTAACAGCATAGCCAAATATTTGCAGCAGTTTAGTAGTTCAAGTGTCGTCAATGTCAAAATATGGACAAGCTTACAGGAGCCTGACAGATTCACATGAGTATTTCAGGCAGAATATCTCAAATTCGGGTTGGCGACTTCTGTTAGGTTTTTTGACAGCAATTCCAGGTACTCAGTATACTTATTGGTTGCAACTTAACCAGACACTGTGTTCAAAAACAGGAAATACAGAATATTACAGGTTTACAGAACAGACTGATCAGACATTTATTATAGGGCTCTGAGCTTTCATCATCTACATATCTGGTCACTCAGAGTAGGGCGAAGTCTTACTCTTATACTTATACTTTGCATCTTAAAAGGTGATAGTCGAACCCAGGGCCGATTGACACCCCAGTTGATTGAATCTTCGTAACCATGGAGACGGTTATAGCGCAGGAAGTCGATAATGGAGTATGATCGGCCATCCCTATTGGCTTGCCTTTGGTATCCATGGTGATTCACAGGAAGACACACTTCAGCCTGTATTCTTCTTTACTACACACGGGGGCTACATTTCCGCACTCTTTCCGGAAGCCACAGGCTCTGGATAGGGCGTTCCAGAGAGCAGCAGGCCCTCGTTGACCCCCTCCCCAACCCAAACGCTGACAGTACGGCGGGAGGCGGGGGGGGAGGAAGCACCGCGGAGGCGGGATTACCTTCCTCGCCGACGAGCCCTTCTGCTGATCGATAGCGTAATCGCTTCCAGTTCCCCTAACAAGCCAGACTGACTGCCATCTGCTATTCCCAGTGACAACGTCAGGAGATCTTTAATTACAGCTCGCTGAGCAGTCCAGCTGCCTCCTCATTTGGGGCAGCCATTCAGGATCCCCAGAAGTTACCGGACCCCAATTCAAATCGCCCAACATCCTCCTACAACTTGAGGAAAAGAGCTTTCATGCTTGTCTGCAAGACACATCCTACTCCCTGCAGGTAGCCAGTGATTCTTTGATCTTAGAGTCGACTACTGCGTGGATTGCAGACTTTTTTCCTTCTACACTGAGGAGCATCAGCATCTGGTCTGAACCCCCAATTTACAATTTTGCTACGAAAACTTTAAATCTTCCCAACTACTGCCAGTAAGTTCAAAATCCACAAATTCCACAAATAACCTTTCCTGTTATAACTCCAAACCAGGAATCAGTCACAGTACCAGCTCACAAAGTTCATGAAATATTACCAGACACTGATGGCAATTCTCACAAACCGCTTTTTCCACCTTCCCCGTATCTGAAAGCCAGACATCACCAGGGAATTACGCTTTCTTCAGCTGTGCGAGTTAGACTGCTCAGAGCGCAGTATTGAAAGCACGTTAAAAGTGACAGCCTATCAAAATCCACAACCCTACAGTGTTTGTTTTCATTGCTCCCTGCTGGGAGCAGATTGCTGAAAATGGGGACGTTCGGTGACAGCGACAGTGAGCCGTGTTTACAGGTTCGGGACCCACGTTTAGGAGAAAGGCAGGCTGTGCCGTCAGGTCAGACCCCACAACACGACTCATAAGCCAATAACGCATGAGTGGATGATATCGACTAAAGGGGCACCACAGAGAACACTGTAATCACACCGTGAGGCCGCACGGTCAGTCCAAACTCTGTCCGAATCCTCTGTGCGAGTTCACCCTTTGCACGCATGCGTCTACTTCACCTGAAGTGCAAAACGAACTGGGGGTGTTAACAGAGGCAGATCAGGGCAGCATCACCAGAAGAGGGCGCCTTCTCACTTGTACCGTCAACCCGGCCCGTACAGCTTAAGTTACAGCTATGCATCAGACAAAGTAAAATTGGGCAGTTTGCCAGAGGAGGGGGCATGGGGGGTGGGGAGTGTAGCTTACCCAGGGCATCACATGGGCACTGGAATTAATACTGTGTGAGATTGTGTATAAACACCAGAAGCACAACCCCCCCCCCCAACTTAAATCCTGTTTGCTTTAATTACTCCCCGTAATTGTATTTGTTTTCATGAAGAGATCATCGAAATTGGGCAGCGATCAGGCAAGGGAGTCTAATGAGATTTATGGGAAACCAATCAAGGCAAGGCGGCCTGCGGTCGACAGGGGATGGTTCTCAGCTAAAATTAACAGAGCCGCCCAACAGCGTTAGGGGGATAATTTGTCGCATTTAACAAGTTGAAGATTAAGTTGTATTCATGCCATCTCATCATTTTCTGTAGGATTGTTTCCGTTTCGAAACAGTAATATGACCTTGTAAGAGAAAATTAATTTTTCTAGTGTATGCTGGACTGCAACCATATCAGAAAAGTCCTTTTCAATTATGCGCTTACAAGATGCACAGCTGTCTGAGCCTCCTGGAAAACCCATAAATGTAATAATTGCCCAGCAGTCACAGAAATTAATTTTACATGCTGCCCCCCACAACAAATAGTCATTACAAACGGCAGATACCGTGTGGAAATTGTCATTGGAAACTCCTGTCAAATTCAGCAAGTTTGGGAAGAACAGTGTGCCAGTACTGTGTATCAGCTTGAACCGTATCTGCCACTTCATTGGTCTTCACTTGGGTCTTCGAGTTGAGTGATCGTCAGAACATTCAGAGCAATTAAACCGACACTGGAAATGACGTCTTTC
Source organism: Boulengeromyrus knoepffleri (assembly GCA_026770805.1). Taxonomy (NCBI): domain Eukaryota; kingdom Metazoa; phylum Chordata; class Actinopteri; order Osteoglossiformes; family Mormyridae; genus Boulengeromyrus; species Boulengeromyrus knoepffleri. Next base: position 3,673,845 of record JABJVO010000106.1, on the reverse strand, counting down.
GGGTTTCGTGCCGTTGAACAGATTGCGATATTGTCTGGGTCTTGCAGATACAAGTAGTAATCCGTCTCCGCTCGTTCCCTGTTGGTTATCAACGCAAAGCCTTGATTATTACAGCAACACCTACAGGGACAGACAGACGGTGCTGTTTCAGCCAGACGGTCCACAGGCCTGCTCCTCTGACTGATCCAAGACACATGGGGGGAACCAGCTGAACTGGGGGGCTGTCCCATCGTCGTGGTAGCATGTGGCCTTGCCATGGCACATGGGGGGAGGAAGGAAGGAAGACTCAGGCCATTGCTTTGGAGGGCCAGGGTGGTCCCATGGCAGGCAGAACTGATTAATCTGTGAAAAGTCCCCCCAGAAGAGCAGCTGGGTCCAACAAAGCATCAAAAAAAGGACTCCACTCAGAGAGAACGATACTAGAATTATACTATTATTAAGTCCCTGCAGACCCTTCTGTTTATGGGGACTTGCACATTTATTTATAGACCCGTTTCAAAGCATTCTAGGTTGTTTCTAAAAAGTACAATTATCAGTTCCTCACATGTTCAAGGTCTGTTCCTTAACTACAATGGGACTTATGGCACTTGACAGTCAACGAGACAGAGGAAAAAGGCAGATCATTTTCATGAGATCATCCCTCACAACAACGGGAGCAGATTTAGCCCAAAAACCAAAACTGCGCATCATTTTAGAATATTTATTTTTTTATTATTATTATTACTGACCACTATAAACAATGAATAATGAATCTGCCCCACTCTTAATGGTCAGCAGGTTCTAAAGGTTGAAAAGCTTTGTTTTGTTTGGCATTTTGAGGGGTTGTCATACATACTTGGTACGATTAATTTGTCCAATTATCAAAATATCATCAGACCAGCAAAACACCAAAAAAAACCATTACAGCTCTTTCTGCTTCACGTGTGATAAACACAAAGCTCAACGGGACTCAACTGTCTAGCAACAGGGCCTCTGCGGCCCCCACCCACAGAACGTAACCATGGCACCAAGGTATCTCATGTCACGTTGCAGCATCATACCATGGCCCAAAGCTGAGAATGATTCGTCTCGGTATTTACAAGACCTGACAACCCCAAGCGGTCATGCTCATTTGCTTGTGACACCTCTGCAGCCTCAAAGTTCACCCGTTGATGAGAGAGATTCCCTCCTTTTGGTCTTTAATTGTGCTCGGCTTAATGATGTGTTTTGGCCCCAGACTAACAGGTCTAATGCATGTCATGAAAGACGACGACTGTCTGAAGGAATACAAGCTCCATTAGATCGTGGAACAGAACAAGCCATTAGATGTTTGTTTCAATGACTTTCAGTACTTTTCAAATATTTCGGGCGATGAAATAACAGCACCCTAATGACATGAAAATGGCTTCCTGTCTGAAGAAAGTGATGCCACAACGATTGTCCTCTGGTGCCTTTTGGTAGCCTGTGTGACTTGAGCAAAACAAAAGGTTCATGTTTAAACCCAGACTGGAGTGTGTTTCTACCCAGCAGCAATCGAATAGAAAGATATATTACTGTCAAGATATTATTCTGCCCAACATCCTTGATTGGCCTAAAGAGGCAGTGACATAACAGTGTGTCTGTGTCTCAGGGCAGCCAAGAACAACTCCCCAAAACCATGACTGCTCACCATATACGGACAACAGAATTTCTTCACTTTCTATCAGAATCCCTCCGACTGCCAGTAAAAGTATCTTTCATTACAATTGCTTATTAATGAAACCTTTCTGCTTTGATCGAGAACCTGGACTAATAACATGGGAGGAAATTACAGAACGCTAAAGATGTTATTTGTGGGCTGTAAATTTCCACTAGTTTAGTTAGATTACACAAACTAATGTAGGCATTTGACTGCAAGTATTTTATTTTATTTTTTTAATTTGTGGACACAAAAATGGCTACAGGGATGCAGCCTGAGCCCCTGAACATTTAAGAAAACACCAGCGAAAAATTCAGTACTGATTTGTTGTCATACTTTGCATAGCTCATCTAAATGCAGCATAAGAGAACGGTGCCCACAAAACCTTAAAAGGGAAAAAAAAAAATGTACACAACGAATAATGATAGCAAGTCATTAGTTAATGCATGTAGTTTGAAAATAAAATTCCACAGCCCAGCAGGTAAAAGGAAGTACTGTAAATAATCGGTCAGCCACAGGAAGAGAACAAGCACTTTGTTGCCCGTTAAGAGTTTCTCTAATGGACAGACTGTCAGAATAGATTGTTAATCCAGGATGCTGTAAATTTGGGTGTAAACAGAAAGCAAGTACAATACCAGCCTTCTGGTCTGCATGCACCGACAGCTTTGAACGTTCCAGAAAATCTCCCTGAGCTGTACGAGTCAAACCCCCTTCTAACGCTACGTTAAATCCAAAACACAGTGAGAACTATGACCACAGCTGGATGGCGGCGGCGTATCACACCAGCTCATATCTCTGCATTAGCCTCAAGTTCAGTTCAGGGCTTTATAACTTCAACATGCATCATCTGAATAAGGTCTCCCCCCCACTCATCTAACCAAACCGATTAGCATGTCAAACTGCAGGATGCAGGTCATGAAATTCTCTGGATTTACAGACACTGAAGGCCATCATAGGTTTGACGCCCTTAAGTTTAAAACTGAAATCTGCATTTAAATCTGTTGGTGCTGCTACACTTTTCCTACGTCTTCTATGCTTCCAAACCCATAAAAAAAAAAAAACCTTTTAGCATCCTGCTCACCTCCTACTTTGCACTTCTGTATGCAAGTCCTACACCTGCAAACTTGACCTCAACCAAGCCTGCAAGCGCAGCATCACCGGTGGCTGGTCTGGTGGTAGAAACAGGCTTACGTTCAAAAGCTTGACCGCTCACAGGGTATAAGGTCATGCAGGTGGGAGGATGAGTAGCCATGTGTCCTCGGAGCCCCTGCACCTTCTCTGGGAGATCTGCTTCCATCTCAGCATTAACTGTGCTTTCCAAATGTTAGCAATGGGATTTATTTTAAACATCCACAGAGGAACCCAGAAAGCAGTCAGTTACAGAAATGCTTCCCCCATCGCATCTGAGGTCACAGATTACAGACGCTAGAAGATGCTGCTTCAAACTCAAAAGTCAATGTGCTCTATTAACACACGACAGCCTACACCAGGGGCGGCCTCTCTTATCTGCAAAGGGCCGGTGTGTATGCAGGTATTTTGGGGTAACCTTTAGGTCAGCTGTTCAAACCCAGGCGCGAGAATTCTTCAACCAATCAGTCCTCTAATTAGTAATCTAATTAGGGAGTCACGGAAAAAAACCCTGTGCACACTTTCTGGATAAGAATGCCCACCCCTGGCCTACATTAACAAGAATAAATGTTCAGTAAGGGATAGTGGGGGAGGGAGATGCTTTCATGGACTGTCAAAGTCACAGAAAAAAAATGCCAACCCCCCCTCTCCTAGCAACAGAGTGGAAGAGCCAGTCGTGCGCAGAGAAACACTTCAGATACAATTTGGGACAAACCATTGGGGGTGGGGGTGTCCCACCACTTTCAGTCAGGGCTAGAGAGAACAGACAAAAGCTGTAAAACGTCCTCCTGGCCACCCGCCCTTCTAATGTCCACATGTTTTAACTATATTTATGAAAGTGAGGGCGATGAAAAACCAGAGCAGGTTAGCGGTGACCAAAATCTAAAGACGCACGCAAAGGAGCGTGCCAAGGCCAGCAGGGACGCCCTTTTGCCTGCGATGGCCACCTGTTTGCGGAGCGCGCCAACGCTCTAACGAGGCCGGGGGGATGCCGGCAGACCGGGCCTCTTCGTAGTCCACGCACGTCTCCTGCGACGTGCAAGTGGATTCTCTCTAAGCTTCCAGCGATAGAACACACCTCCTCCTCGTGCGAAACACTGACCAGAAAGCCACTTTTTCTTTCCAAATTGGGGGGTGGGGGGAGTTATCTGGCTGTTTTCAGTGGAGCCTGATCCCACCCACCACAATCTCTCTCTCTCTCTCTCTCTCACACACACACACACACACACACACACACACACACACAGGGCAACGACCAAAGAAAAAAAGACATCAGTTGTGCAGAAGCAAAAACGTACACAAGCACATCAGAAGTAAACAGATGAAAAATTTCTGAACGCGAGTATTAATAATAATAATAATAATAATAATAATAATACCACCAGCATGGACTTCTTGAACTCCTACACTCAGACACTACACAGCGCCTTCAGAGAATCACGCAGGCCAGGCTGCACCTCAGAGCTGATGCCAGGCCCATATCACACGGGGGTAAAACTGGCAGGAGTCCGCAGAGCTCCTCTTCATTTCGAGTTCACAGGAGTGTTATTCTTGCATTCACCCCCATTCATTTTCTATAATGGTCATCAGGAAATAGTGTTCTTGTACCATGTACTGTGTGCTGAGATAAAGTGTCTTTTTCAGCCTGTGCCAGTAAACATGGGAGAGGGGAAAACTGGTGAAAATTAAATACACATACAAATGAAACGTCCAGAATTAAATTGCAATTACCTGCCAACCTTTCTGCTAATGAACTAATGCACTGTGAAACACTTCATTAGCAAATGCTAACACTGTTGATTTTGATTTTGCTGCCATTTCTCGTGGTACGTTACGAGGTCAGGTCACCTCAGCAATGTTGGCTACGTCAGTATAAATGCTCATTTCAGTAGCTACCGGTTGGCTGAAAATTCACGGACGCCACTCTGTGGCCATTTGCAAACCGTCACCAGGCCAGAATACCTTGAACAGACCCAGGAAAGCAGATTAACACAAAGCGTCCCTATAAATCAACATTCACCCACAATCAATCGCAAAAGCACAGCCAAGGTTGCGTCCAATATGCAAAAATCCCAGCAAAGTAATAAAACGCACACAACATTAATACAGCAAAATATACAAATACTAAACCCCTCAAAAATAAACAATTTACCAAGCTCTCCAAAGGACCTTAAGATGTCATCCTAAACGGTATGGGATTAGATCAAAAAAAAGAATTTTTATAGTGCTGTATTTTCCTTGTTTATACATAATGCAGCAAGATAATGAATTTCAAACAAGGAAATTGTATAAAACATAACAGCCCAAGAGAGGAAAAAAAAATCAGCATGTAACTTCAGACCTTATAAAGCAGGGGTGTCAAACTCTAGTCCTGGGGGGCCGGAGCCCTGTGTAGCTTAGTTCTGTCCCTGTTCCACCACAAATGATTCAGCTCAAGAGCTGTATGCTAATTAGCACAAGGAGTTCAATCAAGTGTTTTAAATGAGGGGAAACCCAAAAATGTGCAGGGCTCCGGCACCCCAGGACTGGACTTTGACACCCCTGTTATAAAGGATACTAGGCCAGGAATATGAATGCAGTTTAAACTAAAGCCTAACTGTTAGTCCAGACGTGGCCAGCTGTGCACACGCTCAGTAGTGCCTGAATGTCGACTCGTATGTGATCGTTAGACAGCAATATGGTTCTGCCCCCAGTTTACCGAAAGTAAATTGTCAGTACCTGGGCATCCATCAGCAGGTGTCTCATCAAGGTCATGGACTTCTTTAGGGTCTCCTTCTCGTTGGGCAGGAAGGCGTCGTCCTCGTTGTCCAAGGCCTTGGGCCCGTTCACCATGAAATGGGCAATCTGGTCATTGAGGCTGTTCAGGGACTGCACTGCTGCGGGGACAGGGAAGGGAGGGGGGCCGTTAGAATGGAACCTCGACACCAAGCATCGCTGCTCCCCCCACGAGCTGTCGATGCTTGGCGCTCACAGTCCCCCCATTCTCTCTCAAATCGATAAGATTTTCAGCCAGTCTCTGAAATGAATTCTTCTGGAACCCACACCCCCTCCCCCACCCTTTCTGCCTGGCCTATTATGCCAAGTTATGGAGGGCGGTGGGGCTCTGACTGATGCTCATTATATTAAAAAACTGCTAACAGTCCACCAGGAAATTCTCAGCCATCATTTACTCACCCATCAGTCCATCTATTTTCCCCAGAGCTGTCTATCCATCATGGGGTCAGTCAAGTCAATTCAAGGTAGCACAGGCTATGAGCTACAAAAGACCCTACCAATATTTTATATAAGCAAGGCTGGGTCTTTTTAATATGGCAATTCAGATTTACCTCAACACCTTGACTGAGAATACAACAGCAGAACCGTTCCTGGGGCATGAGCCAGGAAGGTACAATACCAGTCAAAATATTGGACTTGTCAAGCCGCCTACAAAGGAAAGTGATAGAGTGGTCACATCACAAGACCTGGGCACCTGACCTTAAAAACACAGCAGAAATTGTTTTGGAGGAGTTTGACCAGAACGTGAAGAAAAAAAACAGCCAATGAGTGCTCAGCATATATGTGGGAACTCCTTCAGGACAGCTGGAAAAGCATCCCAGGAGGCCACCTCATGAAACTGGCATAGAGGAGAAAGTAAGGTCAGCCAGTCCCCTGCAGCAATTGGGGTTAAAGAGCCTTGCTCAAGGGCCCAATGGTGGGATCACTCTGCCAACCCAGGGATTTGAACCAAAAACCTTCCGAGTCCCAACCCACAGAACTACCCCCTCCCCGAATAATTCATCATTTTCATGTTTAATATTTCATTGGTCCGTGCATAATTTTATTATGTTTTATAGTGTTGGTGTTTCAATAATTATTCTGAAATGTAATGAATAGTACAAACAAACCTTTCTGTGAGTAGGTGTGTCCAAACGTTTCACTGGTACCATATGCCACACTACAGGAGCAGGCGAGCCGGGAAGCAGACTAGTTGAGCCGAACTTACGGGTAAACGGGGTTTATTAGGTGCGGAAGGGCAGACATCCACGAAAGCAACACTGCACATGACATTAAACAATGACAGATCTGGGGGATACTGACTTAGACGCGGACTAAATACACAAGACCGGCTGAACTTAACAAGCAACAGGTGATTACAATCAGGAAGTAGCACGAGGTAGCGAGGGGGGCGTGGCACACACGAGGATCGTACGAGCCAGGTGTGACACCATACATCGCAGTGTCGAATTATTAGGTCAGCATGACTATCCATTTATACAGCATAACATCCCCCTGAGCAGCACAACCAGACACAGAGAGCATCTCCAGCAGTTTGGATCTGCAGCCTCTGGATCACAAGCAGAGCTTCAAGCCAGTTAAAGGATTTCCATCATCTGTACTGCAGTTTTATGGAGAAGAATGTGCGACACTGACAGGAAGCCATCACTTCGCCATAACATTCAGCAACGGCAGTCACACTTGAAGGTGAGGTGACATCCTTACAAAGACTTAATGTGCTTCATCCAGCAAATGATGAATTTATATTCAGTCTATGAGTTTGTAATATTTTAAATGGTTATAACATTTTAAGAACAAACCCCTAAACGGTGACATTTTACATTTAAAATCTGAAAGCCCCTCAGTCACTCTTTAGGAAATTCCCCTTAGTGTCTGTGGTGTCAGTATATCCATTGATGATCACTAGCTTCTTATCCAGTCAGGATTGCAGGTAACACTGAGCTTATACATGGGATCACAAACATGTCATGGTTTCGGACGGATAGATGCACATTGGAGTACCTACTGTATGGGACAAACTCTAATCATGACGACCTTAACCCCTACCCAGCCCTAACATTAATCATAAGGAACCAAACAAAATACGAGACTTTTGGCATTTTTTGTTTTTCGATTGCAGTCAGATTTTTATTTTAAAAATGTGTTATTGAAATGAGGACCTGAAAAAGGTCCCCAGGAGCAAAAAAGTTTCAGGTTTTACCACATTGTGGGTACATTACGGTCCCTGGGTGTGATCTATGCAAACACACACACACACACACACACACACACAAACGCACACACACACACACACAGAATCTTAGGGCAGGGTTCCCCAGTAACTGGCTGCTGGGGAACAGTATGCAGATTTCCAAACACACGAGCTGAATAAGGTGCGTTTCAGCAGGAAAATCGGCAAACTGTGTTACAGACTGCACCCCCCCCCCCAGGACCAGAACGAGGAGACCCTTGCTTAGAGTCATCAGTTCTCCTGAACAGTTTACCTTTAGGTTTCGATCCCATACCAATGGAGTTACAGGGCAGCAGCACGTCAGCATGTTATGAGTCACTGCACAGCCCAGGGAGGGGAAGCACATTACTGAGGATTTACAGCAAGTCAGGCGATGCAGTGCGAATACAATTAGCCAGCGGGTTCCTTCCGGAGTATGTTAAATGCAAAAATCTGAGGGACCCCTAACCACAGAAAGCACATAGAACGAGGGGGGCACCTTGGGTGGGATTGCAGTCCATTGCATGACACACTACGGACAATTCAGACACCACTTCCACCGCAGTACCCAAAAGGGCTGCACATGAACGCAGGAAGACCCTAACTCAAGCCAGACTGAGCCAGGGGCAGGAATTCACCCCCCAGAGGAGTGAGGATACCCCACTGTCCTCCCAGCCAACACTATACATCTCACAATTTCTGTTTCATATTCTATCACATGATATATATGAAGAATTGAGTGGGTCTTCATTGTCATGCCATCTATATATAATCACAGCAAACGGTGCCATGAAATAACGTTGCCCAGCACTGCGGTGCAGTATACATATATACATACAGTGCAGAGACTGTAAGTAAGACAAATGTAACAAGGGAGGGGGGAAAGGAGAATAATGGCTTATAAAAACACATAAGGAATACACTGACAGAGGAGCTGGATGTACCCACACAAATCAGATACAGTGGCTACTGTCGAAACAGTAAATACGATACATATGACAGATGTAGGGAAAGGTGCAGTGTTCACTGGTTAAGGTGGTTATATGGCACAGATGTAGGGAAAGGTGCAGTGCCGGGCAGTGTTCACTGGATAAGGTGGCTAATGCTGGTGGGAAGGCAGGTTCATAAACAGGGCTGGTAAAAAGTGCAGAGTTCCATCAGCTTTGGGGAGCACGTTCTGAGAACACCGTCAGTTTACAGAGCTGACGCAGACTGTGCAGTGCAGACTGACAAGACGACACCAGAGGCTTAATTTAAGGGTTTCACTTTAAGGGGGGGGGGCATCATTTCCTGACGAGATCAGTCATACACTTGGGCGGGGACATTATCTGCATACCTGTGCTGCCAGCCATAGGTCAAATCTGGTGGCCTTTATTCTCATAAGGGTCATATATTTGTACTAATCCGAAAAGAAGAATGGGGATGTGTAGTGACAAAGGGTTTTGTGAAGGCAGCCCTCATGCCGACTTTCAAAGGGCACAGGGCGTGCTGCTTTTCACTCAGCCTCCTCCTCTAATTGCCCAGTAGATGTCACGCGCTGCGAGTGAGTCGTGAGCTAAATGGAAGCCATTCCTGGAAACCAGCGGGACACCGGATCCAGCCCCTGCAATCTCACAGCAGACACGCTCAAGGCTGCTGGGCCGGCATTCGACGGCCTCTTCGGGATTCGCCGCCGAGCACGACGGAGGGCCACTCGGCCCGGATCCACGCCGTTCCGCTAAAAGGTGCCACTCACCGCGGTATAAAGTCGTACATTTAGCCACTCGGTGTGAAGTCTGGTCAAACGCACCGAGCTCTCGCAATCCTGCCAACGTTCCTGACTTACGGATTCCATTTCAAACACGATTCTCCTCCCTCAAATGTGCCTGTTAGACAAGGTTAGAGAACGGTCATTGGTTTAAAAAAAAAAAAAAAAAAAAACACACACATGGTGGCTCAGTAGGTGGCGCTGTGGACACACATCTTCGGAGCTGGGGGTTTGATCTTCACTACCACTCTCGAGATACAAAGCTACGTAGACTGGTGCTTCTACACTGGCCAAAATGTGCGGGAGTGTTAATACTGTGATCCACAGCAGTTGGAACAGAAGTCAAGAAGATTCCCACCCATCTACATCGCCTTTTAAAAACATGCTTTTGTGTCTTCAAACTGGCTGCAGGCAGCACCAGGACAGTGTATCAGATAAAATCATGGAGCCCGACAAGATGGACTTTCAGCTCGAGTTTAAAGTCCATTGGTGACACTGGAGGGCTAAATTTTCACAGCATCAGGTAGATTCACCGTCACCAAGATGGGCCTGTCATTTAAATATCTCCTGTTCCTGGTTTTTAAACTATTTTGCACTTCCAGATTAGATACAACACTGGATTTCATTGTCTTGTACTTTGTGCAGTGCTGGATCTAATCTAATAAAGAAGCATGGAACACCGCAAAAACAACATCGGGCATTTCAGTAGGACCAATATTACAGGATTTATTTTTCTTCACGATTCTGATGTCGTACCCTTGAACAAAGCGTCAGGCTGTAGAAATGGGTGATCACTTTGGCAGAGCAACTCAATGCATCATTTGGCCTCAGCAGGTCAATCAGTAATGACCATGTCACACATGCAACTCTGTTACTGGTCTGACTTTCAGCTTTTAAGCTTAAACACAAGGACAACCTACAAAAATAAGGACTACTCTGATCAACATACACAATGAGCAGGTCATTCAGATACCCCACTATGTTTTAAATTATTAAATCAATAAACGCCCTATTCCGACGTGTAAAGTGATCTGTGTATCTGCGCTGGTTCTTTGGCCACAAAAATCAAAAACATTCCCATTCTGCCTCCGTCACGCCGTCTTGCACTCCAAGATGCCATTTGCTGTCAGCCAGCGCCACACTTGACGTGTCGTCCTTGGCCGTTCCCACTCACATTGCTGCCCCACCCAGTCAAACCTCCCAGTAAAGCAGACAGGAAACCTTCCTGTAAAAGACCAAATTCGGGTGCAAGACTCTGCTCAAACAGGACAACCGTGATCCACAAGTCAAACATCGACAGCTGCCAAATACTCAGGGAGTCAAATCAGTAGCCAAATGAGCATGGGGTCTTGATAAGTTTGGGGGGGGTATCTATGTTTTCCATACAGTTAAACCTACTGCACACTTCCTCCGCAATATATGGTATATGAAGATTTTAAAATATACATTATAAATCATGAGGGCTACTGTAATCTCCAGAATCAGAGATAGCTTAATTGGACTCAGTGTAGGAGTCGGGCCCTAGGGAAACTGCTTTTGAAGAGTTTAAAATATCACCCTTCATTTATTGACATGACTCTTAACCAAGCTACCAACAGTAGTGTGAATAAACAAGAGAATTTGGGAAAGACTCCATCAGTAACTTGTGTTTCAGGTAACTTCATTCACACACAATGTTCACAAATATTCTCAATGTAGAATGAAAGTTAAACGAACGGCACGGATGTCACTATTTTTCCTTTTACCAATCCTGTGTTATTGCTACCACTTGCAGTCACCTTCTCTCTCACCAGTAGAGCAGTTTAACAGGAAGACGAGCATCTGCATCTTTCATGATATTAAAAACAGTACATTCAGGATTTCTAAACACCGGAATATACCGGGATACTGTCACACCACCAAGCTTAAGTCCTGAACGGCTTTTTCAGAACACTAAGCTAAAGTGGCTTTCCCACCCACACTCGCTGGAGACGGCAATAAAATAAAAATAAAACAAGGGCACTATCATCCTTTTCTGTTGCCCGAGACACTTCAGGGGCGCCCCCTCCTTTCTTCTCATGGACGGTAAGGTCAGGAGCATCGGTGATGCGAGACAGCAGCAGCGCTTTCCCTCAAGGTCAATGCACTTCACTCGGGAGCAATTTGTGTGAGATTTAAGAGCGTACCTACAGTTTCTGTACATCGCATCATAATTTACTGCAGTGTGGTTACTACTCAGAGAATGAACATCTGTGCTTAGTTCACTATGCAGCCTGAACCCAGAGCACCCTCTGCTGGTCAGGAGGTAGAACATGTCCCTTGCTAAGACAGATTTATGGATCAGATGACCCAATACCACATATTGATGCGACTACCAAGCCTGGACAGGTCGTGCTGAAGACCACCAGTTTTAGCTAGGGATCATTTCAGGGATTCTGAGAATGAAGAGCTTTAAAAGCCACTCGTGCATGTAAAATTTTCCATGAAAAACACAACGTTCAAGCTGGGCCCAATCAACATCTCCCATCAAACTGGCTTCTCAGGTCACACCACAGCGTTAAAAGCGTCATTAATGTTCATCAGAAATCCAAACATAAAAATACTCAACACTATGAGGAAAACTGAAAACGAAGACTCAATCGTTTCCACAATGAGCATGATTTCCAAGTGAAACCACTACACTGAAAGCCACTGAAACCAGAGCACTGGAGGAGGAGTCAGTGCTACAAAGCCGACCAACAGGAACACAAACCTCAAACTGCAGGAAATAAAAACCATGACCTGAGGCAGCCAGTGAACATATAGCACAAGCCCTAAGGTGCCTAACAATTTGGAAATCAACCAGGGTCATGACCAGATGCAGCCCTGGGGCGGCCAGCTGGGAGACTGGGGAGAATTCCCAGTGAGCCGCTTAGCTACTGTGCTGGTGAGAGACAAAATTATGACAAGTTTAAAACTGAGCCGATTAGAAACAAAATGATTTTACGTTTAAAATTCTACAACACTTCAGAATGTTAACAAGCGAGTTCTCTCACTCTCTGTCTCTCTCTCTCTCACACACACACACACGATTGTCTATGCTGAGCGATCATGGTCTGACGCGAAAATACACGGCACGCACGAGAGTGTGATCGCTTGTCATTTACGGCTGAGCGCAGTGAGCGGGTGCAGAGGTGTCACAAGTGGAAGTTCCTCAAACGATGGATGGTTGCAAAAGTCGAGCTGCTTTAACAGTTTAATATGCTATTTATTATTTATTTTCTTCTTGAAATGTCAGTAATAAATATACTGGGATAAGATGTGAACTGCAGCATTCATCAATGGGTAAAACAGGCTTGTCTTGGGCATCCGGTCAGGCTGAAAACTTGGCCCCACTCGGTGCCTCGGTGTTTACCTGACCGGCCGACAAACGGCAGCCTCATCCAGGGTAAAGAGGCAAAAACACGACCAATTAAACACCTGGAAGCAATTAAGGGCAAGAAAACTCTCCGGTCACGGCCCCTTGGGAAAAGACAGGCCCAGAAAAAGTAAACACAGGCAAAGACACTGAAGTAAATTCTGTTAGGGATGGGGGTAATGAAGGCTTTGAAATAAGGAGGGGGGGGGGGGAATTACGCTGCTCATCACTGCACGTTTGTGAGCCAATGGGAAGCAAGCAACCTCATTCCCTCCTTAAATAATGGGCTTAATCTAAGAAGAGCTAAGAGTCACCATCCCTGGGTGCTTCTTGTTCGGAATTCTCCAGTAGGTGCCACATTACGGCACAAAATTTATTTCGTAGAAGAACTTTACTGCAGCCTGGTGGGTTTAAAAAAAAAAGAAAATAGCATGAAGGAATCGTGCTTTAGCGGCAGGCTGATTTTACGAGATATAGACTTCTGCAGCAGCTGTAACGTTAACCAGAGACCCTTCCCAAGCGCACACACAACTGAAGAGAAAGCAACAGTTCCTTCAGAGAATGCACCGGTGATAGTTTTACGAAAGGAGAGTCCTTGAGGCGATAAAATGGAAAAAATAAATGAAATTGGAATGAAATGAGGTTCAAGAAAAAAAAAGAAATTGATTGCAACGCCACTCTGGACACACACCGACCCCCGACAAATCTACCCAACCCCCTCATACATGATGTGAATCCAAAGCACAATGATGACATACTTCATTTAGTGTGTGTCAGAGCATTTCTCCCCTTACAACAGTAATTAATGTTCTGTATCCTGCCCCATTAAGAAGTACTCCCCTAATCGTATTGGCCTAAATGAAGTTCTTTTCCAGACTGTTTTGGCTCTGCCTGCTGGAGGGCCAGTGTGTGTCACAGAGTCCATCTGCTCAGAGTCACTGTGACTGCTGCCCACCGGCCTGCAGAATAACTGGCAGAGTGCTGCAGGAGGTGGCTCCCATTGCAGGGAAACATACAACATCCACCAATCAGCATGCATTATTTGCATCATGTGATGAAGCGCATGGAAAAAGTCAGTCAGTCACCAGCCACTGGGGGTGTAGATGCAACAACCTCATCCACTCACTGCTATAATGCTGGTGTTGCAGGTACTAGACTGTGCACACAAGATAAATTTACCCTGCAAAGAAAGTGTAATTACTGCAGATCAGTCAAATAATGGGCTGATTGGCACATGCTGAGGCAATCAGTTTTGAGTTACGTTGCTAAAATGGACTCTCCTTCACAGTCATCCCCTAATTTCTGAAGTCTCTCACACAGAGAATTCTAGTGCCTCCACTATCCATCATTTCCACTGGTTGACTCACTTTGCACACAGTGATCATCTTGGTAATTAGATTTTTTTTTTTTTTTTTTTTTTTAAACCTACCTCTTCCCATTGATCACAGCTTCCTGGAAAAAAAAAATCACAACATTGTGCAGCAGTGAAGCTACCAGGAACCATTTGTTTCATTATAACTGCTTACAAAACCCATCACTTTCACCCAATCAGGCGGGTTGGGGTTCATTTGAGGCAGAAATAAACATTTAAATGTTTTGTAATAAACATTAGATGAAAAGCGCAATGTTTATGCTGCTAGGGTATGATACAAATAAAGAGCAGCAGCGGCATTTAGAAGATTAAAGCAAAACCTGAACTGCAATGTCAAACTGACAAGAGAATCTGTCCCACGAACACCCAGGATAAGAAAGGGGATTTGCATTTGTCTGAGCAGCAAAAAGGCAAACACAATATAGTTTACTTTCAGATGACGGTACAGCTCTTCAATATGAAAACTGTAATTCACTGCAAATATAAACATTAGCAAATGAAACTGTATATAATAATTATACAGTACATGCACACAGTGGTGCAGTGTTCGGCGAAGCTGCCTCACGCCCCTGGGTAAGCAGAGCTCGACAGCATGTTCTGCCCATGCCATTGTGGGTTGTCCTCTGGTTTCCCTCCAATCAAAAAAAACATGCTTAATTGGACTTGAGTTGCCAGTATCGTGCATAGGTGTGAATAGTGTGTGCGCACACTATGATGGGATGGTGGCCCGTTTGAAGTTATCCCCTGCCTTATTTCTGACAACGAACAGGAACAGCGGCAGAGAAAATGCATGAACATTTATACATTCTCTGTTCTAACAAACGTTTGCTAATAATCCAGATGCTGGTAGGAAATAAAACAGTGTATTCCGCAGACAGCCCCGTCACCCCCCAACCCCACCCTGCTCCGCCCCTTTACACACTCCCAACTCTCTAAAAAAGCCCAACTGTGTGCCTTGTCTGTCTCACTGCAGTAAAGTTCACCAGAGCCACGTCTGTCTTTTCATGGGCCAACACAATGTGACACTGCTTCAGTTTCGGTGCAACTCGTCTTGAAATTAAATGAGCCCCAGATCATGATCTATACACTGTTCCTCAGAAGTTTGAAAAAGACCCATCAAATATTTTTAGAGTTACTGTCTTCACAAGATCAAGCCTTCCACCGCTGCCCTTTCCAGCCTCATCACCTAGCACCACTGTCTCAATTTGGGTGCAATTTCACTTGAGCTGAAATCAGGTGTAGATCTTCATCTGTATACTGGTTTTGTGAAACGGTAATAAGATCCATCTAATAATATCACACATACACACACTCACCTTCCTATTGCTGCCACAAAGTTCCATTTCTTCCATTTTGGCGCGATTCATCTCAATTTGATCACTTCCAGAACTTCACCCATACAACAGTGTCTGCGGCAGAGGACTGGTTCCAAAACCAGCGAGTACAAATGATTTTTTTTGCCATTACCATCCTTCGAGGGGCTTTATTGGAAAAAAATGTGTCCATTTTCTTCTGAATGCCCATGGAAGAGAAACAACCACATATTTATGAGTTGGACTCACAGCACCAGAGCCTACAGGCTCCATGAATGAAGTAGGACAAAACAAATTACTTTATTATTTTAAGTATAGAAACCTGCTCCACCACAGTGCAGCCATAAAGCACAGAAACAGGCATTTGGTGATGAACATAGAATATATCTACTGCAAGTGAAAAGACAATGGACCATGTCCTGTCCCCCATCACAGAGACGGTGAGCGAGACAGATGGGGAGGGGGGGGGGGGGGGGGTCTTTTTTTGGCTTGGTGGGTCCCTTGCTTCCATTTTATCCTTGCTGTTCCGTCAGCGGGGGCAAATCCTTTAATGCAAAAATTTACTGGAAA
>JABJVO010000106.1:3635072-3656209 GCA_026770805.1 Boulengeromyrus knoepffleri | reverse complement strand
CGGATGGGGGGGTGGGGGGGGGGGGGGGGGGGGGGGGGGGGGGGGGGGGGGGGGGAGGCTTGCGGGTACATCTTGCTGCTGGGACAAACACCTCAGTCTGAAACATCGACTTTAACAGCGAAAGGAACCGAGGGTGTCGGGGCATATAAAAATAGAAAACGCTCTTCGACTCCTCAAAAGGTCTGATCAGCTTCTTAGTTCCGACTGAGGCAGCAGGAACCTTCACTTTAATCAGGGCTATGAGTGGTGCTGCAGCAGAACTAAAACTGCTCATGATAACATCTGCAAACCCAAGAGACCCCTGCAACCTCATAACCCTTCGAGTTGTCGGCAAGTTCTCCACAGCTTCCATTTTGATATTTTTGCACTCCCTGCGCATTCAGCATACAAGCCAAGGAGGCTAGTATGGAATATGGACCTCACATTTCTTTAGCAAAGATGCCAGTACGCAGAAATTTGTGCCGGACAAGAGGAACACAAGATGGATTACTGTATGTCTGCTAAATACAGTTAAATATCATCAATGGAGACAATGACAAACTTCCCAAATGTACTCATGCAGGTCCTCATAATGAAAGAATGGAAGACCGATGGCGTGTTGACAATGACATAACTTATCACCCTGCATTCATAGTGCTCAGTGCCCCTCATGGATCCATGGAGAACTGTATCTATCCATTATCCATCCATATTAGGAGGCTCAGGTTGCTTTGGAGTAATTGGTCCCCATTGCCCCAGTTCTACCATTGTGTTGAAGCTGTAGCATGCTGGGGTAACAGTATTACTACTGAACAGTTTGATCAGAAAGGCTGCATCAAATTGGGAATTGACCTGGACCCCCTAGAAGCAAAAGGACAATTAAAACTACTTAGCATTCCCTGAACAAAACAAAGGATCTTGTACAACTGCAGTGTTCTCAGAAGGGCTATCTGAGGTCAGTGGTCATCAGATGCTACGAGTTTCTCTCCTGAGCCCATTTACCAGACCATATTTTTGTATACTGCAATTTGAACTCTGTTGCAGCCAGATGGCTGCAAGCCAGTGTAAAGCTCTCCGTTAGCCGTGATATGAACTCAAATCGGAGCATCAATATGAAATGTGCCGTGTTTGCGGAATACAAGACACATTGTAATAGGAATTATCCGATTGTGCCAATTCATTTGGCTTAGCACTCAAACGTTGGTGTTGTTCCAGATTCACAGATGGCGCAGGAACAGCTTCTACCAAATTCACTGATTATCTCACTAAAACTTTTATTCCACATCTTATCACCACAAATTCTTCAAATTTTAATGAAGCTTAACACTCCGAAGTCTAAATTAAAAATTCAGGAGAAAACCAATAGTCATGCCCCGATCGTGCAGAACCACGAGTGCCACGCCCCCTCATCCACCACGTGTGCCACGCCCCCTCATCCACCACGTGTGCCACGCCCCCTCATCCACCACGTGTGGAATCCCCGTGTTACCAGCTGTTTCGCGTCATGTTGATTGCTGTTGTGTACTTAAGTCTGTGTTAGAGTATGTTTTCCCCGAGTCCGGTCTGTGTTCCTGAGTGCATGATCCCTTAATAAATCCCATGTTTACCCGAATCCAAGATTCACTTTGCTTGCTTCCCTGCTCTGTGCCTGCTCCAAACATGACACTAATAGTATTTTTAAATATTCTTTTGCATTTCCCCAGCATTAATTGTGACAATCTGTCATGTGAATGAAGGCAGAACTCTAATGATGATTTAATGGGGCTGCAGTTTTCCATTTATACAAGTACTAAGCATATAGCTATGCTTAGCAATTCAAAATCGGCACAATTATCAGTAACAGTAGCTCACATGAAGGAAGGGTCCCTCACAGTCACATCGATTAGCATGACAGAGTTTACAAGGTTTATTCACAAAATCATTGCCCATTAGTGTTCGCATAGAAGTAACGGGGATGTAAAAATGCACAACACACCAAGTTTCATTTCCATTTGCTGAAAGTTACTCTGCTTTGTCATGCGGGTTGCTATAGCAACAGCACAGTCCTTCCTCAGTCTTGCGGAAGGCGACTTTGAACCACAAACAATGCAGACTCAAGGAAGTGTCCAGCCGTCACGGCACCCAGCCAGCCTCTTAAGAGCCTCGCCAATCGACACGCACAAGAGACTCATGGAGTCCCTCGCTACGATCCAAGGGATCTGCATAGTCAAACAGCGTCGTTTTATTTCACAGTAATGAAAACATGTCAAAAGTCATAAGTGTGTGTATGTGTGTGGGGGCATCTCCATTTACACCAGGATTGTGAGAATAGTACCCTCTGCAGGGAGATGAAGATATTTAGCCTTCCTACAGGGGTCGCATTAAACATTTCCTGCCCATTGTGCTGTCTGGGGAGAAGCTCGGCCTCCACGCGGCTGGCCTAGCCTGTGACCTACATGGAGAAATCCCTCTGCAACAGGAGGGCGGCACAATCCTGGATTACAGCCTCCCTGATGCTAAACGGTGGGATGTGGGACGAGAGGGCATGACCTGAAATCCTCAGCTCTGGGGAGGGCATTCTGTGTGTGGGGGTGGGGGGGGGGGGGAATATACAGCGATGTATCAAGGCTGTCCAATGAAAAATTACATTTAGTAGGAGGAGTCTCTCCTGAATGTTTTCCTCCTGATAAATGACAAGGTTAGTAAAACCTTCCCAGTACAATTTCCTGCAGGAACAGGAACCTGTAAGTCCAGTTAAGCTCAAGAAGGGATTTTTTTGTTTTTTTTTTTAAAAAACATCTGAGCAAAGGCATCTCACTTGAACAGCTTGTTACTCTGCTGCATAGAACATGTACAAGACTCAAAACGTCCTTTGGAGTAAAACCATACCTTAGCTAATGAGATCTGTCAAATGCCTTCAAAAACTCTACACACTCACCATACTAGTTTGAGCTGCTTTTCATGAGGTTTTTGAAGGCTTCTTTGGCATAAAACTCATAATCAAAAAGTAATATTTTTATTGAAATTCAAGTGCAGTTTCCAGCACTTGCAATGGCATAACAGCTGTGTGGAACAATTAATTTGTTCCACTTGGTGCATATTTTACCCACCTAGTTTGTTTATTCACAAGCAAACATTTGTTTCTGTGCAGAGTATACATAAGCTACACAGCCATGAGAACACAGCCTCAAATTTCTATGGCCTCTTTTATAAAAGATTTAAAGGTTTAAAATAATCATTTTCTGTTCTTGACATTGCATTTAACAATAAGTGGTTCTCTGTGAAGTGCAAGTCACCATATATTGTGTTCAAGTAGTTATAAACATTTCAGGTTTAAATTAAGAGCTAGATATTAATCACTGCCAATGAACACAGTCCACTGCGACCAAGGTTTTAAGTACCTAAAAATGGTCTGATTCGAGTTTGGAAGATGAGGACAGAGGAAATACACAGCCCGTAAATATTCAGTGCTCTTCCCAAACCTGAATCGCACATTAAATCTTCTCTAAACCAATGCACTTAAGGAGTACAAAGAAAAAAAGCCAAAACAAACATCGCTTTGGTAACATTCTAAATGTTTTCATTCCAAGCTGAACGTACTTGCTTAAGCTATCCAACAGCTTTTTTAAATTCAGAGATTGTAGCTACGATGAGATTTTTTATGGTCATCCTGAAATACAAAGCTTTGAGCATATAATGTCAGCTAACCTGATGGGTGCAGAGACAGATTCAACATCATTTTGAGTCTGAAACATGTCCCTTCTTCAGACCATATAATATAGAAAGAATTTTTCCTCCCATCTAGACCAGGGGTGTCAAACTGCAGTCCTGGGGCTTTAGTTCGCTCCCTGTTCCACCACAAAATGATTTAGCTCAAGAGCTGTGTGGTAATTAGCACAAGGAGTTGAACCAGGTGCGTTAAATGAGGGTAAACCAAAAATGTGCAGGGCTCCGGCCCCCCAGGACTGCAGTTTGACACCCTTGGTCTAGATGATTCTTTTCATGTTAATTCCTGATGCAATTCCATGTGACCTTCTGTCATATCACAGCCAGGCAACATCTACTCCAGATTCAAATGGATTAGACCTGTTCAGAAATCCACTAGACAATAAGCTAAACAAACATTGCTCAGTTTTTTTTTTTATATAGGGAAAAAATATTAAAAAAAAGACCATTAAAAGACCTCTAGTGGGGGATGAGACGAGACCATAAACACTAAGCGACTTCCACAATAACAAACTGAAGCATTGCTGTTTGCACACACCTGCGAGGCAGCCCTGCAGGTGTGTATATAAATATTATGGGTTTTGTACCAATAGACGACAAACTCCTTATTGTAAAGGGGAACAGCCATATAGAGAAAAGCCTTAATCTGTATTTACTTGTGGGTTTCCTCTGATATTGTTTAGAATACAACCTCCTCTCCAAGTGTGGAGATTGCTCTCCCTTTCATATCAACAGGGCAGCAAATATCCTTGTTGCCTACCCTTTCAGACTTTGCTTAACACCAAGTGGAAAGTATGCAGAATTTCTGCCAACTGCTCTATCACTATGAACAATATGGGCTTTCATTGTCCAAAGGGACCAATTAAATTAAGATGGCGAAGCAAGATGTGTTTTCGGGAAGTGACTCCAGATCCTTTAGAGAGTTTCATTTGTCTGAACATTACAAAGGCACGTATCAGACATCTGGACAACTTAACTGGTTTGGTTAAAAAGGAGGCAGCCGAAGGGAAGAAAAGAGGAATTGCAGGCTGACATTTCAGTTAGCCAGCGCTATTGCTTTGCCCTGGATTAATGCGAGAGGCAACAAACCGCCAATTGAGAAAGCAGTATTTCAATCAGTGTTTGCAAATAGGGAAAACAACAAAATTTTAAAAGGCCATACTTCCATTATTACAGGCAGCATTAACATTCAATCACTAAAAGGACAAAAAAAAAAATCCATCCATTAAAAGGTTTACCTGCATCTGCTACTAGGGGATGTGTAACGACTGTCAAATCTTGATTGTAAAGTTGTGAGAGGTCTTTAGAAACAATTTCGTCTACAAACAAGGTTATTTCCAGTGCTATGAATGTACTGATAACAATGGGAACATTAAATAATTTGCTGTTCTCTTCCATAACTGCCTGGTTTCAGCTTTTGAGAACTAAGTTTCCCAATCAAAACAGAAAACTCGTCACTCAGCTAAGCATTTCAGATGTGTCTGTTCCTACCACCATTCTTTGCCCTAAGCTTCCTGTCTCCATCTCCATAACCTCACCCTGCACAAAGGACACTAACCCAACTGCATTAAATGATGCACCTTCCCATTTCAAACTCTCCTGTACACTGGGAGTCATTTCGGCAATGCTGCTGGACAACTAAAGTATTCCCCTGGGTGATCAATCAAGTCTAGTCAAAGTTACCACCTACCTTGGTACTTTAATCTGTTAGCCCTCAACTGGTTTACTACATTTCTACATCAGTGGATGGAAAGCTTGAAAGTTTAATGGGGGTTGATAAAACATCTTTTAAAATTCCTTGAAAATTATATACATTTTGCTGACAATTCAGTTGTTTTCTCCTCAGACCAAGGACAAAATCATTGTAATATTGCATCCAAACTATTCAAATTAAATGTATAAAACGGAGTTAGCAATACAAAAACTTTTCAGCTATAAAGTGGCAACAATGACAGGTGGACACTGCTAAGATCACAACAATATGAACTCTCAATTACTGATGATAAAGTGGCCAGTGAGTGTATAAGGTAGGTATCTAATCAGCCAATCATGTGTTAGCAGCACAATGTATAAAATCATGCATATACAGGCCAGGAGCTTCAGTTAATGTTTCGATCAACCACCAAAATGGTGAAGAAAGGTGATTTGAGTGACAAGGCATGGTTCTTGGTGTCAGACAGACTGGGATGAGCATTTCAGAATCTGCTGATCTACTGGAATTTTTACGCACAATCTCTAGGGTTTACAGAGAATGGGCCATAGATGAAAAAAGATCCAGTAAGCAGCAGTTATCCGGACATTGGTTCAAGCTGAACAGCAACAGTAACTCAAATAACCCCTCATTACAACCAAGGCATGCAGAAGAGCATCACTGAATGCACAAGACATTAAACCTTGAAGCAGATGAGCTACAGCAGCAGAAGCCCTCACTGGGTGCCACTCCTGTCAGCTAAGAACAGGAAACTGAGGCTACAGTCGACATGGGCTCACCATCACTGGAAAATGGAAGAGTGGAAAAAGGATGCCTGGTCAGATGAGCCTCGATTTCTGCTGCAATATACAGATGGTCGGGTCAGAATTTAGCATAACATGAAAACATGGATCCATCCGGCCTTGTATCAAAATTCAGGCTGCTGGTGGTGTAATGGTGCAGGGGACACACTGGGCTGCTTAGTACCAGTTGAGCATCATCTAAATGCCACAGCCAACCTGACAATCGTGGCTCACCATGTCCATCCTTTTAAGACCAGCTTCTAAAGACTACTCCCAGCAAGATAATGTGGCATGTGACAAAGCTCATATCATCTGACTGGTTTCCTGAACATGACAATGAGTTCACTGTACTCAAATGGCCATCACTGTCACCAGATCTCAATCCAGTAGAGCACCTATGGGATGTGGTGGGACAGGAGATTCGGATCATGAAGGTGCAGCCAACAAACCTGTGGCGACTGTCTGATGCTATCATGTCAACATAAACTAATGTCTCTGGAGAATGTTTCAATTCTTAATGAAATCTTACAGATTAAAGGCTACTATTCATTTACAAATCCATGGGGCCCTTCTCTGCAGAGTTTGGCAAATTGTTTTCTGACAGCAGAATACCTCCAGGGATGAGGGTTTAATTCCAGGTGCAATTGTGGACCCAGACACTGACATGCAAGTTAGGTGGATGTGGGTCTAGACTGCCACAGTGGGCAATTGCATTTGTGGGACTGTGCCTCATGCTTTGTTTCAAATCAAGTCATTCCCGGCTCAACATGACCCTGCACTGGAAAAACAAGTACTGAAAACATGATAAGCTTAACACACATACTAATATTGAGACAAGACACTTCAAAAATTGTTCTTTGATTCTATAGGGTACCACAAGCACATTCTTGCTGTGACATGCTAAACCCAAAACTCTTCCAAAAGAAGAAGAAAAAAAAACCAAAAAACTTGTAGGTAGCAACACCAGTAAGATGAAGTCAGTGGGACCAGCAAGGTTGCCAGACACCCCTTTAAATTTATTTCTGGCTACAGTCCTGCTGAGGACTTAGACCTTTAGCGAGTGTAACGATGTTCTTGATGCTCAAAGTTAACACTTGAATCATACCCCTTATCCCTGGTTTCCACAACTCCGAAGCATTACCAAGGCAATGCCTTGCCAATAAATGCGTGCATTTTTCAGTATGCTTTATCTGCAGCAGATTAGAATACATGTGGCTCTTTACTGTCGGATTACAAATCACCTGATCTCGGCCCTACAACAAACCGCTACAGTAAGATCTGTAGCAAGCACATATGATCAATCACATTCCATTCATACTAGGGTTGCAGAGGGGCAGTAAATTTCCAGAAACGTTCCATTCCATGGGAAGTCAAGCAGGGGAATTTTGGAGATATCCCAAAGTTGGAAACTTTCCATGGGAATTACAGGGAATTAAACAGAAAATTCCCAAAATTTTGCAACCCTAATTCACACACCATCACACTTCGTGGGAAATTTATAGGCGCTGATTAGCCAAACTTCTTGACTCCAGGAGCAAACCCACAAGACAAGGGGAGAACAGAAACTGCAGACAGAGAGCGGATGTGCATATCAACACCCAACCCTGGAAGTGTGAGGCAGCAGTCATCACCTCTGTTTCTACGGGATGCATTGTTATTGTACAGGCTGTGGCCAATTCCCCAGAACAAATCAGTCAAGTGGAAAGCTGTTATATTTGCAGAAATTAAAATCTCATCAAAACTAGCATCTTATAATTAGCTGATACTTACTGGGGATTGCAGTATTGTAACTGAGCATAATCAGCATCCGGGAGTTCGTGATAACAGCAATATTTCTTTTGCCCATAATTCATAACAAAAGAGAATATAAAACCCTAATTAAAGGGACACTAAACTCAAACGATTAGTTTCAAGACTGTTCTGTTGGGAAAGAAGACTGATATAATAATGAAAATTTATACAGAAACCTGACAAAAAGGTACTGCTTTTTATTGACTACAATATGTAATAACCCTAAGTTTACCTATAGTGTCCATGTCTAACATACATCAGGCTTCAAACAGCTCCTGTATTTTCACTTTCCAAAACAGAGCTGTACTGACCCTTAACAACGGGTTTAAATTTAGCGGAGTTTTATGAAAGCATGAACTCTGACTTGCAGAATGTCTGTGCACGGATGTTTGTAAGATTACAGGAAAACTTCACAGAAAGCCACAATGCACTCCTCGCATATCCTGCACGGATTAGGCCTGTCACCCTGCCTCGGGTCAGTGGCGGTCTGGATACTGATTAATGAATCATCAGAATCTTGCATTTGAAACACTTCATGTCTGATTTCCAGAAAAAGCAAAAATGTAAACCTGCTGCCTGTATCCCCATGCAAACGTCAGTAAAAAAAACAGTACAGTGGTACCACATAACTCGAACTTAATCCGTTCAGAACTCCAGATCGAATCCTAAAAAGTTCGAGTTCTGATCGAATTTTCCCCCATAATAAATAATGGAAAACCAATTAATTGGTTCCCGGCCCCAAAAAAAAATTACACCGAAATATGTTTTTTTAAGCATTTAAACACAAAATAAACCGGGTAAGAGCATATACTATACTAAACACATCTAAGCACATTTATCAAAACAGTAATTTTTAAAGTAAGAAAATAAATGTATCCCAACAATGTGTAAAGTTAAAAAAAAAAAAAAAAAGCCATTGCTGTTCGTTGGTCTCCATAATGAGAACCACTACACCAGCTGTAGGTGTGCACATGTTTCTATATATTCAAATTAAACTAGCCTATTTCATGCACCATTAAGAGAGAGGGCACCCACTGTTCAAATGATGATGTTTTCACTTTCTGATGTCACAAGGACTAATTGGAGTAACTAAATTGCCCATGGGTGTGCATGTGTGAGTGAATGGTGTACGAGTGTGCCCTTGGATGGGCTGCCCCCCCGTCCTGGGTTGATCCCAGCCTCGTGCCCATAGCTTCCAGGATAGGCTCCGGACCCCCCGCGACCCACAAAGGATAACCAGTTTGGAAAATGGATGGATGGTTGGATGTCACAAGGAAAATTCTCTCTTCCCATACACACTGAGAATATGAAAAGTAAGATTTGACCACTCGGCTATCCGCCAGAGAAGTGTTCCTGACTTGTCAAACACACACAAACATACAATTACCCTACTGTGCGTTGCACCACCAAACCACAAAGGCTGGAATTTATCCACAATTCTGTTTCAAAAAATAAGAGCAATTGATATGCAAACCACAAAAAATACAATGCAAATTACGTTAATTTTCATACAAAGGACCTAATGGAAAAACTGGCATCACATTTCTTTAAAATTCAAAACAAGTTCCACTACTAATTTGTATTATGCGAAACACATTTGGGAATTTCCACAAAATGGCGCCTATGTTCCTATCAGCTTAAAATACACCTCTCTTTAATGCACCACTCTGTCTTAAGTGACCTAACAGAAGGAGGTAAAATGAGATAATTAAACTTTCCACATATATTACTTCGGTAAGTTAATTAAGGTGCAGAACGGTGCGCCGTCCAGGCATTGAGAGCCTGCAGTGGGACACCGGGATCTTAATTCCCTGACGTCTAAAGCCTACATTATACAGTACATTTCATAAACAGCATACAACACACAGAGCGTCTAAAAGCATCTCAACTGACGCCACTAATAAGTTTTTCATTATGTTGCTGCAACATATGTCGACAGACGCCCTGGATTGACAAAAAGGGGCTTAATTGTTGTTAATATTTTTGAATAGCTTAGCATCGACAGAGCAGTTTTAAACGTCAAAGAAGAATGGAAACAATAAGGCTGCTGTATTTAAGGTTTTAGGTCTCACTATTATCACAGACATTAACACGGCAGACAGGAAAAAACTATAGTCTTCTGAAGACAAAAAAAAAAAAACACACACACACACGTATGCCTATTCCCAGTCTTCCTCAGTGACAAAAAAAAGAAAATGATCTTTTATCCTGAACTCCTCTCCGCTGGCCCCCTTCTGCGCACTTCACTTGCCTCGCCGATAAAACAGCGGCGTATTCCGGTCAGTGCAGCGATCGCCAAGCGGAGACGGTGCTTTAATTACAAGACAGTACTTCGTCTGTGCTGGCTTGAAGTAAACCTCAAATACACCTCAAAGCAAAGTTTCGCTTCGTTTAAAACAGTTGAGAAATAGTAACAAGATTAAAGGGGTTTCTAAAACCAATTAACAGCAGATGTGGAATCTGAAATCTCAGTGAGCATAAAAGCTATATCGCCCAGATAACGGCAACATACGCAAACATACAGCAGCTTGGGTCGGAAATTAACCTTCTCTTTGCATCCTCCATTTACACGCATGCGGACGGTTATCGGTAGAATTAAAGACGTCAACAACTAATCTAATATCAATGCAGTCAAATCACGAGAAGTGCACAAGTTTGCAGATTTATGGCTCCAGGACAGCTTTCAAAAGCATATCAGCTTTGCAACTGCCGGGGATCCAGGCAAAAAGTAACTGTGTCCTTTAACACGTTGCAGTAACCCGATAACTGCAGAAACTCCACACCAACCGCCTCAGTGTCTCCACATTGCAGTATTTCACTTACCGGATGATATAAACTTTTGACTCACGGACACAGCGAGTGTTGGCTGTTTAATTATAAGCGATAGCGTCCTACGATCTCATTAAAAGCAAGGCATCGGTGATCATGCAGACTGCATCAATAGACGAGTGTCTTAAACGCAACGCAACGATACAAGGGTGCAAACAGAATAACGAGATTCAGAGACGCCAGCTGTCATTTCCACCTTAAACTAAAGACCACAAAAAGACATAAATTGCATACCTGTAAAAAAACAAAGCCGGAGTAATTAATCGTGTGACGTATCCATTACACCTATCACTAATGTCTAATTAGATCATTGTTAATTTAAACACAAGTGATTACTAGGCTAACGCGGTTAAATAAAGAGCCGTATGACTGTATTTAACTAACCTTTTAGTTCCTTATGTTTCTTATATTTATTGCACAGTATAAACGTTTTAAAGAATATAATTCAATAAAAAAATCAGACATCTAATACTAAATTAGAGACTAATTAACACAATTCTATTTTGAGTAACCACGCTCTTCAGGTATTTTGAATATATATAAATTAGTTAGCTGCAATTAACATCTATTAATAAGGTGCACTAACCAGGTTCATTCTGCAAACTGGGTTGAGTAACGTCCCTGTTGGTCCATACGCGTGGTCGTGTTTCCGGATGGTTCGATCCACCTGTTCTCTCAGTATAGTAGCGACTATAAAGCGCAAGTTACAGTTCTTGAGTCAAAACTGTCTATTTCCTGCTCGTCTGCGTTTGAATACATCATATAAACATTGATTGGAACATTTCAACTTTCTGGAATTCTTATAAGATGTGATCACAGTTACATAAATTTCAAGCTTTTAGTCAGAGTCCTCTATGCACTTTCAAAGCTATATTTTCTAAAGTTTAAATTTTTGTCCAGCTTTTTGTTATCCATATTAAAATAATTCAGATGATGCTTCTCTTTATAATATCAGGGCCGCTGAATGACAGAGAAGCATAAAGTATTAGCTTTTTGAAAAAGACCATTTTTTTTTGGGCAACAAACACTTTATTGAGGGTGTGTGTGTGTGTGTGTGTTGGGCGGGTGCTACACTTCCTGGCTTGTGTTTGTGGGACGGGAAGTTGTGGGGACAGCGAGTACAGGAAGTTGGGGTGAGAGGAGCAGGGATCTGGCCGGGAAGCGAGGGCACGAAAAGAGAGGCTGCCCAGCCTTTCAGAACAAATCAGCACGCATTTCACTTGATTTTTTCAACAAAGGCCTTGATCTGCTTTTCAGACAAATGCTGCGCTCCATTTCATTCACATAAATATTACTATTACCACCAACAACTACAAAGGACAAACACAGAACTATTACGAGTTGCAGAGACTGGTTTTAAAGCAAAATGGAGCCGGCATTCTATACAGGGTGTTCGCCTTATGCTGTTTGGCACTTGCGCCAATGTATGTAACGTAAATCGGTATCGTTGAGATTTGGTTTATTCTTGACACAACACCGCCACCGTCTGGTAGTAGGAAAAACAGCATCTCGGTGCAATTTATCTAACATGGACTGTCCGTGTTTTAACTGCCTCGCGCACAAAAATTGTTTCTCGTAAAAAGGAGACTTCCGAAAGTTCACCTATTGAGTGTACACTTGAAGTGGAAAGGTTTCCAACAAAGGAGTCGGTTCACTTATAAAATATATACTCTTTGTACGTAATTTGATGATTTTAAAAGATCCTTCGTTTTGAGTATAGTTTTTTCGTGTCCATATTTAATAATTACAGTGAAAATTCTTATTTCGTTTTCTCAGTGTTTTCTGTGTTGTGCTAAACACTACATACAAGAAAGTGCACAGCAGTATACATAAAGCCCAGTTTAAGAAAACGGGCTATAGAATGTAATGATTTATGCAATAATATTATGCACAATGCATGAAAACACTGCAACATTTAACATATAAACAGTAAATAGGAATATTAATATTGTGTTTTTAGTTCATTCTCTGTTTTATTTCTTTTTATATCTGTACATTGTGCTGGCGTACTTGGTATGAAAAGTGTACTTTTGAATTAGTGATTTGTTATTGTTTTTTAGTGATATCTGTCAAAAGTCATCAAAGTTTTTACTGGAAATGAAAATAAAATATAAACATGTCTTTCCCCAATTTATTGAACCGCAGAGGAAACCACTTGTCAATGTAAATGTATTTAACTGCAAAATGTGTACGATTATGCGGTTAATGAGGAGAGACAGCTTTACGTCTCAAGCCTGGTCATGTGACTAATGCCTCACTCGGTGGTCTTAACAGCTTGTGTAACCAGTCTCCACTGACAGGTTTGTCACACAATACAAAAATGGATAAATCACCAAGCTATAGCGTGAGTATCTTTCGTAACTGTGTATCCAGTATGGAGAGCCTGGAATCCATCCCAGGGAGAACATGGGATAAGGCATTCTACACTAGGGCGAGCTCATAATCCACTGTGAGCCAGGACAGGCGTAAACTATCATTCAATTAAAAGGACACGGGTTTGAATTAAGCACAGTTCTTGCTGTGTACTGATTTATGAGCTTCCTATAATCATGCATGTAACACTAATGTTAATGTCAATCAGCTGAATGAGTCTTTCAATCGGGTCAAAGCGCAAGAAGAATTGAACTAATCAGCCAAGCACAGGAACCTTTCAGTTTTTAAGTAATTTGTAAAAGCTGCAGTAGCTCATGGTGTCGTCCCCCCTGCTATATAAATTAAATGTGAACATTTAACAAAGGCATTAATTGGGTGCCTTTGATAATGTATATTTATTTGTCTTGTTGGCAGATCACCTGTAGTAATTAACTGGCGCTGACAATATAGAAATTCCCACTTGCAACCAGTTAAAATGGAGACTCAGTCTTGTTTTTGAGTGCATGTGTGCACTACACTGAGCATGGACAAAAGAAACAAGAGCAAAGAACTGTCTGAGGATTTGAGAACCAAAATTGTGTGCAACATTGTAAAGCAGTTTACAGCCCATGGCACTGTAGCTAATCTCTCTGGACGTGGACGAATGAGAAAGATTGATGAAATGTTACAACGAAGAACAACAAAGAACCTTGATCAACTTCCAAACAAATTCAAGCTGACCTGCAGACTCAGGGTACAACAGTGTCAGCTGGCACTCTCTGTCGCCATCTGAATGAAAAGGGACGTTATGGCAGGAGACCCAGGAGGACCCCACTGCTGACACAGGACCATAAAAAAGCCAGATTGGAGTTTGCTAAAACATACTGTACCTGTGGAAGCCACAATCCTTCTGGGAGAATGTCCTCTGGACAGATGAGACAAAAATTCATTTTGCTGCTTCAGGCACTGGTAGTCTGGACTGTTTGCATGGTATTATGAAATCTGAAGACTATCGAAGAATTCTGGGGCGCAGTGTAGGGCCCAGTGTCAAAATGCTGGGTCTCAGCTGGAGGTCATGGGTCTTACAGCAGTGATCCAAAGCAAACTTCAAAAAGCACCCAGAAATGGTTTAAGATGAAGAGCTGGAGAGTTCTGAAGTGGCCAGTTATGAGTCCAGATCTAACTCCCATAGAGCACCTGTGGAGAGATCTAAGGACAGCAGCTAGGAGAAGGAACCCTTCAAATCTGAGAGGCCTGGAGCAGCTGGCAAAGGAAGAGTGGTCCAAAATTCCAGCAGAGAGATGTAAAAGACTCATCGATTGTTACAGAAAGCGATTAAAATCAGTTATTTCTTCCAAAGGGTGTGCTACCAAGTATTAAGTTGAGGGTGCCAATAATTTTGTCCAGGCCATTTTTGGCATTTTGTGTGGAATGTCTCAGATTTGTTTTTTTTCCCTCTGCTTTTTGTGTTCTTCCAATGCCAACAATAGAAATAAACATGACAATACCAAAGCATTTGTAATTGCAACAATTTTCTAGGAGAAGTGCTGTGTTTTCTGACATAAATGTAGGGCTGCCGATACATGACTGTGTCCTGTCTGCTTGAGACCAGGCCATCAATCTGGCACCCCAGGAGCATTTCAGCAGGTTAAGGCTCTTCCTCAAGGGCTCAACAAAGATGTAATTATTCTGCTGTAAACAAGATTTGAACCAGCAACCCTATAATCACAGGCATAGTGGTCTAACCCACCGAGCCACACACCACAAGGGAAAACGTGACTCATCAGCTCACCCAAACCATGTCTTTAGTCTACAGTAGTGTTTCCCAATCCTGTCTTCAGGGACCCAACAGACAGTCAATGTTTTTGCTCCCTCCCAGAAGCAAAAATGTGGGCTATCCGGAAGGGAGCTGGGAGGGAGGGGTACTGAGTAGCCCATTGGGTTAGGGACTTGTGCTCATGTCCATAAGGTCAGGGATTGGATCTGGTGGCCGATAGAATAGTCACATTTGGGCCCTGGAGCAAGGCTAGAAGCGTGCTTTCACCCTACTGTCCTCATCTTTACATCAAGGTGACTGCTATATAAATTAAATGTGAACATTTAACAAAGGCATTAATTGGGTGCCTTTGATAATGTACACCCCCATCCACAATTCTAATAAACTACAAGAATGTCAGTGTGAACCATTTCAAAGTGGAGCTCATTGAAATGCAGGCAATAAGCATTTCTCCTTAATTCAAATATCTGGAAATGACAGGCCAGCCAGAAGCATATTAAATATTTACTTAGAATCTGTCATGTCTTTTTACATCAAGGCTTCCGAAAGGCAGGTAAGAAGCTGTAAAGGGATTTTAGTAACATCGTCTGAAAGCTGATTTCAGGAATCCAGTCACATGTCCCAGAAGTGTGTCTGGTAGAAACAGGGTGTATGATTTCCATTGACTATGGCTGCAAAATGCCACAGTCAATGACAAGACAGATATTTATAGAAACAGTGATGCTGGCCTGGGTCATTGCTTTTTGGCAAACGATCTCGAACAAAGCAAGAAAGCAAAACCTGGAGGTGGAATGACAGTGTGCCTGTAACACCGGATAATTCCCAAATTTCCGAGCTGAAATAAGCGCAAACAGGGTGACGAAGGATAATGCAGAATCATAGGCTGAAAATGCAGGTGGTGGGTGTTACTGAAAACGTGAGGCCAGCGTGAAAAAGCCCAGAATGCACCTCACAAGAGAGAAAGGATGACTTCACAACTTCAGCAAAGGCACCAAAACAGTTAAACCAGACACAGGTGAAAGTGATTCGGTTAGTATTCCGGCAAGGAGGTCCACACACACACACATAAATATACAGGGGTGCAGATAAACATTTTGGGCCCCCAGACAAAATGTCATATTGGGACCCCTATTAGGGTCCCCTGAGGATTTTTTTTTATTGAGGGGGAACATGAGAGGGGGTCTTAATGGTAAATTTTATTGACAGAAAGAAGGATCCTTTATTCACAGTGGGTGGGATCTTTTACTTATGCCCCCCCTGAATCTGCCAGGGGAACATACAAGGATTGGCCAACCAAACTGGAACACCTGGTTTTAGGCCACAGTAATTTATCAGTATGGTGTACGGCCTCCTTTTGTGGCCAATACAGCATCAGCTCATCTTGGGAACGACAGACAGACGTCCTGCACAGTGACCAGTGACCAAATACAAAATGACCCATCGCACATTGTTGTATGAAGCCGTTCATACACCCAAGTCTGTTATTTGTGGTATCTTGAGTATATACAGTATGTATATATATTCACTGTATATATACTTCATAATTATAATAAATTTTATATCAACCCAGCTGCAGTAAAAAACAGTGAGCACCTTATTTTGTGCAGTGGGTTTATTTTGACCTTCTTCAGGGGTGAGGTTGCCTGTTTGTCTTGTCTTGTGAGGCTGGGCAACACTGGCGGTATGTGTATCCGCACAGAACTGAACCAAATACAATTTGGAATCAATTTTTAATGAATGCTGAAAGACTACCAGGCACATTGCACAAGTCAACAAATTATATTTCATAATTATTTTGCATTATCTAATTAATTTATGTTTAACATGTTTAAGTATACTTTATTCTCGAGATCTTTTGAGGGGTGCAGTGCGCCAGTCATCACTGTTTAACATTTAATTTGCTTAACTGAAACCTTTATTAAAGCAAACCTAGACTTTCTTTGTACATCATCTGTTTTACTGGAGCATTTTCGTACGGCACTGTAGTTCTCAGTAAACTACATTAGCAGAGTTCAGGTTCTGTATCTGAGTCCTTTCCCAGAGCATGCATTGTTTGATAAACACTTTTAACGTGACCTCTTTACATTAACACACTTTAATGAGTATACTGTTGATAGATGAATGACCTTTAAGCAGCAGTTTAATGCAAGTTGTTATC
Organism: Boulengeromyrus knoepffleri; assembly: GCA_026770805.1. NCBI lineage: Eukaryota > Metazoa > Chordata > Actinopteri > Osteoglossiformes > Mormyridae > Boulengeromyrus > Boulengeromyrus knoepffleri. Next base: position 3,639,125 of record JABJVO010000106.1, on the reverse strand, counting down.
ATGTTCTAATGACAGGCCTGCAGCCACAGAGTACTAGAGCAGGCCATACTCTTAAGTGATACACTACCCACATGTGCAGTGACGTCTTGTACTGCATCAAGCCCCCAGAGGTGCCTTCTGAATCTGCCTGTGAAAGCTCATGTCCAAGGGAGGCAAATAATGTCTAACAATCATACAGCTTTCAAGGAGACCACCGCTGCTAAGCTGAGCTGCCAGTGAGGGACCAGTGACAAATCCAAGATGGCCGCACAAACACTGCTTAGAGCAGGGGTGTCGAACTGCAGTCCTGGGGGGCCGGAGCCCTGCACAGTTTTCGGTTTACCCTCGTTTAACACACCTGATTCAACTCCATGTGCTAATTAGCATACAGATCTTGAGCTGAATCATTTGTGGTGGAACTAAGCTACAGAGGGCTCCGGCCCCCCAGAACTGGAGTTTGACACCCCTGGCTTAGAGCCCAACATCAGAAAAGCTGCACATCGTCCAAGTGAATATAGTAGGAACTAAGTAGGAGGTGAGAAACGTCTAGTAATGAAAAGCGAAAGCATCTCAATGGAAAGGTTAATGAGGGTCGGCGATGAGGTTTTTAGAGGTGTTCTCCGAAAAGAAGCTCGTAACTCGCACTTCGTTAGCTTGGGGAGACAAAATTGTGCTTCTCATTTTAGCCTCATTTTAGTTTCCATTTTGACTGATATGCTTCTCCTAAAATTCACTAGGAGAAGTAAAGTCAAGATGGGTGAGCCAGAGGAAAGGAGTAATATTTGAGATTAACAAGAAATCTTGCCAAATTTGACTCAGTCTCAGTGATACTGGAGCCGCAAAGATCCACAGACATAAAGCCGGAGCAGAGACTGCTGCATCAACGTTCAGGGCTTGCATACGGTAGCTACCCATGATATGGCACGGTACACAAATATGACCTTGAATGTGAGGCCGAAGAGGAAAAAGACAAAGTAGGAAAAGATAAACTTTACTACTGAATGCTGTTGCAGCAGTGCGTATAGTAGTTGAAGCAGTACTTGAAGGAGCTGAACCAGTACCTGAAATTTCTGCAGCAGTAAAGCACAAACGTTCATTTTTGCAGCAGAAACCAGCAGAAACCTAGCACAAATAAAGTCGTTTTACTATTTTCTGATCATATGGGTGCATGTAAACTCGAGGCAGTATATGACAAAACCTCGCAGAGTTATTTAAACGGTTTGGCGAAATTTCTGTCAGATCCCACCGGCGGGACCGCCCACCCCAGAGGTTTAAACCTGGCTAGGACGAGAATCGTTTGAGTTCATAAAGAGCTCTCTAATTTCTCCATCGTAGATCAAAAGGAGAGGCAAAAGTTGGAACCATTTTAGAGCTGATGAGATCTATTTTGAAACTTAAAGAGAAATAGATGTGATTTTGTGCCTTTTTGCTGGAAAAAAGAGAGACATAAGCCAGTGTCATTTTGGATTCACACTGATCTCACAGTTGTCTAGGAGAGATAAATGAAACAGTTTTGAGATCTCTTTTCCTCTGGCTGGGTCTTACGTCATTTCTCGAAGGCTGTGAGGAACTCTGCATACTGGATGTAACCGGGAGGTACGTGGTATAAAATAAGCGAGATGACCTGGGAATCATGAAAGAATGATGCAAGAGCGATGAGCTATGAAACCCGCTGTTTGTTGAATGAACAAAGAACATAATCACAGGTGAAAATTGAGTCTTTTCTTGAAAAGAGGGACATTACAAGCCTTTTTTCTAGTGTCAGGGAAAGGGTGCCTCAATGCACAAGAACTAAGGACAAAAACATTTTGATATCTGGCCTTTTATATACGAAATAGTCAGACTATGGTGACTTTAAAGAAGAGAATGGTCAGGGAGATGTGAGGATGGTGGTGCTGTTCCCATAGCAACCATGTATCCCACCACAAAGGTGCGGAACTTGATTCAAGCTCCAAGTATTAGTCAACGAAGCAAGACCAGGAGGAGGGACGCAGCTCATGGACTGATGTTCTAGACCTGCCGGAGCATGACTGAAGCCTGACCAAGAGGGAGCTGGACTACTGGTCATGCAAGTCGACAGTGGCTTGGACCAGTAGCAGCTTTGCAAGGTATGTCCAGGTTGATCCTATGTACTATGAATCTGCTGGATTCAAGTATATACGTATTGCTGTAGCCAGGAGCCGACTGTCAGCTGGGAGGGGCAATGTGGATATAACAGTTATAAACTTCTCCCTACTTGACATTGCCCTTCCTACTCGACATTGTCCCTCCTACTCGATATTGCCCCTTCTACTCGACATTGCCCCTCCTATTCAACATTGCTCCTCATACTCAGCATTGTCCCTCCTATTCGACATTGCCCCTCCTAATCGACATTGCCCCTCCTATTCAACATTGCTCCTCATACTCAGCATTGTCCCTCCTATTCGACATTGCCCCTCCTATTCGACATTGCCCCTTCTACTCGACATTGCCCCTCCTACTCGACATTGCCCCTCCTACTCGACATTGCCCCTCCTATTTGACATTGTCCCTCCTATTCGATATTGTCCCTCCTATTCAACATTGCCCCTCCTACTCGACATTGCCCCTCCTACTTGACATTGTCCCTCCTACTCAACATTGCCCCTCCTACTTGACATTGCCCCTCCTATTTGACATTGTCCCTACTATTCGACATTGCCCCTCCTATTCGACATTGCCCCTCCTACTCGACATTGTCCCTCCTATTCGACATTGCCCCTCCTACTCGACATTGCCCCTCCTACTTGACATTGCCCCTCCTATTCGACATTGCCCCTTCTACTCGACATTGCCCCTCCTACTCGACATTGCCCCTCCTACTTGACATTGCCCCTCCTATTTGACATTGTCCCTACTATTCAACATTGCCCCTTCTACTCAACATTGCCCCTCCTATTCAACATTTCTCCTCCTACTCAGCATTGCCCCTCCTACTTGACTTTGCCCCCCTATTTGACATACAGTACAGCTTCTTGCTGCAGCGATGTGCTTTTCAGTGGATTGGACTATTGCTGCTGTGCATTTAAGGTTCTCATCATATTTAATGCAAAGGCTTTTATGCTAGCATTTCAATCTATTAAATGTATGAAATAATCCATTAAATGTACTTCAAATGCATTTCAATCTGTGCCTTTGCAGTTTGTTTTGCACTATGTGTTTGTATTTGTGCACTTTAGGTACCTCGCTGCTGTTTGGAGAAGAATTTCGCCCTGGGATCAATAAGGTATAAATGATCATAAATCATCCATCCATCCATTTTCTGTAGACGCCTGTCCTTTTCAGGGTCACGGTGGTTCAGAGCCTGTCCTGGAGGCTACAGACACAAGGCAGGAAATAACCTTGAATGGGGTGCCAACGCATCGCAGATCAAAAATACGTAAAAATTTTTTATTATTGTCTATATATATGCAGGGTTTGTATGGAAATGCCGGCTGCAGCTAAACTCAAGGAGCTCGTACTGTGAAATGTCTGCTTCTGACGAAGCAGTAAATCCCAGCAGAGTGATGACACTGGTTCCTGATTCATTCCCTCAGCGCCAGGAGCTCTTTAATTCCCATCCCATATATCTGACACCCTGACTGCACCACAGCTCATAAATATGCTGATGTTTATACTTTCCGGAAAACTGTTAATGTCGCATGGAAGGTCACCAGGAACGACAGTTAAAAACAATGAATATCCTGCACCATTCAGAATAAAATATGCAATGTGTGTTAATTAACTTTTGATGGACAGCACACAGTCAGCACTGTCTTCCTTATATTATATATATATACCAATTATATATTGAAAAATTTATTTTTAATATATAAATAGTTTAATCATAATCTGCCCATATGGTATATATTTCACTTGGCTGACACCTACTGTCACGCCCATAGGGGCGGGGTCAGACAGGTGCACTGCATCAACAGCAGATTAATCCGGTTTTGAAAGCAGAACAAGCGCCATCCCTCATTGCGAAGTATTGACCCGATGTTACCGTGCCTTACCGAGCGACGTACCTGTCTCCCGTTCACCCTCTTCTCCCTGCCTTACCTGTCGTCCTGG
>JABJVO010000106.1:3597958-3622400 GCA_026770805.1 Boulengeromyrus knoepffleri | reverse complement strand
GGTGTGTATGAGCGAGAGAGAGAGAGAGAGAGAGAGAGAGAGAGAGAGAGGCTACTGAGTACTCACTGGCTTGCATGAGCTGCCCCTGATTGCCAAAAACCTGCGTGAAGGTTGTGTTGCTGCAGGTGAGGGTCTCCTCCATGGCCGGTCGGTACGGGGGGGGGGGGTGTTCCCACCCCCTACACGCAGCACAGGGGGCGGCGAAGGTCAACGGTCCCACGTCGTGGCCGGCTGAGCGGCTGAGTGGACTGATCTCCTTCCCGACGGAGGTCGCCGGTGCGCTGTGGTCCGCGGTCGCCCCGGGTTACCCCGCGCGGATGGCACTGCTAGCCTCGGCCGCCTGCCCTTCCCCGTGGACCCCGTGAGAGAGCAGGCAGACGATGCGAAGTGAGAGCGCTCCAGCTGCAGGAGAAAGGCGTGCGGAGTCGTGATCTCGGCGAGAGAGGGAGAGGGAGAGAGAGAGGGAGGGAGAGAGGGAGAGGGAGGGAGAGAGGGAGAATCCCGATGGCAGAATGGGGGGGTGTTTTGCATGTGGGTGCGTGTGCAGCGCTGACGTCCTGCGCTGCTCCTGCCGTTGCCACTACTGCCTGACTGCTCAGCACCTGATTAGCTGCCAGGCTCTGCTGAATGGAGGTGGGGGGGCGGGGGGGGGGTTATTAAAATGTGCAGGTGAGCATCGCCCCAGTCTTTCACATGAACATCACCCTCGCTCTGGGGGAGGGGGGAAGGTTTCTGCTGTGAGCTTATGGGACATCTCACCCCCTCCCGCTTCCAGCTACTGCTCTCTCCTGCTCTCTCTCTCGTTCTCTCTCGGTCCTGCCTCTGCTTCGATCACGGGGCTGCGGACCCCCCCACCCCAACACATCCTGGGGGGACGAAGTACAGCGGCTCGGAGACGAGGCAGACCATGCAGAGTTGTTTACCTGCAGCATTTCCTACTTCCCCTTGTTAGGCAAAGTGGGTGGGGCCAGTCATCCATTCTGCAGTTACTCTTTAAACACTGCAGGTGACGGACACAGCAAGCCTGGCTAATTAGTGACCCGGCCTGGACCCCCTTCTGTCCCTAAATGCCCAGGTGACGGGCTTAACGTGGTGAGGGCACCAGATGGTTTATCACATGGCCTCACCATTCATTCATGAAACCAGTGCCTCCAGACTCCACACACAATGGTACATTCCAACGGCAGCCTGTTCCTTGGTGGTTTTGGTCTCACGCGAGAGCCATGCCCAGCGAATTAACATCGCGCTATGCTAGAGTGGCGAGGAGGCATGTCTGGGAAGTGAGTCAGACAAACGGCAATGAAAGGCCCCGGACCCCCTGCCAGGTATTCAAAGACCCCTGAGGCGGGTCACTTTAGGACACCGTTTCTCTCTCCTAAATTGGATCCATTCGGGGAAGTTTAACCTGTTTCATCGGCATGGTGAGATGATATGTCAAACAGAACCAATTTCTACAGAATTGTGCATTTCATAATGGACACAGATTCAAGACCCAGTTTGATACTATAATGTAGGAGAAACATTTTATAATCTGTATTAAGATTATAATCTGTAAAGAATAAAGAATTAAGTAAAGAATCCTATGTATGTCTACATGATACTCTCCTTTATTTTAACTTCCTTAGGCTGTGTTGTTCTGTGAAGTAATTTATACTCATTTGTCTGACATTTCCTCATAAAGAGGACTGTTGATCTATCATTGCTTGATGTTGTTTGAGACGTCTGGGGAAAAGCAAGGTGATTATTCTGGCTAAGTGGTCCATTCTCGTCCCCTGTGCTGGGTACATTTTTAGAGGAAGTTCAGCTCTCTCCACCTTCTGCTGACAGCACTGGGGGCAGAGCCAGATCTGGCTGCCCTCTGAGCTGCCGTTTCATCATTATTTATCCACGTGCTGTGCATTCACAGCCCAGAAGCATCACAATGACATCTGTCACTTTGTCTATTCTTAGGTATGATTTAGTCAGGCTGACTTTAAGCTCTTCTGTGAGTCGGAGACGAGCCTCAGGACCTGCTGGCTCAGGAGAATTTTTTTTTCCTGCTCTCTGTTCTTGGCATTGCTGAGGTTTGTGATGAATGGAGAGGTATTTAAACATATAATGAGAGTAGCAGGTTATACTGCTTTAGGACATCGACCCATAACCCGAACATTGCCGTTTGGAATTCTAGTAACTCCTGCAGTAAAATATCTAGCTATATTAATATGTTAAAACTTCACTTTACTTTAAATAAAAGCTTCAGCCAAGGAATTAAGAAAAAACATCAAATTTATGCTAATTCTAGTTCCAGTAAAGGCCCTGCTTTAGCACCAGTAAGGTTTTTAATGCAGTAAAAAGTGGTAGAAGTTGGTCTGTTAATGTGTCAGCTAAGCATGTAAAAGATTCCAGTATAAATCTTTTGCTGTGAGATTAACTGATTCAAACTACTTCAACGTGATGAACAAATTTCTTGAATGCTGAAGAATTGGGAAATTGGGCCAGTGACCTCAATCCACTTCTCACCTCCGAACAAAGAGGACTTTTGTCACCTGTGTTGTTGCCAGTGCTGGCATATTGGTTGTTTGTGTATTTCTGCAAAACCATTTAACAATGACCTTTGCAACAAAATTAATCTAATATGCTTTGGAAGTATACAAACAATACTAATATTTTACCTTTGTTTTTGAATAACAGCAGTTTCACAATTTTCAAAATAAGCTTTTTTATAGCCATGATGTCGGGTGTGGGATTAATTGTGTTGTGGTATTTAGTTACGGAACCAACGTCACTTCCAAGATAAATTGCTCGCTAAGGAAGTCTTAATTGCTGGCCACACAAACACTTGCAATTTTCATGCTTAAATCTGTCCCTTAGAATACCAGGGTTTGCAGGCCTGGCTCCCATCCCTCTTGTAGTTCCTGCTCAGTAACTGCTGAGTACAATCAATTATTTTTGATGAAAGGAGGACGATTTATATAATGATTTGGCAAGATATCTCTATTTTGAATGGTTAATTTATCTGGTTTCGATTAGCATAGGGCTTTGCATTTCTCCCAGAAGCAATTACATTTAATAGACTCCTCAATTATTCTCAATTGCTTTTGAATGTTATTTTCTCTTCATGTTTCTTTGTAATGATGTAATGTTTCACATTAATGGCAGCTTAATTCATGCTTTTTGGTGCCTAAAACTTAAAAATATTTACTATAATATCATTATCTTCTTAAATGTACACAATTGTTGTCAAACCATTAAAACCCAATATTATTTTAGGCTTGCTTTGTGATGTTTTTATGTTTGGAGATGAATGTTAATGAATCCTGTGAGCCAAGTTAACTGTTCCCCATGGTTTCAATCTCCTGACCGTCACGATGTAGAGATCACTTTTTAAGGCCAAGCACATTCCCCATCACACCCCTGGCCAACTGTAGTTCTGTCATCATTGGGGTCCTTTTGAATTTCATGTATTTGAGCTGATAGCTGCGGCGGGTTTTCTTTATGGGCTAAATCAAAACCATTTTTTAAGCTTAGCAAAATCCACCTTTGCAAATTAGAACTGGTCATGTTAGAAATGATGTCCACGGTCCACCGGAAAGCAAGCCTGTCCAGGAGCCTGGTTCCGGGGTTAATTGAAAGAGAACCTGTGAAATGATTGATTTCTTTTTCTGGGCCAAGTTCAGTGATTTCCACACCTGAGGCATGAACCGCCCTATTGTGACAGATAATCTGGTATCAGGAAGGAGACAGTGGGAAGAAAGGGGGGGGGGGAGTGGAGAGAGAGAGAGAGAAGCTTGTAGCTGCGTGTTGCACCATGATGATGCTGTAAAGCCCAAAGGTCACCCAATATGTCCAGCCTAAAACAAACAGGAGAGCAGCTACCTAACAGGGCATTTAAACACCAAGGGAAAGAGGCAGAGGGAGGAAGAGGAGGACACATCTATCTGTCTTCCACTTAATGTTACACAGGAGAGCCACCAAGGCCCCAACAAATGTACACTAATTGGTGTAAATAGTGTGATCTCATTCATTTTCATTAAAATCAACCCCCCCCCCGGTAAAGGCTTAGCCTCCTTTCTATAGATCTCTAGCGACGCTCCTGTTGTTACATGTACAGGTACCATCTGCTCTCCTCTCTACACCCCTCCAGCTACACTGCTTAGCAGACACTGAAAATGCCGTAAGTCTTACTGCCCCAGACATTCGTGTTTATGCACCGGGATGTTTTTTCCGCGGCTATGGGTATGCGTTAAGTGGCCCCCTCGGAGCTTGCCGAACATCTCCCGTTCATCAGAGGTGCGATTTAACACCGGCCCCAAGGGCCAGAGTCAATGCTGAAAGACTCCAGGGTGACAGACCCTTTTACAGGGCCACAGACTGGCCATAATTCATTTCACATTACAGAACTTCAGCTCTCTTACATAATTCAAATAGGTAAAGTCATTTTTTTAATCTTAAAACATTCAGCTTTAAAAGAAAATAATATAATTTGTTATTGTGGTTTGCCAGAGCTAATTTCAAAATTGTATTTAAAGCTACATCTATTTAAAATACATTTAAATGTAAATGTGGAGGTACTGTGCTACTACATATATATGACTATAGAATATAAACTCCCCCCCAAAAATTAAACATTCACATTTCATACTATTTAATTAGCAATGTCAACACTCAAATAAAAATTGATAAAATTTGAAGTCCCACAACGTCCAAGAAGGTGGGAATAGTTCATAGACTATACTGCCTCATTAAACATACCTCTAAAATTGTGAGCCATGCACATCCATTGATTTTTCTATAACTGCTCGTGCTATTCATGGTCACTGGGGTCCAGAGCCTAACCTGGAAGCTATGGATGCAAGGCAGGGAACAACCCAAGATACACCAACCCATCACAGGGCACACACACACCTACAGGCAATTTGGTAACTCCAATTAACCTCAGCATGTTTTTGGACTGTGGGGGGACACTAAAGCACCCAGAGGAAACCAAACAATAACATGAGGAGAACATGCAAACTCCACACCCATGGAGCCATGGTGGAGAACATGAGGAAACATGCAAACTCCACACCCATGGAGCCATAGTGGAGAACACGAGGAAACATGCAAACTCCACACCCATGGAGCCATGGTGGAGAACATGAGGAGAACATGCAAACTCCACACCCATGGAGCCATAGTGGAGACTCAAATCCAGGTCCCAGAGATGTGAGGCGACAGTGCCAACCACTGCGCCACCGTGCTACTGTAAAGCTGAGAGCCTCACACACTGGAAAACAATTCATTAACAAATATAATAAACTACAGAAAACAAATATGACCTTTATGGATCCAAAGGGCTGTGTTTACAGCACTGCGGAATGTTTCCAGAACAGAGGTGCAATACCAGTGTAATGATGTGCATCATTACATTCAGTGTGAATGTGTCCCATGGTACCATGCAGACTAACCTGACCTGGTTTTGGCACTAAGAAAATCAGTCCTTTCTTCCCCAGCTCACTTAAACATCTCTCTATTGGAAATGTTCACTTTACTACGACAGATACTAACTCACTATTAATTCCAAATCGACATCGCAGTCACACTGCATATTTTTTTTTACATATTTTACTGTATTCGTCATGCAGTGGTCATTTTTCTCTTATATGTGTATTATTGTTCAGTATCCATTTAAACAATGATTCCAGCCCTATGACTTCCAAATAAAATAAAGTTATTGTGTGCATATAAAATCGCTGCAAAAATCCAGTTAGTACATCGAAGTGTGGTGTTCTTTCTGAATTAAACCACTATTAATTTATTTTAAAAATATATATAGAACAAGAGCAATTTAATGTGCATGAAAAACATGGCTATGCATTTTAAAAACAGCTAAAAAGGTGAAGTAATTACTGTGCAAAGATAAGAAATACGGCACACAGAACTGCAATAACGCAGCCCCATGTTTTCAAATACTGATTAGTTTGATTTGAAGGTAGCGTGAAGTTTTCCATATATACAGAGGATCATATAGCCTGATGTACTGTATCATTCTGCAGGAAGAAGTTTTACGCTGCAGCAGATGGTGTAAGCTGGGTGTTCAAAGCCTCCAGCAGTCATGGAGTATTAATTCATTTTTATCTAAAGAATTCAGCACATTTTCGAAAGTCTAACAGCTATTACTACTGGTTGATTGAACACTGTGGTTATAAAGAGAAATCACTACTAAATCACTGCTATTCAGTTCCTACGATTCAGTTGAATTTGTGGGCAAAGCATGATGGGATGTCCGTCGCTCTCTGTTTGGCCTGCTGATTAAGTGCCAGCACTATTTTTTTATTAATTTGCATGTTTTTAAGGCATTTAGCTTAAAAGTTTATACATTTTTATCACTACCAAATTAATATATGTCATATAAATTAAAACCTTTAAATACGGATTTATAAAACCGAAAGATATTCATTTCACAGAGCATGCAAACTGCATAAAATTACTGTATTGGATTTCTAAGCATTGCCTAATTCCCAAATCTGCTGTTTCCTCATATCTTGCCTTTGCTCAGAGCCTGATGATCATTAACCCGGTGGCTGTGGAATACACTGTCTCTTATATCTCTGTAAGATCTTCATTGCATAATGACGTTTCCATCTTAAATGAGAAGAGGTTTATGCTGGCAGCTGCATACATCAGTGAATGAAACCGATTATGATTACTATGATACAATTATGTGTGAAAAACAGCTGTCATAATTGACTATTAGCACAGAAAAGATATTAGTATAATGGCAACTGCAAATGTAGAATAACTGAGTTCGAGATAAATATCTTTCATAAAGTTACATGAAGCAAATAGAATCCTATTAGCAACATTTTGCTCAAGTGTAAAACAGTGAAAAATATAGTACTGTGCAAAAGTCCTAGGTAGCCAAAGAAAATGATCTTTAGATTATCCTCGTGTTGGTGTAAAACTATGATATTATGCCTGTCAAAGTGTGTCAGCTTAGCCATTTCAGAACATCTGCTAAAATCACCCCCGTATTTGCAGGAACCACCCAGTGCCCCCATGTATTCTTTGACGTGACCACTAGCGCACCTCGTATAGCTAATCAATATCTCATTGATTTATTTAACTAATTCAATTAATTAATTCAGTGAGCTGGTAGTTAAATTTAATAAATACATGGAATGGCTGAGGTGTCCCTGAGGAGAGGTTTGGGAACTGAATCGGTGTTCATCTAGCCATCCAACTAGATATCAGTAACGTTTTGGAGAAATTAAGAAGCGCTCACTAGTTTTTGACGGTTCTAATGCTAATGTTTTTTGGTGTGAGCAAAAGTGCACTTGCTATTCAGATAAAGAGCTTTAAACGTATCTTTTGACCGCCTGTAAAAGACATTGCTGGTCTGAGTATAAATGTCAGGTGCTTCCTTGATTTTAAAAATCCTACTAATTTTACACAATTTGCAAAATATTCCGAAATCATCAAATGTTTTCTAAATGCAGTGTTTCACAACTGCAGTAGCAGGCAGAAGCTGTTAGTCTCCCTGACATGTATCCATAGCAAGAGGGCTAGAGGGCCCCCTCTAGGGGCCACGGTGATGAAAAGCACTCTACAGCTATGGCTGACACTGTTGTCAACACTGATTCTGTTGGGAGAACAAGAGCTCCACTCCATCCAAATTAATCTTGCAGGATGACTGCAAGATGACCCTTTTTCATGGTATTTCACAGTCATGCAGGAGTGAAGAGGAGAATTGTGATATGTTTTGTACATCTGGTCGACGTGACAGGAAACACCATCCCAAAGTGGTGTTCAGACCTACACAACAGCTGAATTAAGCTGGAAGCCGTGGTTTGGCTATTCAGATCATACGGAAAATATCTTTGCAGGTAGACAGCCAATAAGGATTGTGTTACAAGATGACCTCACCATGTCACGGAAGTAAGGCCTGGAATTCCATTGAGGTGTTTCAGGCAGGTTAGAGAGAGTGGTTTCCGTGGTGACAGTTACTTACTTTGGTGTGTACTATGGGCATTAAGACTTTGCAGACTGTTTACATGCACATAAAGCTTTATAACACAGTAATGGAAAGGGTAAAACTGGAACAGCATAATAGGGCCCCTTTAAGTCTCAGAAATGGCTCTGCAACTGCATTCCTGCACCTGAAGCTTGACCCAAATTGTTCTATAAAATAATGCTGATGCAAACAGTTCCTCTAGCCCCACAATTAGAGCATTATGCTAATAATGTAAAGGCTATGAGTTCAAATCCCAGGGTACATACTTAATTTACAACCCTTCTCTCTACTGTAAATTGCTTTAGATAAAAGTGTCAGGTAATTGTAAATATTTATGGCACTGTAAATGAATGCTTGGGTCAAATGGGTGGTGTTATGTGAATTTATATGTCCCATGTGTACTTTCAAAGGCAAGTTCATGATTTCAAATTCACCTTACAGTTTGTATCATATTACAACCAGATAGCTGGTATACAGTCTGACATTGGCCAGAATGCACGGCGAAATATCACTGAACTGCAGCGAGCAAGCGCTGAACTGCAAACAAAGCCGAAACGAATTGCAGCCTCCCTTTGCCGAGACGTGCGCTGCCTACCGAGATACGTGCAGCAGCTGATCACACACAGCCGGCTGCTCAGTGACAGTAAAGTTGTTTTAAGCCTGGCATGATTTACAAGAAGCCAGCTGTTTACACCACAAACTGGTGCAGTGTGCTTCTGGGGAAGGCCAGGCCGCACCTTGCAAGCGTCCACAGCCCTTTCAGCAACAGCAAACACACACAGCTGCTACTGCGCACACGTCCAAAACAGGGTCAGTAACACTGCCCCCTTGAGGCCCTGCGTGATGCTGCAATTTCTCAGCTTACCATGCAATTGACTTATAGAAGCGACACATTTAAGGCAACAGAAGCGACGCGAGCCCAAGCAGAACCAGGGAAGCCTTTTAACTGTGAGCTGTGCTTGACAAAGATGAAAAACTTTCTTTGCGTTTGGCCCTATATTCAAAGACCATGCAATTCAGAGACAGTGTGCAATCAATCACCAGAGGGGTTCTGAACCTCCCCTCCTCATTTTCTCTCTTCCTCTTAATCATGCCTCCCATCCATGACAACTTGTCATTACCCTCTCTCATCCTTTAAAGAACCATGATTTATTTTAGCCGTGCAAAATGCAGTTTTATCAGAAGCAACTAGAGATACGATGAGCGAGTCCCTCTTTGGCCATTAACGGGTCTTCGTGGCACTGGAACACGACATGCAGAAAATCATGCGCCAGAAAATGCACTCTGCGCAAAATAACAACAATACTGCAGTGCCAGTCCGTGACGAAGAAAAGGATAGAAATCTGTTAATCTCACCCTCCTAGGAGCTGAGACAAAGCCCTGATAATCCCATAGGCACATTCGCTGGCAGCACCACAAAGGTGCAGAGAAACAGCTTTGCAGTGATGTTCTGGGTAGTCCAACAAAATCTCAGCCTTAACATTGCAGTAATAGCAGCCAAGGCTGTATGCTTAAGCACAGCACATTGTATTCATGCACCCAACGTCTCAGGTGCACTTGCTGGCTGTCTAAAACATGGCAGGCCTATTACACTTAGATGCACGGCATCTCACAGCTGTACTTTGGCGTGCATCAGTCTAAAATGCAGCGTTTGCAGTCTAAAATTGCTTTTGTTAACCCAAAGTCACAGGCGATTAGAAGCAGATTCTCTTTCCTCTCCAGACCATAAGCCATTTATTTTCCATTTTATAGCCATATTCCCCAACTGATTCAAAGGCTCGTTTTAAAATGTTAAATCTGGTCACACCCCACCTCCATGTATAATTGTACAAACTCTGGTTTAAGCTCGGATTGAACACAGCAGGGCTGCATTTTTTTCCCACCGTGTTGCTGTTTCGGGGCCGAAGGCGTTTACCTGCGTATCAGGACTCTGCTCGGCCCAGCTGTTCTGGCTCCTCTGTGGCCATGTTTCATCCTGACAGCGGGTGACTGAGGGACCCGGATGCATCTCCAGCACTAGCACATAAAGGGACCCCTCATAGAAACCCTGGGCCTGGACAGATCGCAGGGTAAAAACCCCCCACTAATACCACAAAACGAAGGGAACAGACCCGTAAGCCAAGGATCCAGTGGGTGTTATCTGCTGGGGTTTCAAGATTCAAGATTAATCATCTCACTATATAGGATCAGTCTGTGAAATCTCTGCTACTGTGCAATTTGGGATGACGTAAAGATAGATTTAAAAATAAAACTAGAAAAGCATTTGCTCCTCATTCACACCCCTATAAATCATGCATCCAATTTACTGACAACATATTTAGAATAAACAATATATACGCCTGTTTGCATGCATAACTACCACAGCCATATAGATAATATACATACATAATATACATACATGAATACATACATGGGGTATATAATCACATTATACATGCATACGTTTTGCACAAGACCACAACATCAATTACCCTTAGCAGCATCAGCAACAATGGCGAATAGATACATACAAACACGTACTCCTACACTGAAATATAAATCTGACAGAGGAAAGAGTAGGGTGTTATTCTGCTGTTGGGAAGTTGTAGTTGAAGGCTTAGGGGAACAGTGTAAGGGGCAGACAGGTCTCAGTCCCTGGCGTGTGTGTGTGGGGGCAGCGGAGAGATGAGGAACTGGACAGCCTGAAGGAAAACGCTGTTTCTCTTCTGGGCGGTTGTGGCCTGCAGGTGGAGGAAGCTCCCCTGTTACAGTAAGGGATCAAAAAGCCTGGGAGAATGTCTTTCACCACTCTGGTGTCTCTGCAGATGCAGCTTTTTCACAGATTTCACAGATACATTTCACAGATGGCAGGCAGAGGGGTCCTGATATTCCCGGCCATGCTTATAATCTGCTGCAGAGGCTGGAACTGCACAAGACGAACCAGAAAGACATGCAGCTCATAGTTATGAACCAGCTAAATTCAACTTGCGGAAAACACAAGCACTTTTTGAATATTTTTATTAACTCTCTTAATGCAGCTGCTATGTTTCACCGTCCAGACCGGTACCAACACCACTTTAGCCCACTTTAGACCATTTTAGCTTTTTCTAGGCCAGACATGTCGCAATTAACCCTGTCAGGAGTGTGACAGGTGTGCTCCGTCAAAATGTAACATCAGTACAGAGGACAGAAACACTCTTCAAAATAAATGTGTTGGACACATTGCTAGAAAGGACCACTGCCATCTTGCAGGAGCACAAAGACTTTTCTCTTTTTTTGCAAATGTTATCTTCCATTACACAAACACGTACAGCTGTGTAAGATTTGGATAAAAACGCTAATAAGAAAACGTGAATGTGAAGTGTGTACTTGGCTCAGATAGGGTTACTCTTACGTTTTCGTGAAATTTTTAAGCATCATTACCTTAACTGCTTGGTAGCTAAACAAAAATTAAAATGCACCAAAACTTAACTTCGCATGGATTCTTATGTTCAAATCAAAGGTAAAATGCCCTCACAAATAATAATAGAAAACATTCCCTTTTACACTTATTGCATCATATTGCACATTTGCTCTGTCCAATACTACTGACTGGCTTAATATAATTATGTTGTGCCATCAGCTACAATATTTCATGCTCTTTAAGTTATTAAACATACATCATTAAGTGAAAGCTATCGCTTTAAAGGATAATACTGGATAATCTTTTACTTCTCAGTTCCACAGTGAATGGTCTGTGTACTTCCTGATTTAATGGCAGTATGGTAACCAAAAGTTACTGTAATGTGAAATGGCATGGTGGCAGTCTTTAGCACTGGTGCCTCACACGAGTCTCTGTCCTGACTCTAGAGGCTGTCATGGGGTTTCCTCCGGGGTCCCCAGTTTCCCCCCACAGTGCAAAAACCTGCTGAACGATCTGTATCTGCCCTCCGATGGCTTATTCCCAACCTTGTGCCTGTAGCTTCAGGCAAAGTCCCACAGTCCTGCATAGGACAAGCAAGTATAGAAAATGGATGGTAATGTTACTGATAGATAGACCCTTGTTTATGCAAAAGAGCCATGTCAAATTGACCGAAAAAATTTTATGTTTTCATCAGTCTGAACTGACAATAAGTGATCCAAAGTGAGCCAATCAGTTCCATACTAACAAACTGCCAGCCCCCTTCGATGCAGATCTTAGTGATGTGACCACACTAACGAAGAGGAATTACCCTCAAGAGCTGCAATGTTTCGCTCCCCTGATTTGCTAATGAGCCACAAACGACTGGTGCGCTATGAATAGCAATGATATGTAAAACTCATAATGTCAAACAGAAGGAGTGTATTTCTTGAATCCTAATAATAAGCAAAATACATTTTCCCCAGTGGCAGGTGGAGTAAATTAATTAGATTTTAGAGTGATATTATACATCAGCGCTATATAATTATATCATTCCTGACGAATGAATTACATAAGCATTTCGGGCTTGGCAATGCAATCCGACTTAATAAAAGCACCTGCAACAGAGCCTTGCCTGCATTTCAATCCCTGTGTTCACCAAATAATTCATTGTCACCTCATCGGAGCCCAACCACTGTATGAACGGAGCTGTCCATCCCAGCCAAAAGGGAAATTATGACAAACTCAGCTACAGAAGCTGAGCTGGCACTCAAATATGGGCTTCAGTCAACAGGGCCACTTTACAACCAATAATACATTTTCCCCTCCTTATCATTTAAAGAGGTGCTGCATCCTGAATTTATTCCAGCCACCGGTAACCCGTGGCAACACTCCTCCTCATCAAGGCTGTTTTTGTGTGTTTACATGTTTAGCATTTTCACTCTCTGGCCCATCATGACCACTTGTAATGAAGGTATTTTTCCCCCACGAGTGCATTGCAGACACCACCACAACTGAGGCGAAGTAGATCCTTAGATTCACATCACTCATTACAGTTATCCAGATACCGGCCACGTAAACTCACCTAAAATAACTGCCCAGTCGTAGTTGGCTCACTTGGCATTTTGAGCCTGAGTTTAGTCTCCAGCGGACCCCATCTCCAGTCCCAGGCAGTCCCTCCTCTCAGTTCCACCCAAGCTTCTAATCACTTGATTCGACAGATCATTTATTTAACTGGACATGACAGACTCTGTCTTTGCTATGAAGCCATCCAGTCAACAAGGACCAGCCCCCAGGGGTTTAATTTACGGTCCTTGTGGATTTAAGCTGCCCAGCCCTGCTGGGGGAGGTTGATAAAGGCGTCATTCCCATGGCCAAACCTCAGGACTGCTCACGTGCTTAGAGATCTTAAGGCCTTAGCCAGACAGGTTCCTCATTGCAAGGCAGATAATCCAAACACAAACATGGACCAGAAGGAGTCTGACTGAAGCGCAGTTCTCACACTGCTTCAGTAACTTGGCCACTGCAGTGGCTGAAGCCATAAGGCAGTTGAACAAAATGTGCTACTCTTTGAGTATAGCTCCTTACTAAATGCAAACAAAACACAAATTATAGTTCAGAATATGGGTGACGTACTTGTAAACTACAGCACTGTTTATGGGATAACTTCAAAGGAGAACCTGTTCCCACCCTACCTTCCTAAATAATCACATCTGTCTCAGGATAGTGCCAATATGCTCATTGAGATGAGTTTCCCAGGGAGAAGTGAAAAGTGCCCGATTCACTGCCAAGAGAGGAGGAAGTAAAGCTGATGGTTGTTTTACTGCAAGCGACTTCCCACAGTGGAACAGCTCCAATATGCTGAACAACAGCCATCTAATGAAAAGGGCAGATCCCAAACCCAGCAGGACGGGCTTTGCTGGACGAGGAACGGCCTGATGGTCGATGGACGGCTACCAACCAGCAGGACGACGTTGGAGCAGTGCCAATGCAAGGGTCCTGCGTGGTCCAGTTCTATCAGAATGGAACAGTTTCATATATGAGCAATTACAGAACATGGATTGATGTCAGTATGCACTGGAGATAAAGGCCCTGTCTGTATATCCATAAGCCCAACATGACTTCCAAGGCCTGACAGCAAAAAAAAAAAAAAAACAAGGAACGACACAGATATAAAATCAGCAAAAAACACATTATCTGAAAGAGACATATTAACAGACACCAGGCATGGTGAAAAGTGGCCAACACACTAGGTAAAGCCTCTCTCACTACCTTTACATTCAAGGTAAAATTTAGAAAATAAACATCATTCACAGACACCAAGAAAAAGCAACAAAAGTAAAAGGGAAAACATTTTAATAATTTCAATTCCAACAGTCTGTATAACACGTGGAGAGATTCAGGCAGTTCCCTACCCAGTGTACCTGTTCAAACCTTTAAAATTTCCCCATTTACTCTACAAACTCTACATAAAACCATGTGTTGATCAGACAACAATCATGTCCAAAGACAAACAAACTGAATAAAAATTAAAGGCTTTAACATATTTGTCACTTATGTTACAGGTGGGCTATGAGCCCCTTTTCTGTGGCCACACCCAGGCGGTCCAGCGGTTAACGGGAATGACAGTTTTGAAAGTGCAGAGATTCTCTCAAAACGGCAAAAGAGGAACTTTTCAAAATGCATCAGTTCGAAGTGCTTCAGAGGTAGATTCATCTGGCTTAATAAATACACACCTCCATAAAAACAAAATCCTCTCGACCCTTTCAGTCATAATGTGAGACGTTTTCACCTTTTCTTGGGGAAGGGACCCTGTCAGCCTCATCATCTGTGCAGCTAAGATGGAAAATCAGCTTCAATGGCAATATATATATTTTGAAATAGATACTTTATTGCCCCCTGGAGGGAAATTCTCTTTATGCCTCCCCCAACTTACTCTCTGTAGGTGAGAGCAAGCAGGCTGTGAAGGGCAGCCACCCATAGCAGCGCCCAGGGAGCTGGGGGTTAAGGGTCTTGCTCAAGGACCTGCAGACGTGCTGAGGCTGGGCTTGAACCGACAACCTTATGATTACAAGCACAAAGGCTTAGCCCACTGAGCCACATCCTGCCTCCTTGAGCCATTGAATAGTTCTTGTGTTTACGGACCAGGCCTTTAAAATTAATCACGATGATTATTTTTCTTTATAGAAAATAAACCTTTATACAGCAGAGTATGTCCAAACTTGACAGCCCCTAGACGATTCCCTACTGACGACACCAGAAGAGAGTCTCAGCTGCCTGATGTGACTCAACACACCTGGCCAAAGTGTGCTACTAATCTTTCACACCACTCAGCTACCCACCCATGTTTCATACAGATACCAAATCCTTCCTCTATGGTCTCATCTTTTCTCCATCTTAATTTTCAGAAAGTTCACCTATTGAAGTCAACATATGGTTAGGCTGTGAAAATGAATTTTAAAAGGTACGATCATTTCTTGTACTGTAAAAAGCAACTTGCAAAAAACATGGAGAAGGAAACCGTTCCGTGCGTCGCAGCACCAGGACAATACAAGAAAAAAAATGACCAATTATATTTTCAGCAGTCTATGTGCCATCGGGTCAAAGCTCTGGGTTTTTTGGGAGGGGGGGGTTATTATGAATTGGGGCCTTATTCTAGAGTTTGTTTAGAAAGGTATTTTCAAGTGTCTTCCGACATCAACATAATATCTGTCTTCCGAGTGCAGTGAGAGCAGTTCTACCTACAATAAATGCTGTTTTAAAAAAGCACTAAAAATATTTGAAAATCAAAAGGTGAACAGTGAACAAATACAACCACAACCACAGTGTCGGGATTCTTCATTAAAGTCAATGACTTTTACTCACCTCTGAAGCCATGACTGATGTCAGAGTATTTAGACCAAAGCACTGTCATTACAATAAAAAATACTGTAATACACTCAATGCAACGTACAGGTTTAAAAACAAAAATATTAATGAAAAAGTTCAGTGATTTCAGCAGTAAGCTGATAGTTAAGGAGTAGTGTCATAAATTGGTAGACTTAGTATTCATTCAGCGTGACAAGCAAGCATTTCAGAGAAGGTAATCATTACACGAGATGGGGCCTGATCGCTGCCTTCAGAGTGAGCCTTCTCAGTCACCATGAAACCCTGGCTACCCAGAACTGTGACTCCCCTCACGGACAACAGCAGGGGACTCTCTCTGCCTATTCCAATATCCTGCCTGAGGGAAAGAGGCAGCTTTCTTAGCATTAGACATAGGATTCTGTAGCATAAATACCATTCTAAACCAGATATCAGTAATATTTAAGAAATGTACACCAGATTTCTTAAATATTACAGATGTTCATACCAATAAACATGTTGCAGAAATGGAGGTGGCTTTCACAAATAACAGTGTTGTTTTAAGCCATACCTCATATTCATGGCATGCATTACTAGATACTATAAAATGGACTGAATGAAGAAACGGAACACAAAACTGGTGACAAAACAAGCAATGTAGACATTGTGTACAACACATAATGATTGCCATTTGCAGTAAAATCAGCAATTATTCTTGATGAGACTAATCGTGTTCTATACAGGTCAAGTAATGGGGGAAAAAGTATTTTTTAAAGCATCATCATAATCTCAATGTACAAATCTAGCAGGTGAAAGGTTTATTTTTACAAAAGTGCACAGGGAGACTTACACGACAGCGGCAAAGAGCCGAAGTCATTTTTAGAATCCACCACATGCTCACAAGCGTGCAAGTTTTAAACCCACTGGGTCTGGCCGCTGCACGGACAAACGTGTCCCCTTTGTCAACCAGCATACTGGGAGTCCACTGCTTCTCGGCGGGACCTGGGCCTGTGGACGTCCTGCCACATCCCCCCTTCCACGTTCTTGGATGGTGGTCCGGCAGCATTGCCCCTCTTGCCCTACTCAGGAAATTTTGTTGAAGGGTCCTATTTGCAGAAGAGCACCAAAAAAAAATGCAGTTCTGATCCAGCTTTGAGTTACATTAAAGCAATTCATTGTAAAGTTAATAAATGACCATGCAAACAAACAGTTTAATGATAATAACATCATATATTTACTTATATTTCTTTAGGCATGTCATTACCTGAGGTTCTCAGTTGGACATCTCTCCCTCTGCCGTAGAAGGCGCCTTGCTATTGGCCAGTTGTAGACTGCGGGTGACTGGCCCACCTGACCTCATACGCGTCATCACGGCCAAGCGCTCCTCTTTCTTGGGTTGTGGTGGCAGGTTCCCTTCGGCCAGTCTCTTAGGTGGGTCCGGCTCGCCACGTTGGGATCTCATGGGCACCGGGGGAAGCACGGGGGGTAGCGCAGGAGACGGCTGCAGCATCACAGCATTGCTGTTGACGGCGGCTTTACTTTTCTTGCTGAAAGGAACAAGAGCTGCTGGCAAGGAAGCAGGCCTCTTTAGCTGAACAGCCTGGACTGCCATTTTTCCTTTGCTGGGTTGAGGCTTGAGGGGAACAGCGGTTCCAGGCCCAGAACTTCGAGCTCTGGTCTTTCCCAAGGTTTTCGGCACAAGGGCTGGCCCTTGTCGCTTAATTTCGGAATCTGCTGTTCGCCTACGGAGGTCACCATAGCGATCCTGGCTGGCAGCTTTTACCTTCTTGGACTTTTTGGAAACAGGTTTCATTGAGCAGCTGAGAGCCACATGCTTGTTGAGGCTCCCCCGGTAAGTGAACTCCCTGTTGCAGTGTGGGCAAACATAGAGCTGCTCCTCCACTTTCACAGAGCTCCTCTTGGCTATGAGAGACTGCTTGTTCCTCTGCAAAATGGCCTTCTGAGCCAGCTGGTTTTTCCTGGGGATAAGCGCATTCAGCTTCACCTTAGAAGACGGATCTTGGTTGAGGGTGAGCCTTTTGGAGAGGCCCATCCGCCGGAAGGTGTTCTGTCCGGCATTGGCAGCTGCCGCTGTGGTCGGGGAAAGCACTCCATTCTGTGGCTTCGCAAACTCCTTCAAGGGGATGGGGTTCTTCTTAGGGGTATACCTCTTCTTATCACTGGCGTTCGCACAGGCCAAAATGTGCTTATGCAGCTCTGGCATGTTATCAAAGCTCCTGCCACACTTAGTGCAACGGATGGCTGTGGTGAATGTCTGTGGGATATTATGGGTAGTGAAGTTGGTGGCGGAGGCAACAGAGCCAGCAGGGGTGCGATTGTGATATGGAAACGGTGGGGGTTTGAAACTGGGATAGTGCTGGTTAATGCCGAGCCGCACATTCGGGCCTTTCGGCTTGCCTCCTTCGGAAGCCATGATTTTTATTGTAGTGTACAGCTCTTCTGTGGAGTCATCGAGATCATCCTCCTTCTTCACGTCACTGGCGACATTGCTGGAGGGACCATCCTCAACTGACATCTCCCTATTTACCGTCACAGGACCATTGTGATTCTGAGGTCTTAGCTTCCCATTTTCCACTTCTGTGTACGTGCAGTTTTGACTGGGGTGAAGGTCCTTTTGATGCTGTTGCAGATTGCAAAGGTAGGCAAACTCCTTTGAGCAAGCACTACATATATAGATTCTGCCAACACCATGGAGGGAGGAACGGTGCTCTAGTAAAGCATCAGCCTTTCCAAAGAGCAACACGCAGAACTCACACTTGAATGGCCACTCTTCTGCATGCTCAGAGATATGGTGACTCAGTTCTTTTATTGAGCAGAAGGGCTTTTCACAAACATTGCACATAAAGCTCTTCGAGAAAGTTTCTTTCTGTAAGGGTTCCACCTTGTCAGATGTCCTCTCAGAGGCAGAAGGTGGAGTTAAAGGTGCCAGATCAGGTGGGTCAGCTGAAGTTGCAACTGGGTCATCAAGCTTCAGATCACCTTCAGATATTTCAGATAGCCCAGACAACGGGGGCATTGAAGGTGCTAGACTTTCAGGTATCACAGCCTGGGACACAGAAGGGACTGCCGATTCTGATGAGGGGGGCAGATATACAGGAGGGTCAAGAGAATGTGGTGGAGTGTGGGAATGAGATTTTGGCTGCTCTTCCAGTTTTGCCTCCTGGTTTACGATCAAGTTATCTGTAGGAGGATTCTCAAGAACAGTGACTGGAGCAGACACGAGATTCTGAGACGACTCAATGGAAAGTGTACATTCGATAACAACTGCCCTATGAGTAACATTAAAAGAGCTAATATTGCAGTTAGTTATAGCCGTAGAGGAAGAACCACCAATTAAAGAATATTCTGAAGCTGCATGTATTGCCATTTGGTTAAAAGGTTGATTTGTAAGAAATGTATGGCTTTTTGGTTCTGAAGAACTCAGGGGCTCAGCTAACTGATATAAATTTGCACAATTTACCACGTCTTGCACCATAACATTGGTGTCCTGTTCTGAGACAGGTGACAGCTTCTCCTGATCAATTTCAAGAGGTCTAGGTGATATGTTGGGTGATAGGTCTGGAAGAGATTTCAGGGTTGGGGAGGAAGCGGACTGAAGTTCTGTAGATTCAGACAGGGGCTGTGGAGAAGAAGCAGAGGGCAGAACAGGAGGGGGAGGAGTTGGAGACCCAACAGCTGGACTGCAGGGGGAAGGGGAATGCATGGTAACAGGAGTTAAAGAAGGAGGGGGTGACTGAGGAGTAAGAGAGACAATGACCTGTTCTGATAAAAGTTCTTCAGAATTATGGGAGTGGCTATCAGGAGAACATGGTGTTGTAGGTTCAACCTCTCCTGGAGAGGTCTCCAATTTGCCTGCATTTTCCTCTACAGCCACCTCCAATCCATCATACTCATTTAACAACACCTTCTCCAAAACACTAGTGTCGGGTTTTCTTTTCTTGAGTAGAGGCTGTGTGGATAAGCTTCCCTTTACTTCAGGTTCGGTGGAGGTCTTCCTATGCATGCTCAAATCCAACACAATTTCTCCAGGACCCTTATTCTGACCCTCATCTTTTTTACTGACAGCACTGGAAAGGTCCAAGGGCTGCTGGTTGCAGGAACTGCCCACACTCCTCGAGTTTGGCCAGTCTTCAGTTGTTAATTTAAAGGAGTCTGTTCCAGATGGACTGGCAGTGTCTCTCTCATCTTTGCTTGAACTCTGAGTTGGGGAACTGCCCTGATTGTCTATCTTTGGTGCCTTAGACCCAAGAGAGACCACAGCCTCTGACTTTGAGGTTCCAACAGGGTTATGCTGCGAAGAGTTAGGAGGAGAAGCTGTCCTTCTCTTGAACCTCCCTGAACCTGCAGACAAAGCAGCCATGGGTGGGGGTGGACCTGGTCTGTGACCATCTGTGATCAGAGTCGAGGTAGGTTTATATGCATCACGTGTCTGCAAGAGCTGCTTCAGCTTAGGTGAGAGATATAGTGTTTTTTCTTTCTGAAAGGCTAGTGTCTCTGTGGGTTGAGAAGAGCTGGTTCCAACTACAGATGAAGATGATGATGGTGACGATGAAGGAGAAGACAAGGAGGATATTACTGGTATAGAGTCCAACTCAGTTTTTATGTTAGGGGGAAGAGGTGGTGTGGCAGTTCTTCTTTTTGAGACAGGTTGGGCAGGAATCTCTTTTACTGTACAAACTGCAGTGTCTACTTTGAGAACCTGGCTGATTTGATCTGGGCTAATAATGAAAGCATCCAGACCAAATAAAGCAACCGAGCTTGAGTCTACCTGAATAACCTCACAATTACTGACCGTGCTAGTCGACAGGATTTTTCCATCAATATACAGGCTAAGGTTTTCAGAGATGTTGTTGGAGATGTCAACCATATATTCCTCTTGACCACCCTCATCTTCCACATCACCGCTGGGCACGTAAACTGGTGGTGGACTGGCATCAGGGGACCCCTCTGGAGGGGGCTGCTTCTGCCGCTGTGTTTCCTGCAGGAGAGTGCCATTCTTTCGGATGCCCTTGGGCAGCAGATGGCGCTCATGGATCCTCCGTTGGTGCCGCCTCATGTTGGTGTGAGTGCCAAAAACTTTCTTGCAGTATTTGCAAGGGTGAAGCTCCTTGGATTCACCACTGTCATCCACTGTGGGGGCCCGTCGTGTTTCTGCCATGACAGCGACCTTCTGTGTTGAAGAGCTAACTTTCGGATTGACACAGCTCGGAGACCCATTGACAACTGCGCTGTCAGAAGTGGCCGCAGGGTCTGGACCAGAATTGTCAGACTGCGAACTGAGTTGACTAAGCGATTTTGCAGGCCCTGAGACTAGAGCCATTTTTTTCATAGGTCCATTTTCATGCCTTCTTTCATGCCGCCGACGGCCAACCTGTGAGCCAAAGGGCTTGCTACAGTACCGACACTTAAATGTGTGCATCCGACGGTTCACAGAGACGTGAATGTGTGTGTGCCGCTCCAAGCCTTGTTTGGTAGAGAAGTGCCGCTCACAGTGCTCACAGGAAAACACAGAGGACTCTAGTTCCCCTTCAGCAGAATTACCTGGATCCAGCCCAGTATGCAGCTGGGAGGAGACCGATTCCAGCTCTTGGGTCAGATTTCCTACATCTTCCTCCTCAAGTCCATCACAGTTTGAGTCGGAGCCTGGTTGTTCACCAACTTGTCCCAACCCTGCATCTACTGGGGACAACTGGTTTATCTCTAGGAGAGCACTGGATTGTGGTTCCCCTGCTTCCTCAGCCCTGCCTTCCTCCTCCACCACCATCATGGAGGTGCAGACCTGAGAAGAATCCTCAGGAAAGGCAGCACATGCCTGCTGCACCTGGTCTGTGTTCTCCTGAGACATGGCTGATTCCTCCAGGGACTTCCCTGAAGAATTGGCTGGCTTCTCTGTCACGCCTATGAAATAAAGAAACAGATGATTATCAAAATGTGACATTAATAAATAAATTTGGTGTCAACTGCAAAAGTCTCAAACTGTTACACAGTAAATTACAGAGATTTAATCTACGCAAATGCCGATTCATAAACCTACAATTTAATGTGAAAATACCTTTTTCCAGCAGTGCAGTCATACTTCATAATATAGGCACATTGCACTCATATAACGTTTTAAATAAATAAGGAAATGGATGGATGGATGAATGGAAATCAGGCAAACCCATCCCAAAGGCACAGACTTATGCACTTAATAGAAACCAAATTTCCAAATGCACAATGTCTGGGATTCATGAAAATCAAAAGTCAATCAATAGCCCTATGGGGGGCAAACAGTAGCCAATGGGAAGAGAGCTAAAACCTCCAGTGAAAGACAGTACATGGTATCCCTCCTACCCCACTGTGGACTTCAAAGTCTCACTTTGTAAGTCTCACTGATGGAACATTCATTGTCTTCAGGTCTCCTAAGCCTCATACACTTATCTGCTTATAGCAGGAGAGCAGCTGCTCTCCTGCTGAGGGGAGATAAAAGCTATATAAATTCATACACACAAAAGCATTTGGCCCAGAAATTGAAAGTATCAAATATTTTTGACAATAAAAATGCTCGAAGGATATCCATGAAGATCTGGACATTTGGCAAGAATACTGTCTGACACCAAGTCTAGCACCTCTAAGTACAGAGGTATGTGTACACATATCGGTCATTAAAGAAGTTTCTAAGATAACCCAGTACTTCCACAAGCAAGTTAGAATTATTTTTTTAATTCAGTCATGTTTCCTACCAGATTTGTTCATCCAAAGCGTCATTTCTAGCTGAATTATTCTACACCAGGGGTCTCAAACTCCAGAGTGCAGTGTAGCTTAGTTCTTTCCCTGTTCCACCACAAATGATTCAGCTCAAGAGCTGTGTGGTAATTAGCACATGGAGTTGAATCAGGTGTGTTATATGAGGCTAAACCAAATACTGTGCAGGGATCCAGCCCTGCAGGACTGGAGTTTGAGACCCTTTGTCATATACATTCTGGAAGCACTGGATTGCGGTCTGGATACAGGGGATCCCCCAGCCTGCCTGCCGGCATACCAGTGTTCTGTAAGGTTCCTGCCTATCTGTGCTGTCCTGCCATCTACCTGAATTTACACTGCTTTAAATTACGTAAACTTGTTCAGCCTGGTGCTGGCCAGAAGACGATGGGGTTCCCCCTTGAGGATGGCATCTCCCAAGGTTTCTTCCCCCTCCATGTGGGCTCTTCCTAACCACTTTCACACAGACTTACTCTCTGAGGCTGGGGATTCTGTAAATTGATTTATGACTATGATACTTTTTAAAAATGCCATATAAACAAAATTAAATAAACCTTCCTGTTCATGCTGGATGCAATCAGTCATCACTGAAATTAAGTAATAAAAATAAAATCGACAAATCTTCCAGATTACAAATTGGATGGCTCACGGACAAAAAAGCTCCTATAGAAACTGTTCAAAAGGCACATTACTGTATATTGTACATATAGAGTATAATATATGACGAAGTACACTGGTAGCAATGATAGGATGGATAAAAGCACACTTGCAAAAATATGATAAAAAGCAGACCTTTAAGAACCATCACTCAAAGCAAATCTGTTACATCTGTAGCCAGTTAATTATTGGTCATAATATTAACTGCAAACAGTATTGATTTGAATTCAAAGATAATATAAATGTTAACATTCTTTATGCCGATTTATGAGAGCACCTGTGGTTTAGACAAACAAAACATGAAAAAGGGACTTGGAGACAAGTTCTTGACCTAATAAACAAAGGTTTATTAAGTCAAGAAATCACCTATTCAGGGAACAGGCAGGGACAATACAAAAACAGAGAAGCTGGTCTCTTGAGAACAAAGGATAAAAAGGAACAGAGTGACAAAATTTTGGGACTATTGCTGACACATTGGCCCAGGGAACAAAATGGAATGTATATATATCTACAACAGAAACACGAGGTAGATTAATTTTACAGTCAGCTGACTCTCCCTCCCAAAACAGATTGCTGTATCATCCTTAGACTGCTCAAATTTCCATGAAACAGTGTAAAATTTTATTTGAATAACATTTTGACACAGATGATCGCAAAACACTTTGTGGTGATTTACATGTTTACAAAGAAATAAATGTGAGTTTCAAGGGAGAATAGTGGATGGAGGCAGGCCTACTGGTCCTTTGTGCATGCTACAGAGTACAATGGATGCGGATAACACATGGATTCATTCCCTAATCACTGCAGGATGATGCTTTAGCTCAAGGACATATAGTTAAAAAAAAAAAACAAAAAAAAAAAAACACATATACTCTATCCTGATTAGGGTTGAGCTGACAGACAACCTGACATTGAACCAGCATCGCGATCCTCCCCCCCCATGCACACCGACAATTCCAGTGTCTCTGACAGGTGCACACATAAAATTATTTTTAAAATTCACTTGGTTTCCATCTGCCTCGGTAAATAAGCAGGCAAGTCTTTATTTGTATTGCAAAACTAAGGATTAAAATTTACCTGCAGAGCGAGCTCTCCCAATCTCTGCTAAACCTGTCTGAAATTATCCCTATTTGTTATACCATTAACCAGAGCTACTGTCGTTAGTTGACGTTGACATCTTTTTTTCCCCCCCATCCATCCATTTTCTGTAACTGCTTGTCCTATTCAGGGTTGGGGGGGGGGGGGGGGGGGGCCGGGGTTATTCCTAAAACCTACTGGGGCAAGGCGGGGAAAGCCCCGGAGTGGGGCCCCCCCCCACACAACAAAAATGACGGGGCACCCCCACCATC
>JABJVO010000106.1:3578140-3597890 GCA_026770805.1 Boulengeromyrus knoepffleri | reverse complement strand
GACGTTGCCTTCTTTTTTTCCCCCCCCTCCATCCTTTTTCTGTAACTGCTTGTCCTTTTCGGGGTTGGGGGGGGGGGGGGGGGGTCCGGAGTTAGTCCTAGAAGCTACTGGTGCAAGGCAGGGAATGACCCGGAATGGGGCACCCACCACGACAATGACAATGACAGGGCACACTCACCATTCCCGCACACCTGCACACCTACAAGCAATTTGGCAACTCCAGTTAAGAACAGCCATAAAAGACAAATAAAACAATCCCAGAAACCTAAATAACAGAATGACGTTGTTCCCAATCACACATTTATGCAGGAAAAACAGAAGAGAAGCACACTTTATAGGGTACGGTGCCTTTTTCTTTTTTATTAAGCTACCAGGTCTGTTGACACCATTACTATATCACTAAGAATAGCAAGCATAGCCATGAGTCTCAAATCGCGTACTTTAGTGCTTAAACTTGCTATTTTGAGTGCATAAGCACATTCACTTAAACTTGTCATTTTGAGTGTGTAAGTACTGAAGTATGCGATTCGAGACTCATGGCTGGCAATATGGAGGAAAAGTAATTAAAGACTGGGTGAGTAGAAGAGAATGGGCTGTGAATGGCCTCAAATTTGGGAAAAATGAAATGGTAATGAATTAATAATAATTAAGTAGTTAATGAATTTACGAAGTCATTTAAAAAAAAAAAAAAAAAAGCTACAAAAATGATATTTCCTTTACAAGACGACCAAACTCTTCCCCTGATGTTATTGTCCACTGTGAAGTATCACTTTGACATCGTCATATGCCAATTAGGGAGACATCACCCAACCCTAGTCCTTATGGGTACTTAACATATGAAAAGTAAAACTGCAGAAGGCAATAGCTCCCTTGAACTTAAATAGGGTAGAAAAATATACTCCAAGGATCACAAGCTTAGCATGGTGCGTCACCCATTTCACCTGGCAGAGCTCAGTCTGAAACTTTCTTGTAGGCTCACCACCTGCAAGATGAATGGTGGGAGGCAGGAACAGTGGCTTTTGGTTAGCAGATATTAGAAGGACCCAGATGATTCAGATCCTGGCAATAACGACCACTGCCTCCCTGGCAGAGCCTGAGCTAGCATGGGTGGCAGACAGGTATATCTATAGATATATACCTCTTTACTGGGAGGGGAGTTTCTCCTACATTGGAGATCCCCATAATGAAAGGCCTCCGGAGACTGTGAAGATACAAGTCCCAGGAGGAGCGCAGTCCAGCTGAAGTTTATCATGATGGAAAAGAGGGATGCCTTTATGCAACTGTGAATTGTTCATGTGTAGCCACTGAACAGCAGGGTAATTAGCCTTCTTAAAAAAAAAAAAAAAAAAAAAAAAAAACTTTCAAATTTGAGTGTAAGATGACTTCAACCTCACATATCCAGAAAAATGTCTCCTGAGGTCAGATATGTAGAGTGTGAACGGACCGTATTCAAAACCTCAATCAGTGCGTCGGGGGTGCACCAGGTGTGAGACATCGACAGGGGATCACACTTCTCAGCCTCCCTGGAAAAGCCTACGCCAGGGTACTGGAGAAGAGACTTTACCCTATGGTGGAAACCAGGATTCAGGCGGAACAATGTCGTTTCCAGCCGGATTGCAGAGCAGGGGATCAACTCTTCTTTAAGATATACTATGATATATGTACTTCGTGAACTTGGAGAAGGCATATGATACTGTGGGAAGAGCTTCAGGAATATGGGGTACCCAAGCCAATACTGTGTGCCTATCAGCCTTCAAAAAGATGTACAAATGTTCTCTCTCAATTCTAATCTACACATAATCTAATGTATTTGGCGTGTTCACCTCTGGAAAGGGTGCATCTCGCCTCCTCACATTTGTGATTTTCATGGACTGGATAACAAGGTGCAGCTATGACTAGACAAACATCTGCTGTGGGGGCTGTACGTTACATCTGACGCCGAGTTTGAAGGGCAGAGATGAGAATCAGCACCTCCAAATCTGAGGCTGCAGTACTCTCTGAGAGTGGAAAGCTCCTTTTGGGTGAAGGGGAGGGTCTGCCCTTTAGGCAGGAGTTTAAGGGACCTTGTTCACAAGTGATGGTAAGAGAGGACACAAGATTAAGAGGAGGATCATTTCCATGACTGCAGTTCTGGGGGCACAGGGAAGGTCCATGGTGAAGTGATGCTTAAGTTCAAGCTTCCCAAGCTTCCCAGCTTACCAGTCAATCTGCAACCAGCTTGCGGGTACAAGCAACAGAAATTAGGTGTTACTGCAAGGTTGCTAGACTCTCTCTGTGAAAGGGTAAGGAGTCTGGAAAAAGAAAGACCCCAAAATTTCAAGCTGAGGTCAATGAGACATATTATAAGGACTCCCCTTGGCACATCTCACTGGGTAAAGACCACAAGAAAAACCCAGGATTTTATCTCCAAGATGGCTTGGGAACGCATGGGATCCCCCATAACAAGCTGAAGTCTGTTGCTATGGAAAAAGAGATCTGGTCTGGCCCATTTGAGAAGCACTCGGAAAATCAGAGGAGATATATGCAGACATAAAAAGAATGTGCTTGAATCTCGATAACATAAATTACGACATTAATAAAAGTTCAGTACAAGAAGAGTTAGCTGACTTTCCATATCTTATATTACTTAGGAAGATCACATGAGACAAGATGCTACCCTTTGGTAGACATTATTTGCAATCATGCTGTTAATTGTCATTACTATACTGAGGACATGCAACTAAAAAAAAAAAAACTTTCAAATAGCACAATATTAATGATTAATAAGGCATTTTATATTTTAATAAACTCAAAAACATTAAATTGATGACTGACAAGTGAGGCATATTATAAATGTTCCTATGCTAGAATGTCAGGATTTTCTGTGAGCCAAGTTTAAATGTAATTTGATTAAATGGAAGAAAAAAAAAACATTCAGAACCCAGTGAACAAAAATGCCAGAGGAAAACACAATGCAATTTAATGGCAAGTTTGGTTCTCATTTAAGGTTTTGTGAAACATTTAGGTAACGTGCATTATTGTGTTCAGATTGCTCAAAGGAAAAGAAAGATCTTTCATAATTAGAACTGGGAGGAAATGTTTTCAGGCTAGTACTACTCAAACAACCCAAAAAAAACTCCCAAAATGAAAATTCTCTTAACTGGAAAAATAGCTGCAAATATGCTTTAAGGTAAGGGCTAACTATAAAAGAAATATTACACCCTCCTCAACACACACATTTTATATAAATGTAATATAACATCATCACACACACATATATGTAAAATTACAACAGGCTCATTTTATAGTAATGATGCAGAACCAGAAATGCTCAGGAGAGCAGCAGAGGCTGTGCATCACTTGCCTCCACAGGACAGCATGCTTGACCCAGCAAATGGCAGCAACAGCTGCAGAGCCAATGCGGCTGCAGAGCAGGGAGCAGCAGTCGAGGCATCATGTTATGGTAACAGACTCTGTCACCTGTTCTGCCGCCTTAACATGAGCCGGCTGAACGGGTGACAGGCACCTCCCCACAGGGGGGTTATCGCACAGGCCCATGTGTATGGAGTCGCCTTAGCACCAATCCAGAAAAGGCGGTGGAGGAACTCACCAGAAAGAACTGCAGCAGGCAGGGCATATATGACCAATAAATACTTGAAATTTCCTTCCCGAATTGGGTGTAAAAGAGGCAAAGAGAACTGAGGAAAAAGAACAGCCTCTTCTGTCAATCTTTGCTTTATGTTCTGCAAGGTCTGGAATTTATTAAAAACAGAATTCCTTCTGAGAGTATAAAATGACTACTTTCAACAACAAGGTAAGGCTTTGGCAACCCACCAGTTTTGAGTGTAGTTAGTTACTGAACATTACTAAACACTTCCCACTGACAAGTCTAAATACCTGCAGCTGCAAATTCTGAATTATAATACTTCATGGAAAATAATGCATTCCTTCACTAACTGCTCTTAGACAAACTCAGGAAAGCACGATCATTTGAGAATGGCAAAGACACTCGAAGCAATGCAAAGATTTGCACTTTGGAGATGATTACTCAAAACGTAGATAAAACAAGAACACAAACAACAACTTAATCTATATGAACCGATCCATCCATCCCCTAACCACTTATCCTGATCAGGGCTGTGGGAGTTTCAAACCCCAGGGTAGGACACAAGGCTGTGATAGACCCTGAATGGGATGGCAGATTATTGCAGGACACACACACACACACACACACACACACACACAAAATCTGAAAAGGAATCAAACACATTAAAACAGGTGCAAATACAAGAATTAGTATAAAAGATAAATCTTCAAAATGAAATGACAAAATCTTTGCTAAAAATCAGAAAAGCTACATCTATGTTACTGCCAGATTAACGTTTCCAATGGTAGCACTAAGCCAATGAAGAAGGAATAAAAAAACAATTTAATGAGGTACCCGTGCCAGAGCGAAACATCCTAATGATCATCATACACTCACACGAATGCGACCACATATAATTTTAACACTCTGGTCGCAGTCTGGAGCCCCTACCTATGGACCTCAATGGTTCCAGTGGTAAACGTTTAAAAGGCAAGCATAGCTGCTAGCTAGCTAGCGAAATTAATTAATGAAATGAGCTTCAGCCTCTTGCAGATTCACTGCATTTTCAATCATTGACTACTCCTAACTGGTTGATTTAATATTTGCTAATAAGCAGTGAGTGAAAAATGCTGTAGTGTCGAAAGTATATTGGAAAATACAGTGACGAGACACCGCAGCTGGACGACAGGAATCATGCTTGAAATTAAACATTTCAACAACACACTAGTTAGGATGTCAGTCATGACAAAAGTTCACAGCTGCAAGATTGAAGTACAAGTCAGGAGACCTTTATATCTACCAAATAATGCTACAATGAGGGAGGTTTGATATCTTAATAACTGCGAAACTAATTTAATAATTTGCTATGTGCACCTTGAACTGATCAACAAATTATAAATTAACTAGTCATCTTTACCTTTCAAATCTCAATTTTAAGGCACAGCAAAACCATGGAAGTAACAACAAAGAGCCAAAGGTGAAGTGAAAACAGTCAAGCGTTTAAGCACAGCAGTGTCTCCGAGCTGCGAAGCAGCACCAACAGACGTTACCCTTCAGCTGCTGCCTGCCAGGCATCCTACCAACAGCTGGTGCAGATCAGAGGGAAGGAAGATAAAGCCAGTCGTTTACTTATTCACTTCAACCACACTGCCCAACTGTACCAAGGGCAGAGACTGAGGCTGCCACTTAGCTTTCATGGCCAGTCAAAGCATTAATATCTTCTCTAGAGCTATGGCACCATCTCACATTACAACAGAGATGAATTACCAAACATTTTAACCCCACAATCAATTTCTACAAAATAGTGGGGTCATGCTACCATGCCTTATTGTGCAGTTGTCCTTATTCTGGATTCTGCGTCTAGACAGCTTTTGCCCTTTTGGTTTCAATGACCAGGTTGCAATTCATAATCATTCAACACTGTTTCCATATTAGCAACGGACAACTGTCAAACAGTCTAGCATGTCCAGGTAAGTTCCTCTCCATTAACAATGAAATACTGCTGGGGGATAAGGAAGATTATATCAATTCAATCAATAATAATTTTCAGTCTTCACTCACCCTCGTCACAGGGATGAGCACCAAAACAACCCCTTTCAGCTGAATTCTCTCACTAGACAGACAAGTTATGACAAACAGCTAAGGAGCACATTTATCAACAACCTCCAAAATGCAAATGAGAGTATTGAATAAATCATTTTACATGTATCTCTTGGGGATACCGCAGGCCTGGCAACCCAAAAATAAACTTTTTAAAAATTTACCAAGGAGTGATAAATTAGGACTAAATGGCAACTACCAATTCTGGGGGAAAAAAACGCCTAACAAGCTCATTTAAGTGTACATTTAGAAGGGATCCATTATTGAGAAGAGAGAAATACTAAGAGATATGTGATGTGTAAATCATCTGCCAGACTGAGGTATGATTAGCTACCAATATTACAGCACCTCTACAGACCTTACTTCATTAAGTTTGGCCTTCGACAGAATACACAGAGGTTACGCATCTTAGCTAAGTATGCATGTGCCTGGTCTGACTTCGGGCAGCTAGCAAGTTGCGACCTGCCTGTCCCAGAGCGCCGCTAAACCGATGGATTTATCCCGTTACCACGGCAGGTCAAGGCAGAACAGCACTTTTCACTACATTAAAACGATAGGTTCATACGTCAAGTAAACAGACTTATTGAAGCTATTCGTTACTAAAAATAGTCATCCAGCTAACCAAAGCAAATGTTTGGCCTAAGTGGACAGGCGTCCTATGCGTACAAATTTAAATACGTACACCATATTTCACAACAGGCTGACTAATCAGTCACATACGAACATAAATATAACCTATACACAAATAAACTAGTAGCAGTACATTAGGTTCAACACTCATTAGTTAAAACAACTGTCAATGATACAGTTTTGGACATTCACTGACATTTGGTGATCGGGTGACGGCAAATAGCCCGAAATTGTTTTTTAAAAGATGGTCGTTAAACGAAAGTGACGGAGGTGAAGTCCCTTAAAATACAGGTAACCTTCCGAAATCTGTCAGATGAGCAGCTACTGTAGTGATGAGACTGGAAAAGGTCACACACCCACAATGGTAGGCTGCAAGCCAGTAACAGCGCTTAAAAGCTGCTCGTATGTCACCCGCGCCCACTTCGACGATGCGACAACGGCGGGCAAACCGGAGAGATAGCAGTTTCATGAGGTAATTCCGTTAGCAGGCTGGCTAACGCAGCGGCGGCTCTCCGACGGTTAGTAAACACAGCGTAAGGTGGAGCGGCGGGATAGCTGCGTACGGCAACTTTTAATGCACAAAAATGGCACTTCACTCCAATTTATCAGTAAACCGTCACCACAGTGCGACTGGTGTGTTTTAAAAGCAGATACTGCTTACCTCGTGGTTTAATGGTGATTTTATTTTTAATTTTTATTTTCCTTTTTCCCTGTCTTGCTCAAACCTCTCGTCTGTTCTCCATCTGTAGCAGCTATCACCGGATTGTCTTCCCCATTGTACAGCACCAGTAGCTCTTCGGCCCCTGTGATTGGCTGGAATTAGCAAAGGCGATGAAATTCTCGCCAATCGTTGGCAAGTTTATTAGATGATAGAATGCAGGCCAGTAGCCAGGGGCGTGAATTTCGCCCTGCTTGCCTGTCAACCTGTTTATACGAGGTAAATGGACAACTAGAGCTTTCAGCTGAAAAAACGGAGTAAAGTGCACTCAGGAGATAACTGCTCTATCGCAGGTTTCAGACGTTTTTTTCCCCAGAAATTTAGTTAATTAATATGCAACCAACCCGATTGTGTAAATGGGAAGAAAAGCGAGAAGTTGACAAGGTAGCAGTAAGCTGCAGCATCAAATGCACCAATGAAAAGAGGTTTTCCCCTGGTATGTGCACGTCAGGTCCTGTCACGAAATCTCAGAAATGCGCTACCAAATTTTAAAAATCTAAAACATTTTTAGCATTTCTCTGGTATTTTACTATAAAGAGAAGGTCGTTCCCCCTGATTATAAAAATACTCCTTGTCAGAAATCCTTGATTTGATTGTATCGTTTAGTTTATATTTCTCTCCATTGTAACACCTTAGTGTCCATCCACGTGAACACTCAGCATTCACTCACACACATTGTTTTCTCTCCTTTGACTCCAACACAATTCAGTATTACAGACCAATATCTTTTCACTCCTTTCACTCCAAGGCTATGGACCATTGTTCTTTCAAAATCCTAAGTACATATCTATTCTGAACAACACCATTCAGATTACACGACCTGACACTTCATTATAAAGTTTTTGTCTCTCAGGTCTTTCACCCTGCTACAGGTGCCACCAACCCCCAAACCAGAAAAGCATCCTCTCATATTGAAATGTGTCATGCCATCAACATAGTAATAATTGTTAAGCACCATCAATAATTCCAAGATATTCCATCCTATGCTTCACTTTGCTACAATGTCATCATTAACCTGAATTTATCTACCTCAGCAGCACCTTTATCTGGATCCACACCATCTGCTGCTTCTTAGCATCTATGATAAAGTCCTATCAGTTCCTCTAAACATCTGACAAATCCATGTTAATGACAGTGTTAGTCAAGTTTTTGGTTCAACCATGTTGTAGCTGGGACTACTGGCATACGCCCACAATGCTACAGCAAGAGATGTATTTGTCTTGTTTTATATGTATTCAGTGTAAAGTTATAGTTGTTACAGGAAGTATATATTGCTATTCATTCATTTTCAATGCCCACTTGTCCTGTGAAGGGTCACAGGGGTCTCAGGAGCAATGGGCACAAGGCAGGGAATAACCCAGGATGGGGCACCAACCCATCAAAGGGCACACACACCATTCAGATGTATGGCCAATTTGGCAACTTCAGTTCACCTTAGCATGTTTTTGAACTGTGGGGGGAAACCTGAGTACCCAGACAAAACCCCATGACAACATGGGGAGAACATGCAAACTCCACACAGATGGAGCCAAGGCGGAAACTCAAAGCCTAGTCTACAGAGTTGTGAGGCAACCATGCTGACCACAATGCCTGGGTGCCACCCCTCTTCAGAATCTTATATATGAAATAATGCTGCACAAAACTGATCACACTGACTAACTGAAAAATGCCTTACAATACTGCTTAAACTTTGCAGCAGTGAAGACTGTAATCCATGTAAATACTGGAGGAAGAGTTACGTCATAACATAGCAGCAGGACAGACACAAGTCTCTTCTGGTAGGATGACTGAAAATGTCCTGTGGACACCCACACCTCCCCTGATATAAGTAATATGATGTAATTAAAATGTGTATTTTGATTGCAAATATTTGGAGTATTTTCTCTATGACCCTGACCAGGATAAGCAATTAGAAGACAGATGGATGGATGGATGGATGAATGGGATATTTCCCATGCCTGTTTAGTGTGAGCTCCAGTGAACAAAGCTCAAATAAAAACAAGAGAGAGGGAAAAGCTTTGTTCTACAATATTTTCTCAGACTTAGAGCTGAAGACAGGCACAGGTGGCAGGCGATGCTGCAGCAGGTCCTTTGTCTGTCACCTGTCACATGACTATAAATGGGTTACTGGGCCAAACATCAGGAAGCCTGCAGAGACCTCAGCATGACAGCACAACTAGCTGCCAATAACCGCAGAATTCTAACGTTAATTGTAATCTAAGGAACAACACAACATATTAACCAAACTGACTGTAAATCTCTCCCAGTCATTTATTATAGAACAGAATGCTAAACCTGCTTACAGCTGGTCCATTGTTCACCCAAAGCATCTGGGAGAAAAATGCTGAAATAAGCTACATCTTTAAAGCAGTGGTATATTTCTGTAATTTGGTGAAGGCTTCAACGACAAGTCTTTCCAAATATTAACAAATGAATCTAGAGGGGGAAATGAATTTGCGTAGAATAAGTATCGCAACTACTGAAACAAGGTATTGCCGCTCAGCCAGTGGCTAACTGAAATCCCTTGATGTAATATTCCATCTAAAAACCATAAGTCTGGAGGCTGCCCACAGCTGCTTTAAAAAAGCAAGTTACAGAAGTTACAGAAAAATGTGTAGCCTGTGCTCCTAAAAGCATAAGCTGGTGTTCAACAGTCCTGCATATTTTAAATCCCCCCCCCCCCATTCCCCCACAGCACCAAACCTTCACAGAAAATTCTGAAGATGGCACATGCATGATCTAATCGCTCATATGTTGCTACTTGTTTTAAACAAATAGCCACGTCCATGCTGTCAGGGTTACTGCTGTTAATTGGAGCAATGTAATCATATGCAGATATAAAGGATACAAAATAACTGTGACGCAAGTCCGCCAGTCTGACATTTGCAAGGGAAGACTGAATTTACTTTAGCCAAATGAGAAAGGCAAAAGGAAATGTTTTGTTTCTGTTATTATAATCAATGTGTTTGTGTGTAAACACACTGTTAGATCTGTTTGTCTGCCTGCTGTGGTTAGGTGGTGTAATGTCAAAGGATCTTGTTAGGGGCTCACTGCTGATGTACCTTTAAACAAGGAACTTAATTATCATTGAAAAATGCTTTTTATAAACAAGAAATGTACAGTAAATGGAACAAATTCTCTTATAAACTATACCACCATATTATAATTTATTTTTCTGTTGTCAATAACTAAACAGTAAAATTAAAATGATGAAATAAATGGTTTGAAATGGTGTCTGGGTGTGATTGCACATGACTTCTCTAGTGTTTATGTACTGTTTCATATCAGAACACAGCATAGTTAAATTAGTATGTGAATCATCACCAGTACTACAGTAGGCTATTTCATATCAAAGTAATATGATGTATAATACTTCATAATTGACACTGGTTTAATGTTGACTTAAACTATTCCCAGAAGTTAAAGAGATAATTAATACTTGCTATGGGACAAACCATTGGAAACAGCATTAAATTTAATATAGATGGTGCGAAAACTTATTCTGTTTCACTGAGATGTTAAGGACGAATATATTCATGTTAAAAATAACATTAATTTACAGCTGTGCATGAGTATAAAGTAATTTCCATAGTGGTGGACTGGTGTCACATTTTGGTCCAACTTTAAACCAACTGAAGGAGGTGATGTTCTCCAAGGCATGTGGGCACCTCAGCAACATGTAAGAGAGAAAAAAATGGGAGGAAACTGAAGATTAATATCTGCAGTGACCTGTGGCGCTATGGCAACGAAGTGCACAAAAAGTGGCAACACTTCTCCAGTGTTGCCAAGAGAGAGAGGGTGCTGAGGCTAGACAGCAACAGTGCATAACTGGAGGAGAGCCATTGCAGGCTGTTCTTCTCACCCCAGAGGAAAAGCAGGTCCTGGCCATACTTGGGCTAACTGTGACTGAGGAACTACGGCTAACTATGACTGAGGAACTACGGCTAACTGTGACTGAGGAACTACAGCTAACTGTGACTGAGGAACTACGGCTAACTGTGACTGAGGAACTATGGCTAACTGTGACTGAGGAACTACGGCTAACTGTGATTGAGGAACTATGGCTAACTGTGACTGAGGAACTACAGCTAACTGTGACTGAGGAACTACAGCTAACTGTGGCTGAGGAACTACAGCTAATTGTGACTGAGGAACTACAGCTAATTGTGATTGAGGAACTATGGCTAACTGTGACTGAGGAACTACCCATAAGTAGCACTCCCAATATATGTGGGTGCAGTCAAAAGCTGACTGTACTGCAAAAAGAGTATGCAAAACTGTATGCAAAAAGCTGAAGGTAGAGGGAACAGCTCCTGCTGAAGAGAAGAGCTTCAGCAGAGGGAGAGGCACCATGTTCAGAATGTCAAGCTGGCAGCAGGTCTTGGCGGAAGCAAAATTCGACCAACCCTCCATTTCAGTCACCATCATATTACCCACCCCCACCCCCCCTCCCGAACGTGAGTTATTCACTAATTATGAAATGAAATTAATGGGAAGGTGTTGCATCAATTTCCATCAAGGACATTTTTTAAACAATATATTTTGGCCATAACATAACTCTTTTTGTAGTCACACATTTTTATGCACAGTAAATAAAGACAGTACCGGGACTGTGACCATGCCTGTGATGTGTCAACACAGAACCCCCACATAACATCAGAAGAACACCAGCAAATTTACAAGTTCACCAGCAGGGGCACACTAACTTCCCTGAGGATTATAGGCTAACATGGATAGTGGAGCCAAAAGAAACAAGAGGGCATTTAAAAACAGTGGACCATCAATAATATGCTGTTCAAAACATGGGGCACTGGGGGCAATTCTCTGATCAAGGGGGGTGGGAGTATCTCACCAGTGGTTTGATTGGCCAAATGTAAGATGTTTAATAGCTCCCTCTATTGCTGCGGCCACATACTTTAGCCTAGGACAGTTTCTCAACCCGGTCTGTGGTCACCCCAGGGTGGTTCATGTTTTTACTCCCAGCCAGATAGTCCACATTTTCGCTCCTTAGGCTAAATTATCTTGAATTTTTGCACACTTTTATTCATGTTCTCTACATGTCTTCTCACAATTTGTCTACCACTGTAGCAGGATGGTGTCTGAGACATTGGAGATGTAATGACAGTCTTGTATCTTTGTGCGGTTTCCTTCTTTTAGGCTATTTTGTACTGGTTCACATGGCAGTGAAACATCCGCTACCACTGGACACCAGTGTAGAAAAAGCTGGGTAGCATGAAGTCTCAGACTAGGAGTAGTCTGAGACTTCACTTAAAATTGCCTTCATGAGTCCCCTAGTTTTCGGGGGGCCCAACCAGCTGCCTGCACTTGCCTTATGGTAAGTCCACCCCTGCTTACCAGACGCCTTCATCCAAAAGAATGCATGTGAGGCAATTAGCCCATTACCAACATGTGCTGTCAAGTGAGTCCACTAGACATAAATGCAGCTAGGCTGAGCCTCCAGTGAATGACTAGGTACAGGTGTGAGCAAGAGCTACACAACCACTTCTAACAAAGCAACTGTTTAGCAGTCCCAGCTTGTTCCAAAAAAGTAAACACCCTGCATCGTATTTTAATTTTAGCTTGAACTGTACCCTGGCTAACTGAGCAGCCAAATTCATATTCAAACATCCCAGCAAAAATGATTTATTTCAAGATGTGAGCAGGTGACGCTCAAATTTTTTTTCAGATATGCAGCTCCGCGCTCGATCCCACTCCAGCTGAAATCCTTCCGCTCCTGCTCCGCTCACATGCTCCACTCCTGCTCCGCTCACATGCTCTGATGGGCTCATAGCACAACAGTAATCGGTTCACTGCGTGCACAGATTTGGACACAGCAGCCTTGCTGAGGCCATGTGCATCACTGACGGTCTGCAGAAATCCACCAATGGCATAGAACTGTAGAGCTGTCTGAAACTACACAGTGGGACTAAGGGCGAAGTACTGGTGTGTTTCTCTCTCCAATTCATCCTGCACCAAACCAAGGAGGCTCATTATTTCACCTCTGGGCAGCCTA
The DNA here is from genome assembly GCA_026770805.1 of Boulengeromyrus knoepffleri. Taxonomy (NCBI): domain Eukaryota; kingdom Metazoa; phylum Chordata; class Actinopteri; order Osteoglossiformes; family Mormyridae; genus Boulengeromyrus; species Boulengeromyrus knoepffleri. The sequence continues at coordinate 3,584,864 of JABJVO010000106.1, read as the reverse complement.
TACTTCTCTTTTAATCATTGATTGCTAAGATGGTCCAAGGGGTAAAACAACATTTTACCACGAACTTGGCTTCTTGGACAGCACTGTTTCAAACAAAATCTCCAGCTTAGTTCCACAACTCTTTGAATCGTTGTACCGGGGTCGAAAAGACGAAAGGTCTGTGCTGGGCGTGCCGGGAAATGCAGGGAAAGGCAGACACAGGCATCAACATGGAAAAGCGGAGACACATGCACAAAACACACACACACACTCAAACAAGGAGTCAGAGAGGGGATCACACTTACCGGGCAGAGGATCAGGAATCAACGCACACGGAAGAACGCTGAAGGACATACAAGCACTCAAAAAGAACAGGGAGATAATGGTACGCTTAGTCACTCTTCTCAGCAGGCGGTGGGGACTGACCGGGTTCATACACACAAGGAGATGGGTTGAAGCAGTTAGTACTACAGACTTTTGTTTGATTGGTAAAGTGGCCATGGCTGAGCTGGGGATTGCAGCTGTGCCTTACAATGCATGGTGAGTTTGACTGTTTACCTTATTATGTACTGAAATTGTATGCAGATGAAGAATCTACCAAGAGCCTCTTTCAGCTAATTTATAGCCTAGGCCTACATTATAGCTTTATATTACAATATTGACTTATTATTGACTAACAGGAGAGTTAAACACTTTGCAAATGAATATACTTAAAAAATATTAATAAATGAGAATAATTTTTCAAATTTTAATGACACTCTCTTACCACTAAACTGTACACAGTCCACATTAGCAACGGTTAACAACAGTCAAGATCAATATTCTATTAGTGGGCATAAAAGGTTTAAGGACTGATAGTGACAAAAATAAATCCAGACGTACCTGAAAAAACCAAAATAATAGCATCAGAACAATACTGACACTGCACTGTCTGCATTTGTAATTTGGTTTGCATCTAGTTTACATAGTTTGACCTTACATGTCTACTGTGTGTCACATTTCTGCACTTGATATTTGTACAGCACGCGATATGTGAAGTATATTGTCTAATGTGAACATGTCAGTATGCAAATGTATGTATGTAAAATGTCAATAAGTGAATGTGTAAATGTAGCACCATGGCACTCAGAGTGATGGTATTTCATACAGGATGTATACGTGTATTGAGGGGTTGACAATAAAGATGTCTAGAATCTTGAAATAATAATGTAATATAATATACATGCGTACGATATATTTAATTTATTGAAGATTTGATAGATGACATTATATCTACAGTACCAAAAGTCTGTGCACACCATGTAAAAAGGAGATTTATACAAGGACAATGATAGAGTGTCACAGTGATAGAGTGGCCATCTGACCTAAACACAGGGTGCATTCGACTTGGGCTCAGGTCTATCTGCAGCTGACGTGACGTGGAGCAAGCTCTGCCGGCCACTGCAGGGGTGGAGTATAAACTGACTGCAGCCAAGTCGGACAACTTCAACTCCTCGTAGTCTCTGAGACCTGACTGCAATAGCTGCACTGCCAGAAGGGTGTAGATAAATCTATACAAATACAGTATCACCTGCATGCACATTACTTCTTTTACAATAACCAGCTCCTGATACAAACTGTTAGCAGTGAAAATAAAACAACTATTGTGTATAGTGGCCCTATGTAAAAAAATAGCTGCCAGGAAAAAGATCAAATACATGTATTTCAAGGATCCAAATTTTTTATTGTCATGTACAGAGTACAATGCAATTCTTACTTGAATGCCTTCTTCACTGATTAGATGATTAAACAAATAAAGCAGCGCAACATTACAGTAACTAACAATAAATAAACCACTAACTTACGTGTACTATTAGAGCAATTATGTCATTTATTTAAACTTTATTTTACCAGGTAAAATATTCAGGAGATATAGCAGATCACGCATCGGAACTGCCTGGGATACAAACATCATGCATGTGACTAAAATCTTCAGCCAATAAGGGCAAAGTTGTGTCGTCACGGAGGTGGTTCCAGTTTGTGCAGTTGGCTGAGAGGTGCTGCACGATCTGTCTTAAGTCGTCTTGCTCTCGCGAGGTTTTTGTACCATGTGACTTGGTGATGCGTGGTGACGTTTTGTGGCGGACAAAAAAATGTAACCATGATGCTTTGCGTCAGGACCAGAATGCATTGCTTTAAGCCAGTGCTGTAAGCGGCTGCATGAAGTCGAACGCCCTCACAGTAGAAAAGGTTCTGGAGGAGTTTGACCAGAGACTGAAGGAAAAGCAGCCAATGAGTGCTCAGCATATGTGGGAAGTCCATTGGGACAACTGGAAAAACTTCACGATGCCACCTCATGAAACTGGCATAGATGAGCAATTGGGGTGAAGGGCCTTGCTCAAGGGCCCAATGGTGGGATCATTCTGCCAACCCAGGGATTTGATTTGGCAACCTTCTGAATCCCAACCCACAGAGCTGCTGTCGTGATCTGCGTTCTTCAGCCCTGTCCCGTTCCCAATTGGCCAGCAGAGGTCGCTGTTGGTCATCCTGTGTTCCCCTCTCATTCACCCACGTCTTGTTCCCAGTTACTGGTGTTTCCTCAGGTATGACTATGTGTGACGCTCTCCGCCTGTCACTCGGTCTCATTGTCCATGTGGACGATTTTCAGCGTGCTCGGCCCGGATCGGAGACCAGCCGATCAGCCTCATGTATTTCCAATACCGAACCAGTCCGTTTTATGCATGCACCACATATCACACACACAGCGTCGCAGGCAATAGCCTCACAGCCATGTGCACCCTCATGGCTACACACTAACATGTCATTAGCGTGGAAGGTCTTTACTGTGAGTGAAGACAACGCAAAGCTTGCAATTTGTAATACATATAAAGCTAAAGTAAACCATGGGAGAACCACCACGAAAACTGAGGTAATCTTTAAACTGATTATTAAACATTTACTAGATAATCTAGAAAAGGAATAAATTATTAAATTTAAAGCTATCTAAAGTTTCTTTCCTATGACAGAGTAAAAATGTTTTGGTGAAACTCTGTAATGTCTATACAGTATGAAGGTATGAAAAAGCCTGCTCTTAATCTATCTTACCTGCGATGTACGAATTGTATGTGTATAACATATTGGTATTAATAATATTGCCCTGCACCTATCATTATTAGTAAATTTCAGTTTTCACATTTTATTTGGAGGTTTGTAACCTATGGACTTTTTTTATTTTAAGACGAGTAAAAAAAGATAAAAAGGTCAGTGTCGTGGTATATGGTGAATTTAAACATAATGGAAAATGATGTAAGTAACTGACGTTTGTTTTGTTATTTAAATCTGTCAGATAAAGTTGGGTATACAGCAACTCATTTTCAGCTAATTGTTATTTGTTATTTGTACCTCTTTATAGTCACTGAGCACTTCATTTGCTTGGTAAAGAAACCAGCTTTCCGGAGCTGTTCTAATGCAGAAGGGATTAAGGGAAGAGGTTCTCTCCGCTTCACAATAATAGAGTTGAGGGCTCGATAATCAATGCAAGGACGGAAGCACCCATCCTTCTTCTTAACATGCAAGCCATCAGTTTACTTTCCTCATGCAACATGATTCACCTCCTACAGACAACTCACAGTCACTGCCAATTTATTTCGACTTTAATCTCAAATTGTTTTCTTTTTCTTTTAAGTGGCCCTAATATTCTTTCGCAAAAATCCATATTGTTCTAGTCTTCCATTCCGTTAGTGTCTTTTGTGGTCCCCTAATAAAATAGATTCTACAGGTGTGGGTCTGTGCACACTTTTATGTGTTAATTCATTTCCATTTCCTTTATTTTGTATTTTTCTCATTCAAGAGCAAGCAAATGGCGAAAGCTGAAAGCTGGACGAATGATGAATACTAGCCAGCCTGGGACAAGTGAGGAGAGGCTATTGACTGGGGAGCGGAAGATGATGTGAGTTCCCCAGCAAGACTACCCTCTGACCAGGCTGACTGTCTCAGTGTCTCATCAACCCGAAAGCCAAATGTGAAAGCAGTTAGTTGGATGGATGATGAATGCTGAGAGGCCTGGGGAGATGATGAAGAATTGCTCCTCAGAAACAGCACCAACTGACCAGGCTGGACGTTGTCACAGCATGAACATGCAAGAAGATTTTAATAAAGCCTGCAGCTCATCGAACTAGGCTCAGAATTGAAGCTGTACTGCTACTCTTTGAGGTAGAGCTACAAAAATCTAATGAAAGTTATGTCAAATTTGAGAATGATGAGGTACAAATTGAACAAATCAAATTGGAACACAGTGAAAAAGAATCACCCATCACAGCAACTGAACTGGAAATAATCAACGTAGCCGTAAAAGCTGTGGAGGAAGAATATGAGAATAATGTTGTCAAGGTGGAGACAATATTGAATGAATTATTACTAGAAGAGCTGGCCAGGAACGATGTGGAAGTAGGGAAGGTCTAGGTGTCAGCTGCAAACGGAAACGTGCTGAAGGTGTCCCTGTGGACAACATGGCCAGAGAGAAAGGTGGAAGAAGAGGGAAGGTTGGACCACCACTTCTAACCAGAAGAGCCTTGGGCTGAAGCTTACCATCCTTCTCAGCCTCTCCATTGCTTTATGGAAATTTTTTAAAATAAAAAATGTAAAACTCCTTGTGAGACTGGCATCATATCTAAATACACAGTTGTGGTTCAACAGTTTACATACACTTATCACAAACATGTTTGTCATGGTAGGTTAGGCCTTCCAGTGATTTCTACAACATTCTTTTTCTGTGGCAGAATGACTATGCAACACACAACCTTATACAAAAGAAATACAATTGATGCACAAGTATTAATTTATTGTCGGTTTTCTGAAACCAACATGGTCAAAATTATACATAGAGGGTCATACATATACATGCACCTACTTAAATAGTTAATTTAATGGTGCTCACAGTCTTTTCACCGGGTGCCAATGCCTTCATTGCCTGTTAGTTATCAGGATTGACTACAGTTAGTAATATTCATTAAAGGGGTTGTTCTAAAGAATAATCCAGTGGAAAAGGTTGGATTGATTTGGCTAAAATATGCAAGAAACAATAAATTGTTTTTAAACATAATAGTGATGACACTGATTGATATAGAAAACGGATGGATGGATGGATGTTTAAGTGTAATGTGCCAAGGACCAAGAAAAATACAAGTTAGTATAGATGGCCACCAGAGGGCGTAACAGTGCATAGTCTCAAAGGAAGATGGAGGAGCTTTTTTCTGCAGTATTTCCAGCATATTACCATCTGTAGGACTGAACATTGTCAGCTGGCCCAGAAGCTGACCTTAAATGTACTTTATTGTTATGCGTTATCAGCATGTTTTCATGCAATAAACATCACATCAGTAAGAAATATTTTTATCCATGTGAACCCGATGACTTCTTTGAGCTCCGAAACACTTACAAAAAACTATCCAAATATATCAATATAATTTTAATTCTTATAAAAAATAGTCTACAGTTTCACTCATACTTTCCAATAATTTACATATTTTTCATAATAATAATATAATGATTTTTCTGCTTACACATGCAGAGTACTTTACGTAATATTTTTTGCAGCATTAAGCATTCATTTTGGGCAGAGGCATAATCGCTGAAAGACAGGCTTCTTGCGGTTGTATTGCACAGTAGTGAGATCAATGTCTTCTTTACAGCTGTCATTTGAGTGTCATGGTCCATGCTGACAGCACTGACAGGAGCCTCTTCCTGGTCGTACGGGACACGCTCACCCATGAATGCGTGTCAGTGATACTCTGACGGCTGCAGATACGATGCACCCATTTTATGACAATCAGCTAATCAGCTTATTGAATAATTACGGCAGGTACCCCCATGGCCTTCCCGAGTTACACGTTCTGCTACTTGTAAGCATTGGACTTTAGGTGAGAACAGCTCGCCCTGTCAGCAAAATTTCAAGCTGTGTCATTGGCCTTCACAGCTGCCCTTCTGTTCCCGACGATAAACGTGGAGACACCCGTGAAAATGCCCTGGATCCTGGAGTGAAGGCGCACATCCCGACCGGGATCACAATACCATCATGCCGCCAGTGGCGGTTTGAGTGAACTACTGTATATGCAAAGGTACCAAGTCTGCTGATCTAGTGTAGGTCTAGGTCATTATTAACGAAACATGAGTCATAAAAAGTAATTCTACCTCGCATATTTTACACCTTATTTTTCTGCATATTGTATATGAGTTCTACTAGCGTAAGGTGTATTCTGTTTAACATGAGGTCATTTGGTGACGAACCGCTTGTCAGCTCTAAGAAGCGAAATCCAGGTGTGACTCACACTAGGCGGGATAGGAAATGCTGGAGACCATCGTCATGGCACCACTGTGGTCCAAGCAGTCGCCCCAGCTGCTTTAGGCGGAGGACAGTGCTCATCAGGGTGCGGTAATCACAGACTGTCATATACCAGCTGAGTCAGTGCCCAGGACACCCCATCCCCCCCACCCACGTATACGTATAGGAGGACTGCTGCTGTCACCTACACGTCAATCAGATTGCAACCAAATTCCCAGCTGTGCACCGCAGTCAGCGTCTTGGGCTCCCTGTGATCTGTGCTTCAAATCTTCCTACATGATCAGCCTCTTGTGGCGTCATTTGTGATCAGGTTAAAGTACCCCCCCCCCCCCCCCCCCCTGGTTTTCTTCTTTGGGCACCGTTCGCTTTTCTTGGGTTCGCGCCCGTTCTTTGTTTTTTCTACTATGTTTGTCTTTTTCTTCCAAT
>JABJVO010000106.1:3552840-3578040 GCA_026770805.1 Boulengeromyrus knoepffleri | reverse complement strand
CTCTGCTGATTTCCCCCACTCTACCCTCTCCACGCCCATGTGCACCCCAGCACGACACCCCACAACCCCACAACCAGGTCCATTTCCTTGGGCACAGTATGCATCTAGTGTGATTGCTGGCCATGCTTGTGTTGCCAACTAAGCTTGATTTGTTACTAAAAGTTAATTAAATTACATCATGATGTCATTGTGTGATGATGCAAAATCGCATCATTACATAGATTACTCAATGACGCTACTCAAATTGATTGGCCATCTCAGTGAAAAATACAATTAGAAATTTATTTTAGATTAGTTTATTATCACATATTTTGTTTTTTAAAAATAACCTAAACACGGCACATTTTTATGATCAGATAGCTACACAAGCCATTGAATTATTGAACAACTTTTTTCTTGTTAACTAGTAAACTACACATTCTGACCAATTACAGTTTTAATTCATGTGTTGCTTGCAGTTAACATGCTACCAACTGATCTGCTGAACTGCTGAGTGTGTGAAAGAGAAAATCATTTATGTGTCATATAGAGCATTTTAGCGTTTGAGTGACTTACCAAAAGCTGCTAAAAGTTGCAAGATAAATTTAAAATTTTCAAAATGTCGAAGTAGCTAAATTTGTTGCTCATTGCTTTTTGAAACAAAAAAAGTTGCCGGGGTAGTCTGAAATGTTGCTAAATCTAGCAACAAAATTGCTAAGTTGGCAACACTGAACCGTGCACGAACGTGGAACACAGGCATGCATAATGTCAATGGTGCAACAGACACACACATGCATATATCACACCATTATAATTAGACCCAGAAGGAACAGATAAGGAACACTGTACAGATCAGGTAGTTACAAACATTTAACAAAAATTGCAGCAAATTTGGTTTTTGGCAGAGGTGCAGTGTTTGCTGGAAATTTGGACTGATGAGAGTGTCCAGGAACAACTGACTGCAAGGCAGTAAAACTGCATGACATTTGGTAAAACACCGGACTATCTTGTAATTAAATGAAAATCGTTGCGTTGCATATTCGATAAATCTAAATGAGGCCCGTGTGTCATCATGGTCAAAATGACTGAAAATAAACCATAAAGTAAGGACATTAATCCTGAACTCCACTGTGCTGTGCAATAGCGCTTTTCTTTCTTATGTTTTCTTTAGCACAAAAAGTCTCATGGTGATGACAAAAGCATGCTCGGGCTCGGATCATTAAGCACAATATGATCGCAGATCAACAGGGGAGTGGGGAGAATTGTGCTCAGGCACGCTACAAGGCAACCAGGCCATTTTCTTGTATGCACTTTCTTGGTACCTTCACCCAAAACTTTAAACATTGCTATGACAAAGCGAACACATGGGAAATAGCTACCTCCCACCCGTGGGGTTGCCAAGCATAGGTTTGTAATCCACTTCTGACACAAATGTAGCAGCTCTGCTAAGAGTGGGACTGTATTCCTGGTCTTCTAACCCAAAGACATCATCAGCAGCAGACATTTGGCATCACCAAAAACAATGCGGCTCTGACGATTACTACTACAAACATAGAACAGTTAATACAGCAGAGTTTACACACCAGCGTGTTTTTTGCTAACTACTTTCTGCGGTGGACTGGTGTAAGCGCCATTGCCCCAGGTTTCCATTTGTCATTTTGAAAGGTCATTGTAGTAGATCAGCGTGGCTAACTTGCCAAGTTAAACTGCATTTAAGAGACCCGTAGCTGCAATAAAAACTGGGTAAAAAGGTCAGTTTCGTTTTGTTCTGTCTGATAAGCAACAGTTTGTGCCACAATATATAGTCATATATTGAATTGTAATATTCTAATTAACCGAAAACTCAATAATATTAATAAGCACTGTATTAGCACTCTGAAAAGTAGAATAGCAGAAAGCGATAACACTGTTTTGCTATGCGAATCTAATTAAATGTATTTGATGCAACAGCAGATTATGTCCGGGGATCACCATCCCAGCAAAGAGGCACTGCGTGTACACCTTCCTTTCCTTTCAGGAATCAGGCACCGAGAATGGTGCTATTGTGTAGGGGTCACACGCCTGCATCTCGTCACTCTGCTGATGCAAAGGTTATAAAAACTGGGCCCGATGTACGGACGGCAATTTTGCATCCTTTCATTTTCTCCACACTGACATAGAAATAGGTCACAAAATATAAAAAGGATAAAAAAAAGAGTGGTAAGTTCTAAATGCAACATACTTGCAGACAGGGTTTTTCTTTGAAGAAAAAAACAGTTTAATGGAATAGTATAACATTTCCACGAGTAGTCTCCCTTACAAGAGGTCTCACGGTATCCATGGCTCTAATCCAGTGCCCGTGGGACTCTCTTGAACCCTGGTTTTTGTTTCATCATAGGATAAAGTACACCAAGGTAATCCCTGGTTGATTTACCAGTAATCTGTTTTTTTCGATTATTGGATTGCTTCGAAGTGTTTTATTCTAGTAAAAGAGCTCACGATGACTTGTTGCTCTGGTTAATTCGGTGTGTTTATTTACATTAACATCGTTGATTCATTCATTCGCCAAGACATAATGTAGAGCAGGGTTCTTCAAATCTGGACCTCGATTCCAAATCCAGGCCTTGTTTTCAGTTCTCCCAGGTAGTTAGTTTAATAGTTACTGATTCTGATTGGTCAGAGGCTTCACACCTGGCTCACAGGTAAAGGAAGGCTGGAAAACCAGCAGGGCTCGGACCTCGAGGACCGTGATTTGAATAATAGGGATGTAGAGGTTCCAAAAATCCAGTGCATTGACCCACAGACAGTTCTCCTGAAAACTCACGCTTGATGCCTAGTAGCTTTCAGAGGATCCCACCATTACGTTTATAACCACAGAATGTGTTAGTATGAAATCTGTGTGAGTGTCACTGGCACGGAAAGCGACCGAGAAAGCATGCGGACTTACATGCGCATGAGTGCCTCATGACTGGATATTTTTGGTAGGGGGGCGATACAGGAAATGACTCCACCCGAGGGTAACATACAGGATTTTATGCTGGCACTTTGCGTGCGGGGAAAACCCCAGATCCACAAGGAGCTTCAGCTAGTGTGTAAGTGAGCGTAGAGCTGGGGGGGAAGGCGCAGGCATCTCGTTGGCCCTCAAAGGGGCCTTTTGTCCCCGTTCGTGGGGAAAGCGGAGCAGGGAGGAGAACTGGGGAGGCACGAGGCTGTGGATGCTGGGTTCTTGCCTAAAAACACAGTGGGGCACAGCCAGGACACAAGTCAGCACTGTGCACCTAACACTTCGTCACCAGTGTGTGGCCCCTGGGATCAATGTTCATCAACATAATGCTGAAAAGGGAGGCTGAAAACCTCCCAGGGAGCAGAGCCTTTGGCTGAAACCAGGAGCAAAATATGGAGAAGTACTTTCCAGCAAAACTCAGATGAGATTCCTTGTGGCACATCAAGATCGTGGCCTTGGGGCTCGATAGCATGGGCACCCAGGCTAAGGACACTTAAGGTTATTTCTTAATAAGGGGAGCAAAGGCCTTCACAGATAATTATGGTGTGTTTTCACATTTTTTATTGAGACAATGTGAACTGAAAACGTGAATTAAATTAAACAATGTACTCAATCTGATGGCACATTAAAGATACAGATTTTGTACTCGGAGCAGAGTCCAACAAAGCAGAAACAACTGAAAATTACTAAAATGACTAACAGTTTTGAAGCACTACATTTTTTCTTTAGGCAGCATTAAGGCAGCACTGTAAGACAGTACAGAATTAAGCTATACTGAAAATGATCATTAATATTGAAAAATGTTGGTGTTTTTCTACTTGACACAATACTGACAGTAAGTGCAACATCACTACCCAAAGGTTTCCATGCATGTGCACTGAATGAAAATGATTGGCATGAATGTTTTTGCTTATTACCTGGTCAGGTACAGATATACCATTGTCGAGAAACCAAAAGTAACAATAACAGCATCAATGCTAGCAATGTGTATTAACCTTATATGGAACATGTTCTAGTTAAAACTGCAGAGCTATCCAATAAAAAGGGTGCTTGTTGAAGCCATCCAATAAAAAGGGTGCTTGTTGAAGCCATCCAATAAAAAGGGTGCTTGTTGAAGCCATCCAATAAAAAGGGTGATTGTTCAATTATTCAATGAAAAGGGTGTTTTTCAAGTCACAAACAGGACATTCAAACACCCAAAATTTTATTCAGAGAATGCTGAGAGGCATTCAACTAGTTTTCAGACATTATACTTTTTTATTTTTATGTTTGTCTGTGTTCAGGCAGCACAACCTTCTGCTTTTTTGCTTGTTGTTTTCCTAGCAACCCAGGCAGCAGCACTGTACTAGAATATACACAGAACTGATTGTTTTTCGTAGTCTCAGTACAGGGCTTGGGTGACAGTGCGAGGCTTTATTGTGTCTGGGGCCACATTAGTTTGAGTTGCACTGTGTACTTGTATTTAATGTTCTGTAAGTCACCTAGTAGCCTAGTTTCACCTACAAAGACCATGAAACGTCAGATAATCTCATTTTCAGTGTATGAGTATTCTGGCTCTGAGTGACAGAAACTCAACATGCATTAGCACGCCGTGGGTCAGTGCACACATTGCCAGTTGCAAGCTTTCTTAAACCCTGTCACATTTTACCTGATTTCCCGCACATCACACAAACTGGACCCTGTTGTGTATTATGTTTGGCGATGCGGTTGATCTATGTGAAAAATCGGCATTTATTGAACCTAAGATCCAAGAGTAAGAGTGGAGGTTTAAAGCTGGTGTTTGTTGGATGGTGGATGTTGGATGTAGGTCAGGACAGGAGCAGGTCTACATGCTTGCCTTGTCAGTAATGGCCCAGAGCGGAGCTGGGCAAGTCTGAGAGCTGGGAGAATGCTTATTTCATGACAGGAAATGACATCATTCAGTAGTCTTTATGGAAAACTCTCAGCCTCCAGAACACTGCTCTTCCTGCCAGGCAGTTTTTCTCCTCAGGGGCTGAAGGAAAGAGAAACAGCTGATATTCACAGTAGAGACTAACATTTAACCAGGTGACTCTGCATTGTAATTAAACAAATAACAAAAAACACAACAATTGCCTTTACCTTTACTTTTATCACATCAGTCAACTGGATTGTATTAAAATATAATGTCTAATTTGTTGGGTGTTAGATGCTTAATGACATAATATTGACTTGAATGATCTGTATGATGGATTTGATCATTTGTGCAATTCATACAGTAAGCATAAGCAATCCCATCATAGACAATACTTTATCAAGTACAGCCCTCGGACTGTAGTTCAGGCTTTGAAGAACAAAACCCTACTAGGATCCTGCCAAGATTTAGGACACTACTATGTAATCTTTGTTAATAAAGCATCCTGAACCCAAACCTGTCTGTAAAGCATCTCTTTGTGAAGGACTTCCTGAAGTACTCGCTTGGGTGTCACTAATCAAAGTACTCACGAGTACTGGCCCATCCTGCGCATCCCCGTCACCGCCACGACAATGATGACCACTACTGCCACCAGCGAGCCAATCACGATGCCCACAACCTGCCCTGTGCTCAGGCCACCTGGGTAGAAATAGGACAAGGTTTGAGAGGAGATCTTGGTTCAAAAGCTTGTAAAATTAGTTGCTCTGGGGGTTCCTTACCCTCATCATCTTCTATAATCAGTGAGGAATTTAAGTGTGCCGTCTCAGTTGTGTATCCGTCATCCACCATCGCCGTAGAGACAACTGTGGAGCTGTCAGTGAAGGTGGTATCTGTGGCAGTTACCGTGGTATAGTCCACACTTGTGTTCTCCTCTGCAGCATCTTCAACAACCGTGGAGGTGATTTCCGGAGCCTCTGTCAGGTTCGAGGTAACAAATGGCTCTGTTGCATTAGGAGAGAATATCGTACTTCTGTCTGTGGGCTCTTCAGTGACTGCAGTCATGGAGGTGACCTCCGGTGTAGTTGTACTCTCATTGGTTGGTACCACGATAGTGCCTGAAGAGCAGTACACAGGGACACAGTAGGAGATTCAGACAGAATGCCTTAAATGTTATTGTCAGACTTAAAGCAGTTGGGGTTAAGGGCCTTGCTCAAGGGCCCAACAGTGATATTATTACTATACCAGCCATGAGATTTGTACCGGCAAATTTCCAGACTCCTAACCCACAGTACCATACACTACTGCACATGGAGCAGATGATGGTTCCTGTATTGAGCGGCACAGCCTTTGGCACGAAGCAAACGGCCACACATGATCACGTGAACAGCAAAGCAGGAACAGTGGAAAATAATAAGACTTCTTCAGTTTTAGCACTGAACTGAACTAAGACCAAACGTACAAAATGTAGAAAATGACGAAGGTGCCTCTTTTCAGCTGAAGAACAATCGGTGTGGTATGTGTCGAGGGGGCAATAAGAATGTACCACTGCCAGGCATTTCAAAAATCTCACCTTATAACCAGCAGGATTTCCAATGCATGATGACCTTCTTAGGAAAAACTGACTCGACTTTCTGATGGACAGTATTCGGTGTTTTTTGTTCCATTCCAAATCTGTAGCTCATAGGAGTGAGACGCACCAATTTAACGATGCTGAAGCCGAGTTTAGCCTCATCGCAGCCCTTCTGTCGGGTTAGCCACTCCCACCTCGCCCTTCGTCCTATCTGGTCCAAGATGGGTCACTCGCGTTCCATGTATGTTACATCATTTCCTGCCTTGGCACAGACGGGCAGCCAGATTACTAGTGCAGTAAGAGCGAGTCAGAAGGGAGAGGTTTTCAGGAATATAATTAAGAAAAAAAAAAAGTCTTGTGCGTAAACTGTGTTATGTGGAGTACTGTTTTACGTAACAAAAAATGGTCATCGTTTACTGTATTAAAACTAAGGGTGATTTTTTTTCAGGGGCAAACTGAACTACAAATAAACTACAAAATTAGACACTGCATATAATTAATGGAATCTTTAATGACTAAAAACACAGCTGCAAAAATAAAGCCTAGCTCTTAAGAAGTTCTGACACTATTTGTTTCAAGTTGAGTATTGATATTGGGTGATCAGGTCCCTTTCTGTGAGTTCATGTTATGTACCACAAATGAACTCGATCGCAGACGTTTTCACTTGACTTGTGGTTGATCAGGTCAGCTCTAGCAGGACAGAAATGTGGCAAACTGACTTGTTGGAAAGACGTCTTATTATTATTAAGTGGAAAATCATTAACCACTTTTGACCAACCAGCCATTCTGGTGCTAATGTTTGTTGCAGATTGAGTGAATGTGTACTGAATGTGTACTGTGCTATCAATGAGTGTAGCTGATTTATGCAATTCCTCCAATTAATAGCGGTGTCCACATAGTCTTGTATATAAACAATCTATACAAAACTAGGAACAATTCGTTAGTTGATTTGCATTCAACTAGTATGAATGAGTCTGCATTCCTGTTTGATTTTCTGATGGTGTTACTGGTACAGCACAGCTGCTGTTTTAAATCCGAACCAGCAGAGCAGTTTAGTGGTCCAAAAAAATCCCAAATGAAACCTTTACTGGAACCTTTACTGGAAGTTCCCTGGAAACCCTCAGTGGTGCCTCAGATCAGCTCAGAGACCAAAGCCTCACTTCTGCTGTACTGCGATTAGAAACAGTCATGATGGTCACAGACGGCTTTGGCTGAGACTCCATTGTGTCGCCCATAATGATTGAATTCCATCCTGCATCTCCTGCCTTAAAGTCACCATCCCAGATACAAATGTTTCATTACAGCCTCGTTTCCCACAATTAGCTGATGGTTGTTTCTCTTCCACTACCGGAAACTCTCACAGATGTGGGAGAGAGAGAGACGTGGGCTTCCCATAAGTTCTCTTTTGCACTGAGGCGGTGGGCTCTATAAAGGCGAGGCAGCAAGCTTCCTGTTGGAAGAATGAGAGGGAAAAAAACGCAGTTTCCCGTACTTTTCCTGTCTAGCGATTTACTGTCTGAAATGAGGCTACTAGCTGAAATCTCCCATGAAGCATCTAAACCACAGCTGTGGTTTAGTCACCAGCTTGGAACGACCATGATGTCCTGGTCTGGCCCGCAAGCTCCCTTAACCATCAGGCACGCGTCACAAAGGACGGCGGCATCAAAAAATAATCGAGTTGCCTAGCAACACTTTTGATTGGATGAAAATACACAGCTGACAGCTGCATACTGCATAAGTTTTTATAGCAGAATGCTTTTCAATGACAGGACATAGGTTAAGTGTCCAGCTAAAGGTCACAGCAGAGCCATTCTAGGAAATTGAAACAGCAGTCTTGTGGGGATTAGGTTCTTAACTACTGTGCCACCTAGGGGTCACAGCAGGTATCAGGCAGAGCTGATAAGTAGGGGCTTTATGGAAGGGGTCTTGGTCTATGAGAAGGTTTTGCTTCAGAGGCCTGAAATGCTTCCCTATAGGAGAAGGACACTCTACCCTCTCCCAAGACTGCGCAGCCAGACAGGAGACAGAAATCTTTAAAGCGGAGCTTATCTGAGGGAGACCCATCGCATGGGCCCCCTTCCCTCGTTTTTCATTCTTTTTTTACCTTCCCACTGTCGATCGGTGTCTTTGTTATCACTCCGTCCCAGATCCAGTCACTCCGGCAACCGCACTGCTAGGAAGAATCTCCTATCACAGTCTGGGGGTGGGCACTCCCAGGCAATTGACATGCCGCAATTAGGCCAGCAAACGAAAACACTCAGCCCACAGAGCGAGAGGAAACAGAGCCCCTCCACCCAACCTGCCTGCCAAAGTCATGTTCCCTACATCCAGATGGGAACACTTCACCCTCTGCTCTTCTGGGACCAAGACCAGACCAGTTTCACTAAAGGGGGGGGGGGTCGTTGTATGCCCAGAGCCTGACCTGTGGATGGATGTACCGACAAAGTGTGTTATTAGTGTTTGTGTCCATGTGACTGAGTGCGTGTGGCCAAGAAAGGGTGTGGCCAGCATCATCCAGCAGGTGGCGCTGAGGGTTTCTTTGGGTGTGGCCTATGGAGAAAGTCCAGCTGGCCCATGTAACGGCATCCCGTCATGAAAGGCTGTGGGTTAAATTTAACACCACCACCCCCAGCTCTAGTGACACCCTGCTAAAGATGGGCCACATGACGCAAACAGAAAGGACCCCCCCCCACCAACCCCCACTGCTTCCAGCACCCGGGGAGTTTCTACAAGCCGGCGATCGGCTCCCTGTCCCGTTACAAGACAGCCGGGGCCTGTTCCTCCAAAGCTAGGCCTCGCCTCCAGTGTAATGGCAAGGGAGTGTATACTAATGGGGTATTCCAAACTATACTTAGACCTCCTAAAACTGTTCTGTTTTCTTTCAGTTCGCTAGCATTTGATAACTAACAAAAACATCAGCACAAAAAACACACACTATGGTATGATGCAAAAGCTGAAACCGAAGTAGTGGAAAAGAAAAAGAAAAAAAAACACACACACACACACACACACCCATACCCCTATACCACTGTACTGGACAAGCAGCTAGAGAATGGATGGATGGCGATCACATGTAAAATATGATATACTCTGAAACTGAAATGGACTGAAGCTGAGAACGGAAACAGGGTTCAGTCCAGCACTGGCAGACAGGGAAGGAGCAGGGGAGGTGAAGGAGGGAGGAGGCAACTTACTTGCGTGTGTGACGGAGCACAGGGGCCCTGCCAGGGCACACAGGAGCAGCAACGGCAGCGTCCGGCCTGGCATCATGGTGACGGCTCTTCCTCTCACACGCTCCGCGCGGCACAGCGGGCCGACCTTGGGGCACGGTACAGTAAGGGGCGGCTGCTGCCCAGGTAGATGGTCAGCGGGGGGGCGTGAGGTGCGGCTTCAGAGGACACACCTACACACACATGCACGCCCAGCTGGCTGGATCCTCACAAACTTCTGCAAATAAAACTTTGCGGCGGTTTTCAGGTCAGCTGCGACGTCAGAAGTCGGAGTCCGGCGGTGCACTGGAGGACGCATGGAGAGCGAGCGAGCGAGTGAGCGGGTGTGTGGATGTGTGTGCCTGTTTGGGGGGAGCTTGGGGACGTGTGGGCAGCGTCAAGCCCTGCCCCCCTTCCATTGGATGGCTCTAAAGAGCTGGCCAGCCCAGGCAGTCGTTATCCATGCCTAATTCAGACTACCAGGTCCAGGATAGCTATAGTCAGCAAAGCAAAAGGACAAACTGTACAAAACATTTATGAGACGAGCCAGAGTTTTTCCACACTGTCTCCTTCTTCCAGGTTGGTGGTGGCAAAGACATGGAACTGTGTCTCTGTGTAGGAATTTACTTGATAATCTGAAAAAAATATTTTGCACTTCAAATGATTTGTAACACTCAAAGGAAATTTCCTTCCTTGCAAAAATAACTTTTTTAAAATTTATAACCCCACAAACATATTCATAGTCATACTTACCTATAAAAAAATACAATATAGAAACAACAATACAACAAGAACAAATGGTTGCATAAACAGGATTAAGGAAGCAGCCGGTTCACACAGCGAATGTCATTGCTTTGCGGCTGCACACGATATTACATATGCTTCAGATTTGTGCGTCGTATCCTTGCGTAATAGCGACATCTGCCGGATAAAATTCGTTAGCGCACTAAATTATATAGATAGAACGGTAAAGGGGATGAACAGAAAGGGCACACTACGCAGATTCCGAGTAATTTCTGTTTCAAAATGTTAAATGTTCGTATGAATGCATAGAATTCAATTCAATGGCTGCTTCACATAAGCATAAGAGATACATGAAATTAAGTTACCGATTCAAATAGAGAAATGCTGTAATTGAATGAAAGTCCATAATCACTTATCCAGTACGAGGATGTGATGAGCCTGGCGTCAATCCCAATCCCAAGGCAGGGGAGCACTGTGGATGGGGCGCTGGTCCATCACGGCATATGGGTTTGCAATTAAGGTTCTATTTTACGACGAAACAGATAACTGACGAGTAAGGGAGGTGACTGGAAAGAACGGGACAATAAATTATAAAATGCTGTCAGAATCTCAAATCAAGGCAACACATTACATCTATTCATCTGGCTTTCAACCACATATCCAGTAAGGGTCAGAGAGAGAAACTACATTAGATTCATTTTATGCATTTTTACATATATTTACAGTAAACAAACTGTGTAGTTAGCCTTCCAGATATTTCTATGTCTGTAGACAAAACCATATTTACATTCACTTTATTTTTAAGCATTTTATAAGTCCAAGAAGTGTCATGTAACAAAAAGATCCTCGCAGTTCCTCCGGGTGAAATTTGTTCATTATCCACATTAAGATTCTTATATATTGTATTAAAGTCCTTCAAACTATCATCATCACGCTAATGACAGTTAAGAAAACACAAGTAACTCAAGTTAAACTTAAAGTCCAATTCAGCTAGATAAATTTAATTACCTGAAAACAGACTGCTTATGTGAGAATTACATCTGCAATGTGAGATACAGCAAGCATTAATAAATCACATTTATTAGTGAGTGTAGTAACATCATTCATCCTGTTGTCCTCGTTGTGAAAAATAAGAAATCAACAGAACATTCTGGAAACTTCCACCTACTAAACCTCCATAAATATCTGTGAAAATACTATAGCATATCTGTTTGGTCTTTGAAACAGATACTGGAATTTTTACATAGCGGGAGATGAAATGTGTGACGTATCACACTAAGTGGGCAGTTTATTAGTTACACCTCCTTGTTAACATAAACAGTCTGTGCCTCCAAACAGTGAATCTTGTGACTGCAACAGAATATATCCAGCATGCAGACAGAGTCAAGAGGTTCAGTTACTGCTTGGCTAAGTATTAGAATGACTGACTTGTGATCTAAGTGGTTTAAAACATGGAGCGATTGTTTGTGCCAGACTTCTTTTCAGCGTCTGAGAAACAGCCATTCACATGGGATTGTTGCATACTACTATTCCTGGAGTTTACAGAACATGGTGCGATAAACATCCAGGAAACAGCAGTTTGTTTGACAGAAAAACACCTTGTTAATCAGAGACCGGATTTGTTAATGGTAACAGAAGAGCCATAAGTGCAGAAATACACTATATATCTAAAAGGATGAGGACACCAGCTTGTCCATTTTATTCCAGAACCAAGGATTTTAATAGGAAGCTGGTCAGCCTATCGCTGTTGTAATAGCCTGTACTCTCCTGGGAAGGCTTTCCATTAGATGCTGGAACATTGCTGGTGGGATCTGCTGCCATTCAGGTTGGGTATTGATGCTGGGTGATCAGGTCCCTTTATGTGAGCTTAGACGGCCCCCACCCTGCAGCTGCTCCCAGATGTGTCCACTTCACCATCACATCACTTGGGATTGACCAGGGCAGCTCCAGCAGGGTAGGAATATGGCGACAGCGGCAGATTTTAGCAAAAGCAAGACGGACAATTGCCCAGGGCAGCATCTTTTGAGGGGGGCTGACTCAGGGAGGAACGCCCATGTTGAAGGTTGCCTCGCGGGGTTGTGCAAAATTCTGAATTTATGAATTGTGGCCCATTCCATTCATGAATTAGAATTTGAATTGGTCACACCCAATAAGACGTTGACTTGGAATTTTAATTGGAATGACAGGAAGAAGAACTTAATGAATTAGAAATCTAGCAAAACATAATTATATATAGATTTACTATATATATACAGCTGTATATATATAGAGTATTTGTGGAGTTTAAGTAAAGGGAGGTGATGCTATGATTATACAGTTCATTGGTAAAACCCCACCTAGAATATTGTGTGCAGGTTTGGTCACTTTACTTTAAAAAACACAGGCCTTAGAAAAGGTTCAACGTAGGGCTACAAGAATGATTTCTGGTCTTAGAGGAATGTCTTTTGAGGAGAGGTTAGCTGAGCTGAATCTGTTCAGCCACAAGCAAAGGAGACTAAGGGGGGACATGATCCAGGTATATAAGATTTTAACAGGTCTGGGTGCTGTTCAGCCAAATAGTTACTTCAATATTAGTACAAACTCGTGGTCATAGGTAGAAATTAGCAGAACATTTTAAACTGGATTTGATAAAGCACTTCCTTACACAGCGTGTACTTAGAGTATGGAATAGTCTACCCTGTTAGTGTAGCGCAAGCTAAAACCCTGGGTTCCTTTAAATCAGAGCTAGATGAGATTTTACCAAATCTAAGATGAGTTCTCCCCAAATGAGCTAGATGGGCCGAATGGCCTCCTTTTATCTGTATTCTTAAAACCACCTAAAGTGGCTCAATAATATTCAGTTCTGGTGACTATGCAGGTCATGGGAGATGTTCAACTTCACTTTCATGTTCATCAAACCACTCTGTCACCTGCAGTGTGTATTACTGCATTATCATCCTGATACACGACACCACCTTGAGGGAACAATGTTTGGACCACTGGGTGAACATCGTCCTCCAGAATGGTTCGGTAGTCCTTGGCAGTGATGCCAATCTAGGATAAGCAGTGTACCTAGGAAATGCCATGATATTGCAACCCAAACCATCACTGATCCACCCTCGCGCTGCACTCTGGGTATGCAGAAGCCTCGATGGTAAGCCTCTCTGGAGCTTCTCCACACCATAACTCTCCAGAATTTGGGAAAGACAGTGAAAGTGGACTCATCAGAGAATAATGTATGTTTCACATTGTCCCTAGCTTAACATTTGCCCTGCTGGCACCATTGAAAATGACGTTTGGTATTGGCACGAGCGACCAAAGGTGACCCTGTGGAGCTCCAGACGAACAGTTTTGGTGGAAACAGGACAGTCGAGGTGCACATTTAATTCTGTAGTGAGTTGGACAGCTGTGGTTTTATGTGTTTTGGATACAACCCAAATTAATTACTGGTAGGGCTGTGCTGTATCATACCGTCCACGACAACACCTGTAGGCCTATACATTTTTATTTGATAGTGTCATCGCGATATCAATGATATAGCAAAGCGATGCATTTAGGGCTGCCACTAATGAATATTTTTCTATAGATTAATCTATCAACCATTTTACAGATGATTCAATAAATTGAAACCATTCATTTTCCTCCAGAAAACCAAACTGACCGTCTCATTTAAGTAAATTTTATTTTGACATTGTATGTCATTGTCAAAGCAAAAGATACGCCGAATTTATACAGATTATTAACTATTGAACATCACAATATTAATAATATTTTACGCATATTGTACTACTAATCTGCTTACCAAATTGTAGGCGTAAGTAAACGTCCGTATAGTAATGAAAACCAGCGTCCGGACAAAAGTTTACGCCCATCATCTGAAGCCCTGGCGATTATTTCCCATGCGCCGTATGCTGGCGTATAATAGTTATGTGGGAGGGTTGGATTATACTGACATGCACATTTAATCATTCACTGTGCTTTAGGTAAGATACGGACTGTTTTTAGAAGTGCATTATGGAAGTGAGTAACTTCCCCAGTTCTACATCTCAGCAGCCGCAACATCTTTTGTCTTGTGGACAAATAAGGCAAAAAGTCGTCTTGGTGTGGTGGTACTTTTTTGAAGCTTTAAGGCCGACATGAAAGTCCGTTTTTTAGGGAAATATAGTTTTCGTTGCTATTTCTTTATTTTACTTTAAATTTTTTATTTAGTTTCTGTTTTCGTTTTAATTTACTCTAATAACACTGGTGCCAACAGGCCCAGCACATGAACACCAGCACCGTCAATTAACGTAGAATAAGCCCAGATTTTAGCCTAAACATTTTCTGAAATACTTATTTCAACTGAGATTGTAAGGTAGCAGGCAGACAACTTCATGGGTTGTAATAATGAGTGTATTCAGCAGCTACAAGGACAAAAAGATATTAAAAGGCTCCCTGTACTAATGGTAATTTAATAAACATGAACAGACCACATTTAACACTTATACTGTTTACTTGTACAGTTCCAACACTGACATTCTAACTCCCCTCATTTCATGGTATATCCATTTTAAGTTTACACAAGAAATTAGAGGCAATGCAACAGTTCCAGCACTGATATTCTACCTAATTTCATGGTAATGAAAAAAAGATGCAAGGCAACGGTTATTTAAGTTTTGACGGCATTTTTAGCTTGTTTTTATAAGCAGTAAGTGTTTACAGTTTGTTTGGATTGCTGCTGTTTGTTTACATTCGAATTTAATATTTGAGGTCAATTGTATTGGGTGACAGAATTGTGCAGGCTCCTTAAGTTACAGGTTTAAGATATTTTAGTTATTGTTAAACTAAAGTGTTAAGCAGCTGTGTTACACTTTTACTTAAGATTTCCAGGGAAAACACTATTTAGGCTACTTTTGTGTTTACATTTGACTTGTGCCGTGTCACTACTATTGCACTATGATGCTGCAGCTGGCCCCTTGTGGCAATAGATTCACACTTCGAATGAGGTAATCTGTCATCAATGACAGTAGTTCATTGGAAACCGAGGATGGAAAATGGCCTTCCTTTTGTTTTTTGCTTGCGCTAATCAATGATGCTCCGTGCAAGCTGAAATCACTGATAAAACGTTCAGTATTTTTTATCTTCATAAATATAATTTATGCAGATTTCCTTGAAATTTCATGATATAATTTTGAGGTTATATCACCCACCCCTAGTGCCTGGAAATCCCTTTCAGACAGCTCTCTTACATCTAAAGATACTTCTTTTGGATGTGGTCCGTCCTTCCTGGTAGTATTGCAGACATTAGTCTGGAGACCGTGGCTCTTGATACACCACAAAGACTTAAGACTTGCTGTCCTATTCACAGATGCGTTTTGAACTCTGATATGTCTCCTATGTTTATACCACCATTTCGTCAGTCAAAAAAATGAATTGCAATAGAAACACACCTGTGGTTGATGGTGATCTTCTGTTATCTAGTCTTTAGATAAGTCATAAATCTCAAGTAATACCAGATATCAACAGAAACTCAACAAGGCTGGGATGCACGATCCATACTCATTACCAAGTCATCTTTTTGTGCTTCTGCAGCATTGCAGCAAGGGCAATATTCCCAACTTGAAGTATTATGAGACATCATCTTCAGTTACCTAGTTAACACCACATCTCGATACATGTATAAGCAGTTTAAAGCTTATAAAAGTTTACATGCATGTATTTTCTTGGTGGTCATGTATACAGGACTGGTGTATAGGAAATTCACGGAAAAAATTGCAGTCGAAGGTAAATGTTTTACCCTTATCTTACTAATGCTGGGATGTCTAGTGACAGACCGACAGTACCTAAAATAATTGTGTATAAATCAATTTTGATATCAGTCTATGGCTGGGTGATATGGTAAAATATTGTATCATGATTTTTTTCATATGAAACGGTATCGATAATTATTACGATATAATTCCAGCTTGAGAGCGGCGGAGCCTGAGAACGGCAGAGCCTGAGAACGGCGCCTGCAGCCACATTATTCGCTTATGATGGTCAACATGACACTTCATGAACCATTTGCAATCAAAGCTGTGGCTGTTAAATAAAGTGATAAAAGTACAAATAAAACAATTCCAGTAAGAAAAGCAGCAAACACTGCTTGGACCCCTGATAATAGGACCTTTCTGTAAACAATCTCTCACCATGCAATAGGCAGGTAATTCACTTACAGCTCAACAGCGGAATCAATATGTGATGTTTTCCTTGGGTTTCATGTGTTTGCTGTTTGTGGGCGTATGCACAGTCGCCTTGGGCCCCATGAAGGCATGTCAGTCCAGTCCAGACCAATCCAGTTATTTTCCAAATTGTCTAGGTCCCCTGTCACTCAGGGCCCCTTGGGACCATCCTAACTTTTTCCCACCTTACAGCGCCCCTGCTTGGCCCAGTTCTGTTTGGTGAGAATCACTGTCACACAAGGAAGACAGCATGAAGTTGGGAAAACTGTTCTCAGGACAGTTTCAAACCCTGGGTCAGACGCCCTGTATAATGCATATCCTAAATCGTGATTTCGATTTGAAATTGATAAATCGCTCAGCCCTAGTATCAGCATGAGAGCATAATTATGCAATTCCTCTAATTAATAAGGGTGTCCAGTGACAGCTCAGTGCAGGTGTCCAGAATGGCTTCTCTGATCTTGATAACCCTTGACGTGGTGACAAAAGGTATTATGTAGGGATACTTACTAAAGTGGCCCCTGAATACATACAATTTCTGACTCTGAAAATAAGGGGTGACAATGACACAGTAAGGGTGGTTTTTCTCCCTACTGTCACAGCACGGCATGTTTAAGCGTTCTGAGTAATCACCAAAAAAACATTTCTGAAGTGATCAATTGGCTCATGTGCTCTACGGCTGAGCAGACAAACAGGCTGCATATTCAGCCCAGTAAAGTACAGTACAGATTTTTATACAATTAAGTGAGCAGAAGGATCAGGTCTGTATAAAACTAACACCAGAGAGCGATCTAAACGCAGTTTGCCCAAGTTCAAAGAAGTCCAATCCAAATAAATGTGCAACATGAAGAACTTCGTCTGTCTGACAGATATGCAAGCCTGGAACTATGTAACACAATGTAGGCGACCTCAAAAGCGACAGTGCGAAGCATTACTGTGTGCTGTTAATACTGCCGGATTCACCCTTTTTTAGAAACCAACAAAGCAGTGACCAAAAACAGTGACTAACCAATAGAAAACCAGCCAGTCAGACAGCACTTGCTCTTGAGCACTCAATGCAGCACAGATGAGCAGAGGAAGGTAAAAGCACGCGATTCCACAGTGAAGTTAACATTTTATTTCTGTAAGTGCCATTCATGCATATTGGGCAAGGGGTCGGGGTGGGTGGTCAACTGTTAATGACACAGGTATTGTACAGCACTAAACCGATACAGAGACTAGCTGTGTCTTTAGACAGCCATGATACTGTAATAAAACGTGCGATAAAAAAAGAAAAATACAAGATTCAAAATAAAAACAAAACAGCGAATAACATCTCTAAACACTGAAACAGGTAAAAGGTCACACAAAGCCAATGCATTTCCATCACATATATACAATATAGATATATATACATTCTGTATCGCCTTTTGAATGAATAATAAAATACTCTGTATCCTGTCCATTTTTTTCTACGCACCACCTTCCTGTGTGATGCCACGCACAACCAGAGGGGGAAAAAGGACCATTTAAAAAGACATATTTACAGTAAGCACGACAAACAGCAACACTGAATAAAACGGGCCTTGGGCAGAGTTCGCTTACATCAGAACAAGGCCTCCTCCATGTGCTTTTCCCTAACCAATGCTGTACAATCACCCCGGTACAGGAAAAGTGGATTTGCCTTAAAAAACACGAAAACACACACACACAGATTTAAGAATCACTCTTTTTCTTAATCGGTTGCTTTTTCCATGTCTCCATTTCAGTATGCCCCCACCCACATTCCTCTCTCCCTCTTACTCATTCAAAGATGGAGATAAAAACACCCCTCCTGTTTTTTTTTGTTCTCGCAGGTTCCAAAAGCCCCCCCCCCGCCCTCATTACCTGGGGGAGCCAATCATATGCCGTGCCCTTGAGTTAAGACCACAGAATCTCCAGGAATCTTCATCCTTCCAACACTTCCAGAACTTTCAGAAGAGTTCATCAGAATTTGACCCAAAAGTTAGCTTATCACTTGGATTGGATGGCTTGCGTCAGACCAAACAGGGTTACTATTGCTGCGATGTTGTCAGATGGTGCCCGTTCATCTTTCTCATGCCCAGCGGCACTGGCCATGTGACAGGTCCGAATTAAAACTCACCCACACGCCCCTGCGAGTCACAGCCTGAATCTGGAGAAATGTTCAGGCCTGCAAACTGGACAGGGGTGAGTGAGCCAGGGAGCACGGGGGGGCATGGGGGCCTTTCCTGTGTAAGGACAAGGTCCCTCACGGGGGCCAATTCAAAACAGAGGAATCACTACAGCCTCAAAGGGATTCCCTATGATTTATCATCCAATTAAAAAGCAGCATGAGATCAGTGGCTGACTGAAGCTGCAGATTCTCAAATCACACGGGACACAAACACGAATCTAACAGTGTCAGAGTGAAAAGTGCTTCTTCGACACAAGCTGAGAGCAGCTGTTACATTGTGGGGGGGGGAGAATCACACACATCTGCCAGGCTACCCCACTCATTAATTGAGCCCTGGGGGGTGGCAGTTCATCTTCATGCCAGACACTTACCCTTTACAGTGGATGCTAAATGTCCAAGCCAGTGTCAGCATAGTGCACAGGGCCCGGTGACGTCACACTCCTGTGCACACACGCCGAAGCCTGCAGGGGAGCCTGCAGTTCAGCACACAATGACTGGATGCTGCATTGGATTAGCTACGTCAGCCCCAAGCACACAAGTCACACAGAGGGCACAAAAGCCCCTCTGACAGGCTGACAGAGAAGTGGCTGTATCAGCTGATTGGTTATTAGTCTGATATATTAAACAGAGCTAAAAAAAAAACACAATTACAGCATACAGGAAGAACAGGAGTAGAATTTCCTAGGAGTGGTGATGCTGTGTACATTGAGGAGTGCAGCAGCTCTGCCTCACCTGTGACGCGCACACACATGCAGACGCCACATGACGGCACCTCGCTGGCTTCGGTGCTGAGATCCAGGAGATAATTTGCGTTTATCCGACACACTGCGGCAGAACTGAGGATTCAGGCAGTGGAGGCAGCTTCCACTGTCACATTCTGCTCTTTAACAGGATTAATGTTGCGGTAAAACACCCACTGCAACAGCAGGTAAGAAAAACCCTGTCATTCTCGGTTTCGGGTTCTGTGCCGAGATGGCCACTAGATGGCGAACCAGTCATTCGGAAGCACGATTCTCCAGCTCGACTAACTCGAAGCAAAATCAACTCCAGTATCGGTGGGCTTCAGGTGGACAATTACCTGGTATGACAGGTCCCTGAAGTAAAAGAATGTGGAATACTGCCTCACAGTGGCAGAACAGGGTGCTAACAACTGGGAATCACTTAGCCGGTACTGCCAGACTGTCCAAAATTAAAATCTGTGCTGTTACTTATCAGAAAGCATACAGATGACCCCCCCCCATGAGGCTATTCTGGCACATGCTGCTGTTCAGGGTCTGTTACTATTAAGCACACTGGTGATGTACACTGCTGCATTAATGAATGAAGCGTTAAACAGAGACGCAGGCCCTAGGTCACAGGTCGCCTCGACACTCAACCACCTTGAACCCCACAGCCTGGGAGGTGATGGGTAACCCCCCCCCCCCCCCCACGCCTCTACCAGGCGACACAAATGAATACCAGATTGGACACGTCAGGAAAGGGGCAGCTTGCTCAAGCTAAAGTATGTACTACCTGCCAGATGGTAGAAAAATCATCCTACTAAATATGATTGTCTTCAGAGGAACTCGGCCTTATTTTGTGAGTGGTTTGGGCAGGTCCGGGGGGGCTTCTCCCATGACATCCCCCGCCCTGGTTATAGGATGGCCTGGCCGGGTCCACCTCACGCGCTGATGAACGCCCGCACTGTTGCGCGGGCCCTACACGATGGAGTCCCAGTCAAAGTCATCCTGGATCTCGTCGGCGGGCATGCGACGCATCTGGAAGTTTCCGGGTGACATCATATGCTGCTGGTTCATCTGCGCATGGTGCCCTGCAGTCAGAACGGGGGGGGGGGGCGAGGCGTCTGACTTGCTGGATTTCATGAGGGTGTCAGACAATGAGCACACATGGGAAGGGGGCAGTTACCTGTTAAGGTGGGACCTGCACTGGTCATGGGGGGCACATGGGGATAGCCGGGGGGGCCCATCATGGAAGGCATGTTTTGCCTGGAGTCCATGTATAGATTTCCTGAAAGAACAGAGACATAAACTAGATACACTGCACACTGCGCTAATCTGTTCCTGTATTCTGTCTTTTATTATAATGCTGCGAGCTGACCTGTGCTAATGTGCTGGTTGGCTTTGTTAGGGTGCATGGAGCCATGGCACATGGGAGACTGCACTGCCCCCTGTGGTGGGAAGATGCCAGTGCGGGCGAAGAACTGGTTGATCGATGAACAGAGGTCTGCAATTTGTGATGGATCCAGAGACCAGTTATTCAGATCAGCTTGTCTCATGCTCTCTTTTAAGCCTGGATAAACACAAATGAAAAGAACACCACAAACATCATATGAACTGAGCGACTCACATTATTCAGAGATTTTTCAATAGGAAGCGCTCTCTGAAATTTGTTGTACATTTCAATGCAGTAAATTCAAGATACAAAATTCATATTGTAGGCAAGCACGCCCTGGTGGTCACCGCCCAGAAGAACCAGTGGGACAGCTGCTGTCAGCGTCTGCTGGGGTGACTGGAGCAGGTGGGGTAGCAAGTTACTAATCTGGAAATCATTTTCTAATATTTAGAAATTAATTAGCAAATTTATAGGAGTAATGCATGTTCCTCAATTAAATACTGGGTGCGTCGCTGGGCAATAAGAGCGAGGTCCTTTAATGATGCCATATATACTATGGCCAAAACAAGACTGTAAAACGCTCAAATGTGTTTTACCCCTTTTCCCTCCTGGAATTTGTGGGCATCTGGCTTTTATTGTGGATATAATACGCAAAAAGATTTTTTTATATAACTGAAATACTGCTGTTTAAAAGTTAGTAAGCAGTACACACTTTAAGCAAAAGTGTGCGACCTGTCCCAGTAACTAAGGACAGTAACAGGAAATGCTCAGGAAAAAAAGGAAAAAAAAAGACAAGACATCACACCAGACACTGCAGTTTTTACATAGGAAGCCCCTGTAAATTCACTATTTAAAGCGTCTATAAGCTGTAGATGTGCAAACCCTAACTCCACACAGTTAATACCCATTGTTTCATGCAACAACTCAAACCCCAGTACGAAACATAAAAGGAAAATATGTTTAATTGCAAACTTCCACTGATTTTTGAATTAATTACGCTTGCTTGTGCAGCTGATTGAAAACTGTTCTGCATCTGACACATCGTCACAGTGATTTACTGCAAATCCAGCACTACGAACAATTAATTCATTGAACAATTCATTAATCTTAATGAAAACGAATACTAATTTGCATTACTGATATGTTTAAAGACCACAAATGAAGAATTTGGGGTAAAACTGCTTTGTAAATATATTTATCTCATATTATGGTGCCATCTTAAATACTGCTGTATGCTCCATGTAACTGATGATATTCAGCATAACATCTAGCATGAGTCTGATACTGAGCCAGATACCGAAGCCAAAGAGGGACTGACTTGGCAATAAGAGACAATAAGGGACATGATGTGGGTAAAGAGACCATTCCAGCATCAAGTGTGGGCAGTTTGGACTCTGGAGTGCAAAGGAATCCCGGAAGCCACTGTGATCCAACCCAGGCCTAATACGGACCCTACGGAACATTCCAGAACCACCCACCGATTGGCTCGTTCTTTTCCAACAACCCCCTCGAGCCCCCTCCCTCTATTTGGATCTCTGTTTCAGTTACCTATTGCAGTAGCTTAGCTAAGAAACAGGTTCCACCGAGTTACACGAAACATGTATTTTACTGGAATAACAAGGAACAGCAGACGGCTCCTTCCAGGTCTCTGTCTTCTATTCATCAGTACGGACTGATTTTCCTACAAACCATGAGCCCAAAGATCTCAGCGGCTCTCTGCAGGCCACCAAACACTGATTTTACTGTAAACTGGGTGGTATTTGGCAGATGAGATCCCGGCCGGAGGCGTTACCTTGGAAGGGTGAGAGGTCCACGTCCGCCCAGTTGTAGCTGCTGGCGATCCGACAGCTCTCCTTCAGGGCATCGAGGTTGGGGTACCAGTCCGAAGGGAGACCCACTGGTGGACCCAAGTGGGTCAGAGAAATGCAAAATTTTACAGGCAGAACAAAAAAATACAAAAATGAACAACACAAAAAAACCACAGCTTACCACTAGAAGTCAGTATTACTCTAAAATCTAATTTTGCAGACAGCATCAGTACTGGTACTACAGTTTTAAATCAAGGAGCAGGAAGACGTGCAACATGAAAATAGCTATTTTACATGATTTGCTGATGCCAGGCACACAGAAGAGAAGCCCCTCCTTACCAGAGTTGCAGGACATCTGTTGCTGAGCTGAATGAGACTGATTCTGGTGGTTCTGATGTTGTTGGGAAGGGTGTTGACCGTGTTGCTGTGCATGCTGGGAAGGGTGCTGAGAGTGCTGTGCTTGGGAGGGGTGCTGGCTGTGCTGCTGTGCATGCTGGGAGTGCTGTGCATGCTGGGAAGAGAGAGGCGGGTGCTGGCCCGGATGGTGCCCGTGTGGCGGGGCATGCTGGGATGGATGCGGATGCGGGGAGTGCTGAGGGTGTGGGGCATGGTGTTGGTGGCGGAGCTGGCCATGTGGCGAGCCATGGGCGTTTTGGGCCTGCAGCTGAGCGGTGTGCGACAGCGCCACCTGGCTGCCCTGGTGGGAGTGCGGGCTGGGGCAGTCCTGGTAAGGGCACTGAGAGCCCTCTGAGGGAATGCCCATCAGACCTGCAGACGGGGCAGAAAACCAACCTCAATACTGCACTTCTCACAACGGGCACAGTCCCCCCCCCTCCCAAATGACGACCCGAGGGCGCAGAGGTGAGCGAGAGAGAGCTGAGCGGAAAACACCTGCATTAATCAACCGGCGACACAGGCTTTGGCTGCTGCTTAGGATGAGCGGGGTGCCAGTTAGGCTAAGCAGTGGGTTTTACATATCTTAAACAGAATGTGCAGCACACACTGCCTGTTCTATTAGGTTTTACTCAAAAGCTGCTGGTCTCATAAAGGTGGCTGGGGGGGCGGCACATGCAAGATTATTTTGACACCTCACAGCCGAAAGACACAATGTATTAATGCCGTTTGCAGTAAATAAACAGCATCACACGTTACATACTCTAAAAGGCCTGACATTTCAAGGGTCTCTTAATTGGATTTGACATCTAAGCCAAGACTGCACAAATCCATTCATGAGGCCAGACAGACTGCGGTTCTCCCCTCCGCCGCGAGTGCTTTAAAAGATTTCTGGCGAGAATTTCTGGCGACTGGCACCGTTTTTGTGACAAAATTTTAAAAACAAGGATTAAAGAGGTCAGGGAGCCTTATACAGAATGTCAGTGCTGCAGGGGCTCCCACGCATTTTTTATTTAAAAAAAAAAAAAAAAACAAAACAACATCTCTCATCCCCCAGCACCCATCTCCGGGACGCGGCCGTGGTCGAGAGAGAGCGCGTTTGAATGATGTCAGCTGTGATCACTTATGGTGCGAGGAGCACGCCGTCCAAACAGGAACTCTGAAAGCGATTAGCAGCTGACTCTAGAGTGCTTGTGCTAGCCTCATGGCTAACGCTGAAGCCGCGAAATTACCATGCGGGCAAGAGGACAGGGACGGTGATGGCGAAATGTGGAGCTTCGCTCCAGCTGAGTCTGCTTGTTGGTGCTGGCTATGACACACATTCCGCTGTTGCCCCCCCGTCACAGTGGCTGGTGAGGCTTCATTTTTGGCCATACCAGACCCAAATTTGGCTTTTTAGTAAAAACGACTGACGTCCCCTGACTCTTACCCAGAACCCTCCCTAGTTTCACATTCAGATAAATATCGATGTTTCTGAACTACTGTGGCTGACTGTAAAGGCCAGCGAACCACTTCAAGGGAGCGCATGACCCCAGGAACTCACAAGCTGCAGCTAAAATCTCCCTCAGAGCGGAACCTCATCACCATGCATCCTGCTTTCCTGCCACCAAGCTTTAAAGCCGGCAGAGGGGCGGCTCGACTGCAACCTGTCACTCCACATTTCGTGATTGTTTTGTGACGCTTATTTTCTGAATCTGAAATTGAGCCTTATTCTCAAACGAAAATATATCATTATCTCTTTGCAGTGCCAAACAAACTTCATATTTAAACGATACATCAGAACTCAGCGCTGATTCCCTGTGACACGGCAACCACCAAGTCTGACCTCTGGGTTTGTGACGAACACCTATGGCTCACATGCCTGGTAAGGCAACCAGCCCTTCCCATCCTGGGGGGGGGGGTCTGGTCCCCAGTGCTGCTGTCCCAGAGGAGGGCAGGCCAGGACACTCACCCTGTTGGCTGAAGGACTGCTCGAAAACAGACTTGTAGAGACTGCGGAAGGAGGCACTGAGATCTTCGAAGTCAGAGAAGAGCAGCTGCTTGTCCCGGTCGGGGATACTGTACTGAGGCTGGGGTGGCGGCTGCTGGAGACTCATGGACTGGGAAACAGGTTCTGGGTGGTTGGTAACCTGCAGACATGGCGGGGGGGGGGGGGGGGGGAAGCAAAAGAGCCATCCTTT
>JABJVO010000106.1:3539840-3552728 GCA_026770805.1 Boulengeromyrus knoepffleri | reverse complement strand
CACACACACACACACACACACACACACACACACACACACACACACACACACACACACACACACACACACACACGGTGAGAATCAAACCCACATTCTTGGACGTGTGAAACCACACTGTACCACAGCACCAAATTGAAAATGAAAGCCAGCAAACGTTTCTGGTCTTCAGCCAAAGTGTCTGACACTCAGAAGCTTAAACTGAAAAGACGCATCTTTATACTTTAAAGGGGACTGATGATTAGAGACACTCTAAGCGTACAGTGGAGCACCATGCAGCAAATGGGTATCTTCATCAGCGCCCTGTCTGCTGGGGGCAGGGAGGTGCACAGAGGGGGTTAGGGAGGGGACAGAGGGGACAGTGTCCTGGCGCTTTCGGTACCTGCCCTGGGCAGAGGCAAGCAGGCCCCCGCCGGCGCCCGTGCATCCCGCTAAGCGCCAGGAGCGATCATCCTGAACGGGGGACTCTCCTAGCGTCGCCTGACTCACCGTGATCTCACGTGACCCGACCTAATTGGAGTCTGGGTGACTGGGCTTTGGACACCCGGGGGGTGGATGGGGGGGGGGGTTGTAGGCAGAGACTCTTATTACCTCCTTGTTTATATGCGAGATGGGCTACAATGCAAAGTCGTAAATGAGAGCGTCACTAATTAGCGCCTTCGTTAGGGAATGGCGGCAGGAAAGCAATACTGGGGGCTCGAGGGTGAGGATGCCTCAGGAGGTACTTGAGGGCTCTGGCAGGGGGGGTCTTCAGCTACTTCCTATGAAACCGACTCATTTCATTGATTCCATTTTCCCCAAAATGCTGCCCATTTCCACAGCAGGACATTTTCAGGTTTAGGACCCTGCCCTGTGGAGCCTTTTCCCAGCAACCTTCCGTGTATCAATGGATGTCCTTAATTATGGATCTACTGGATGGGCAAAGTGCACCACAACGTGGTGTGAAGTTACTGGGTGAGCTACACAATGGACATATTGACTGGGCACCATCCCGTTAACACGTTACCAGAATCTTTTGATGTCAGCCAAGTTCTTCTACCTGCATTTGATGTTTTTTAAATGTTCACTGATTCGCCTTGTTAGAATTTCCCACAATGCTACAGGTCTTTTGTGTCAGTAGAGTTGTCCTCCAGGGTGACACTAATTAGGAGACCAAAGCACCAATATATAATTTGGGGTCTAGTTCAGAAGCTGCAAAATCCTAAAAACTTATTGCATTCCTTGCGTTTAGAAATAAAGAAATGAAAAGGTGTTTCATTATCAGAAACATATTTCCCCATTTGCTGGTGCTGCTGTTAAGTTTTATAGCTATATAAAATAATACCCACTTGTAATGTGACATATGCATGTCAGCTACAGGGTCAGCATGGGTGTAACCATGAATGAACCTAGCAGTGACGTCTGGCATCACAGCTAATGATGGACGTCCTGGATCCAGAGCTCCAGTGGGCTACTCACCGCATCCGGCAAAAACACCTCAAATTTACACAAAGACTGAAAACACTGAATGCTGAAAATGGAGCACCTGACATCTGCAGAGAGATCAGTTGTATTTTTTGAAGGCATACGTTTTGTTCCAGCGTACATAAACGCCATTCCTGTCTGCATTACTTTTCCCATCACCAGTTTCTAGAACAATGTGTGTGCTTGTGAAACGGAAGCCGTGCACTTTTCAGGACAAGCTCACGTGGATCGAAAGCTTAATTTTAGCAAGTAAAATCTCAAGTCTAAATCCTCAAAGCTGAATTCTTCTATGCTCTCCAGCTTTGATTTCCTTAATAAGGTTATTGAATAGATTACGCAAACGTAGGCTCAATAATATGGATTCCTCCAGTCATTCCTGATATAATATGGGATTATGCTAAGGTGATGCTATAAGGCAGAGAAATATATGCCTCTTATGAGAATGACATATGAGACACACAGAACAGACCTGGAAAGAGGAGAACTTGGGGACGAAGAACCTCCAAATGCCACAAATTATGAAGAATTCCAATTTGTCTGGGCTGGACTTGGATTATCTTCAACGAAAAATGTTCACATTCACTAAACAACAATGCCATGAATGGAGGATTCTGGCACAGCAACACAAACACAAATACTCAGAAGGTGGACAAAGTAGCAACCAACTTGTTCTTCAAATGAATGTTACATGGTGTAATGTTCACCCAGAAACCAGACCACTGAAGAAAACAGTCTCCCTCACCAAAAGGCTCGGAACCACACCAGGATAAGTCCACGTTCCTCTTTTACTGGAAGGCCATTTGTTTTATGTCCCAAAGAGAGCATCCAGCCCAGACTGCTTCCCTGAATAATTCCTTAAAGCATTTGGCCAACTTAGCTCCATCTTTATGACCAAGTTGGAATTTTTTCCTCCCCAAAATGGGATACTAACGAAAAACTATGAACATGGTACATATTTCTAATCCAGCAAAAAGACCAGAAACTGCCTCCATTTTTTGCCATAGAGGTTTATGAAATTTTGATAAATTAATGATTCCAAAGACAGCAACGATTGTTCAAGACTGCTCTGCTGAAACCAGTGAGGACCAGATCAGACTGAACTAATCAGGGACTGACAGCAGGCTGTTAAACGCAGAACGTTAACAGTGGGAAAAACAATAACAACCTTACGGGTGTCTTAGGGTGCTGGAAAAAAACATTTCCTAAGACAGAGAAACTTTTCACTATGCTGACTCTGAGTGCGGTGATTAGGCTTTTGTACAAAGCTATTCACGTATCGATGATTGGATTCACTCTG
The DNA here is from genome assembly GCA_026770805.1 of Boulengeromyrus knoepffleri. Taxonomy (NCBI): domain Eukaryota; kingdom Metazoa; phylum Chordata; class Actinopteri; order Osteoglossiformes; family Mormyridae; genus Boulengeromyrus; species Boulengeromyrus knoepffleri. The sequence continues at coordinate 3,549,970 of JABJVO010000106.1, read as the reverse complement.
ACTGCTAGCAGACTAACCCAGAAACACTCATCTTCTTAATAACAGCCTACTGTCGTCTAACCACCCCATATTCTGTTCTCCTAATGTTGTTTATTGTATTTTACACTTTCATTATTCTTTTTGATTGCGGTGCATTCCTCTTACAGCACCAATCTGTGATATGTTTGCTATAAATTAAAAGGAAAGAAAGTCAGGAAGATTGAAAAAAAAAAAGTGATCAAACTAATTTTCTAAATTCAGAAAAATCCATATCTAATGTACTTAGGCAAGGTGGCGATTTCTGTCATCACAGAGGTCCAGCACATGAAGTAGCTGAACAGAGCGGCAGCTTTGCTGGATGCCAACTCATCCGCCATATTCACTCGGTGCTGCCAGCTGACACACTTCACGTGGAGCAAAAGAATGGGAAAGCGTGATAATTCACCGTTCCCCGTGTGTGTGTGTGTGTGTGTGTGTGTGTGTGTGTATTCACTGCACGCATGGATAAAGTGGGGCAGAGCAGATGGCAAATCATTTCATCGATTCGTCGCACGATGAACTGTGGCGGGTCTTGGAAGCCTGCCAGTTAGGCTGCTTATAGACGGCAAGCTCCCGTCTCTAGTTTAATAGCTGATTTTTGACAATTAGAAGGACAGCTATGCAGCTCTCCTCAGTGGGAGGGTAGATAACGAGCTCCAAGCATGTTAGCAAAGGCACTGAAAGACCCCCCCCCCATTGCTGGCACCCCTGAATGGCTCTTATACTCTGTACACTATGGTAGGGTGTGTGTGTGTGTGTGTGTGTGTGTGGACCTTCGTTCTCACTCCTACAATTCTGAAGTACTTCCCAGCACACAACCCCTCCTCATGGAGGGCGGCCATGAACTTCATAACCTCGGATGTTTGGAAACATCTGCTAGCATGAGGCTGAAACCAGGACTGCCACGCTCATCCAAAGGCGCTGCCCCCGTACGCTTGTCTAAACTTTGTATGTTAAAATGTTCGCGATCATAATCTGCCCTTCTGAGACTTGCACTTGCAAACTTAAGGCAGCGGGCTCCTATTACCAAATGTTTTTATAGATGAACTGGGGTATTTACATTTACTTTATTTAACAGACGCCTTTATCTGAAGCAACATAAGTGACGCGAAAGGTACATTGCCAACGTAGGGCTGTCAAAGACTCGACTAGGCATAAGTGCAGCTGGGCCACTCACACAGCGGATCTCACACACACACACAGACACACACATTGAGGGCGGGGTCAAAGCGGAGGCAGGGCGCAGTACCGGCGTGTAGCTATGCACCGTGGCTCCGCTGTTCAGGTTCACCGACGCCAGGCTCTGATCTGACAGACTGTTATTAAGGCTGCTCCGGGGACTGTCACTGCCATCCTGGTCCGTGTTGTACAATGGTACCTGAAAAGAGACACCCAAGTCACACCTGGGGACACAGTTCACCCACGCCGACACCGCGGCAACACTGCAGCTCCGAAAAACCCAAGAATCCAACTTCTCGGTATATAAATAAACAAACTACTGGTACGACGAAAGTGTTTCTAAGCAACATTTATCTCATTTGCGTTACGGAGGACAGGTGTGGAGACGGACTGGGGATTTCTGAGAAAACTGAAAATGAAAGGAAGGTGCCTGAGAATGAAGTCGAGCAAATACGGGAAGATGAATTAGGGGGAAACGTTCATAACGGTCATTAGCTCATCGCTGCAGTCGGCAGTTACACGCTAAAGCTAAGAACACATGGCAGGAGAGCAGTCAGAAGCCGCCCCCAGCGGACACCCAGAGCAAACAGCGCATTTTACAGCCAGGCAGGAGTAAATAACGGACAAATAATCGAAATAACCCATCCTTCCTCCATACTGTTCATTGAGTACTGGGTCATAAAACTTCTGCTACTCTTCAGTGCGACTGCTAATAGAACTACTACTACTACTACCACTACTACTAATAACAATAATAATAATAATAATAATAATAATAAAACCAAAATATGCTGCATGTTGCAGGATTTTACCAAGGGTGTGCTTATCATGTCTGTAAAATAACACAAAAATTCAGGTAGAACTCTGCAAGAAAACATATATTAAACTTTTACCTACATTGTTTAGCACAGACATTCTTCAGGGATGATTTTAAAACTTTAACAAGGACCCCACTGGTTCGATGTTAAAACTATCACACAAATAATGTGCAACAACAAATTTAATATTTATGCTATCAAAACAACCAAACTAACGACTAAAAATAAAAAATGTCCATATTAGAACCATGCAATAATATGAAGAAAGAAAAATAAACTCAGTAACATGAAAGGCCATGTTTGTGTAATAAGTAACCATCTGTCATGCTGTGCACAGTTTACACTTTGACCTGAGGTTTCCTCAGCATTCAGACCTTTGGGGCATTAAAACAATTTTAAATTTGCCGGAAGAATCCTGAGGATTAAATGTGATCTGATACCAGCCCTGTGCCCCTTCCCTCCAAGAATCCAAGCCTTACTGCCTTACTGGAATTTAGTCCCACAAAGCACATGTTTATTTTTAAGCTAACAACACTGTTGCATTCCTGCAGTGTTTCATTGAGTTTTTTTTTCTTAACTCCTGGAATTATTTTGCTTAAAGAGGCCATGATCCCATATGATGTCTCGTGTTTATTAATGAAATCTCAGTCTTTTAGCCTAATGCAGTCGTTCCCCCCCCCCCCAATAACTTCATCAATGGAACCAATTAAAATGCATGAACAGACCCCACCTATGATCTGGTGCACAATTTTCAGCAAGGCGTTTCCCAAAAATCCATCACATCAAGGTCCTTCAAGGTCAAGCAAGGCCCTGGCTATTTTAGGACCCCATACATCATACATGTGCAGCTACCAGCATATGTGAAGAAGCAACATTCATTTATTACGCGAATAGATTAACGAAATTAATTGACTACATGCTGATGCTCATTTTATCCTTTGCAACAGAAAATAAATTGGAGGCATCATTTTAATCTGTCCAAGCCACTGCTGCATCTGTTGCTAGGCAACTGACAGAAGCACTTTATGGGTGTATAGAAAAGCGAACTGTGACATCACATGGCAGACAGGCTGACTCAAGAACATCTTCAGTGCAGTCCATAAATAAAGATGTCTGTCGCATATACTGGCTTATATACCATTCAGGGGTCTCTCTGTTCTATATGTTTAAGTTCTGACTCCGGAAAGCAGAGGTCTGGCTTTTGCCAAGATCGTTAGGGTAATGAGACATAAGACATCACCTGCCACATCACACTGAGAAACTCCTAAAGCCAATTTCTAAAGACCTCAGGCGTTAAGTAAAGGGCCTGGCCCACCCAAGCCCTTCTGCAGCTAAACAAACAGCATGTTGCTATAGGCAGAAGACACAGCAGTAGCTGCAGTGGGGTGGACTGTACCACCTGCAAATGCCCCTAAAGTCCAGCCCATGGGTAAACACTGTGATGGGACGACGGAAGGGCCTAGTGTCAAAAAGTCTGAGTGAGCAGAGAGGACCAACGGCCTTTCTGCCGCTAACCCGGCTACTGAATGTCAGCTAATCTACAGAAGACGTTTGCAAAAGAACCCAAAGACAGAAGAGGCAGCGGAACTCAGTCGGAGACTGCAGTCAGAGTGCATAATCAAAAAACGGGATGAGTTAGAGAGCCAAAGCTTACTGATGAAACTTGATTAGAAAAATAATGTGTGATATTTAGCTGCCCGACTGTAAGGCATCTAGAGACAGATGACAACACCTGTACAGCACTTCTGATACTCAGCAAACTACCCAGTCTGAAATGTACCAAACGACTAGTGATTAAGATGATTTAATGAGCTGAGATCGATACCAAAAAGAGGGATGAGAGCGGGACAGTACACAAAGCGCCGGCCTTCACCAGCCAGGGCCCTGTGACGCGGGCAGCCCCGGGTACCTTGTTCGTCACAGTGTTGATCGCCAGCGTTGGAGAGGCACTTCCAGACATGATGCAGTCCATTCCGATGGAGTCCGAGTCCAGGCTGTAGGGCGTGGAGGCCTGTGGGAGAAAAAGGGGGGGGGGCAGACAGGTCAAGCAGAAGCCGCATGTGCCCCTATTAACTCAGGCGGGGGCTTTCCTCATAAAACGACATGCTGATCTCAGGAAGAGAGCAGGGTCCCTGCTTAAAGACAGCCGGCGGTAGCGATGTAGAGGCAGGCGAAGCTCATAATGGCTTCGTTATTCCAGGGCACACGGCAGACCTTAAGAAGGGGGAAAGCGGAGCTGCGGAGTGATGGCAAACGGACCTGAAGGCAGAGAGTCCCAAGCAGGATCACAGTGACAAAAAGGCAACATTCACAGAAATGTGAAATGCCCTGACTAAAGCGGCAGTCAAGTAACTGTTAAAAGATCTTTTCTGAGACACACACACACACACACACACACAGAAAACTCAGAACATTAAAGACAGGAATGAATGGGTAACAGAGGCATATAGACAATATATTATAAAGGACTGAAGAAACTTTATTTAGGTCAAAATTATTTTTAATTTGAAAAGGGAAATAAATGAAAGCCGGAATAAATAAGGCAGAGCCACGTCTCTGGAGCGGCTTTGGGAGCGGGCAGATAACTCAGGGCGCCTGTCTCCCAAAACTGCTTACTCTAAGAGGATTGGCTGGCAACAATGAGATTTTTCATTTGTGATAAACATTTAAAAATACATACATAAATAAATCTGCATTTTTGTGTCCATGGCTTTTTTTTTTTTTTTTTTAACAGAAATAAAGAATAGGGTGGCAAGAGAGATGGATAGAGGGAGGTAAGAAAGGCAGAGTTAGATGCAGAGTAGAAATGAGGGGAGGGAGGGAGGGAGGGAGAGAGAGAGAGAGAGAGAGAGAGAGAGATGCCTTCTTCAAGGTGCACAACAACCACAGCATAGAGCAAAGGCCCAACCTGTAAATCCTGCCAATTCAGCCACCTTTGCCCCCCCAGCCCCCATTTTTCATTTGGACTGTTGTTCAGCTTCTGGCCAACCAAACATGCAATTTAAAAGTTTGACATTTAATTTGACTGTTAGGATGGAGCGATGAAAATCCGAGGGATCAAACTGGTGATCGCCGTGTGTCACAGTGCGAAAAAAAAAAGTGTATAATTAATTTTGGAGGCGGCCGAACCGTTTAAGTGAGCGGGAATAGGAGCGCTTTCCCAAGCTGCGAGTGCAGCAGCGTTTTCAGGGTGGTCGCTGGGTGAATCAGGTCACTGTGTAAGGACCCAACGCTATGAAGGTCTTCATAAACACTACCTTTGGCGATTCCAGTAGGGATGGTGTGTGGCTCACTGGGTTAGAAGGTTGTAGGTTCAAATCCCAGAGCCCGCAGACTGATTCCACTGTGGGGGGCCCTGAGCAAGACCCTTAACCTCCAACTGCTCCAGAGACTGACTGACCCTGTGCTGTGATCCCCAAGCTTACACTCACCGGTGTGTGTGTGTGTGTGTGTCTGGACATCTCATGCAGAGCAACATGGATAAGCAAAAATATTACCCTTTAGGGGATGAATCACTGTTTTATTATATTCCATAAGCAGCAGTAACAGATTGACTTCCCAGTCCTACACTGAAGTTCAGACTGGAAAACAATGGCAGCAGATCTCCTCAGCCCAATAACAGAACTTCAACACATAGTTAATAAGCAATATAATTAAGCATAGTAGCTTGTGAAAATATCCAACTGCAGTAGGCAGTTCATGCCACACAGTGTGCCTAATTCATTCATTCATTCACTCATTCACCTTCTATACCACTTCTATACCTATTCAGGGTGGCAGGGGTCTGGAGCCTATCCCAGAAGCTACAGGAACAAGGCAGGGAACAGCCCAGGACGAGGTGCCAACCCTTTGCAGAGCCAAAGTGCCTATTTCGAGAACATAAAAAGGTCATTGAAAATAAAAGCACCAAGAGATCCTAATCAGATGGCGCCAGGGGCCCAAATCACACGCATCTTCAAAGAGAAACATTAACTGACCCCCGTCTGCACAGAAACACACACCCACCTGTAAGCCAGAGCCTTCCCAGAAATCTCAGCGCAACACAGCAACTCAGAGATGTAAAATAAAATCGTAATGCTGAAAAGTAATCCTAGCAGATCTCTGAATTAATTGATTTTTTTTATATCCCTGCAGCAAAAACTATGAGTAATGGCTGCCTTGGGTATGATTCGCTTACAATTCTGGCGACGGCGGGCCAAGCAGAGCATAAAAACTGCAGGAGGCGCGACGCGGACAGAGAGAGGCTGGGAATTACAGGGTCCCCCGAGGATGAAAGGGCAGGATATGAGATAGAGACGCACCGTGTCTGCGGATTTATAGCAAGGATTTCCCCAATTACGGCGTTTTCATTATGGTTACAGTACCAAGATGGATTAAGGAAGCAGGAAGGTCGCAGCTGGTGAAATATCACAGGGGCAATATTTGCATTTCTACGACAGATGAATCAATGTGCATTTAGTGAGACTACGGATGCGCTTCTTCAGAAACCGCAGATTGCGACGCGCCGCTGATTTAACGAACCATTAGTCGAACCGGAAAAATCTGATATTAAAAAGCCTGATTGAATAGACGATTCAACCAGACTGGCGCAAAGGGGAGAGAGCCAGCCCGGAACTTCATGTAGGAGGAAGCTGCAAACGTTCTGATACGGGCCACCAGGGAAGAGCTTAAAAGATGGGAGCCGAACATCAGAGACGAAGGATCTCTGAGCGTTAAACACACACATTCGCACCCGCAGTATAAATGAGATGAATCATATAGTGTCTGAACGGTAGCCTCATGGTGTAAGTAGCCAAGCTGATGCAGGCATCATTCGTCAGCATATATGTGCGGCTAACCAGAAACCTGCCAGGATCGCCCAGGAGATCGTGACTGAAAAAGGACGGAGGGGGCCTGGGTAAGGCCCAGATACTAAGCAAAAAAAGCGACCCGAACCCAGAGCCATTCCTCTCCTCCATTCAGCTGTGGGGACAGTGCTGAGGCCAGACTGGAGATAGAGGCGGGGGGGGGCAGGAAACCCAGGTATAGAATGATAGTTTGATCATGACTTGCCTCTCAAGGTGAACAAGCCAACAGGACCCTGGCACTGTGGAGCAAGAAGTGCAAGTCCTCTCCAGATGTTCTCCACCCTAACAGAGATGATGGACACTCACTCCAGCAAAGTGCCGAAATGGCTGTTTCATCATGCTGTGGAAACTGGAGGTAGACGATGCATCCGACGGCGATTAATACCGTCTGCCTTGGCCACCGGCAAACTATGGACAACAATTCTGTACAGACACACGCTTTCTGAAAGCAAAGACTGTGCGACTCGATTTCTTGCGGCTTTTTTTTTTACGCCGAAAGCACTTTTGAACAGCTTGCGTGAGGAACTCGGGCAGACGTTCTGTGCTTTGTAGATAGTGTGACACTTAATACCTGGCAGCTCGAACAACAGCAAGACTGAAATTACGATCCTTACGTTACAGCTGAGGAGCGATTCTAGGTAACCGTCTTGGGGTGAGAGACGGCGCGATAAAACGGACTGCTGCAAGCAGCCGGACAGCCAGTTCATACCTCTAATGAACACATGTGAGGGGCACTTAAAGAAATCACACACTAAAGAGCAGAGAGGTGAAAAAAGAAACAGAAAGATAACAGGGCGAGGAGGGAGCAGGTGAATCTTACAGTGCTTTATGGCAGGGGTGGGCAATCTTACCCGCAAAGGGCCGGTGTGTATGCAGGTTTTTGGGATAAGCTGTAGGTCAGCTATTCAAACCCAGGTGTGAGGACTCTTCAGCCAGTCAGTCCTCTAATTAGTTATCTAATTAGGGAGTTGCAGCGAAAACCTGCATACACACCGGCCCTTTGCGGACAAGATTGGCCACCCCTGCTTTATGGTTACAAGCAGGGTGAAAATGCCACAAGCAAACACTGGGAGCACTTACCCGCTCAATGGAGCGTGGCCTCTTCTTTGACCTGGCAGGCAGCGCATCCTCCTTGGGGTTGGTGTCGATAGCCCAGTAGGAGCCCTGCAAGGAGACAGCAGGCGTCAGAGCGGCACCCCGCTGGCGGCCACGCGCGCCACCCGCATGTGGCACCCGCATGTGCCACCATGGGCCAGCTTGCTCCCGCGGGCTTTAGAGATACGATCGGGTATGCAATACAGAAAACACTATTACATGGTGTGTGGCTCAGGGGATTAGACACCTGTGTCTGTTTTCAGAATGTAGTCGGTTTGAATCCCATCCTCAGCAGAAGAGTCGCTTCTCTGTTGGGCCCTTAAGTAAGGCCCTTCACCCTCACCAGATACTCTCCAGAGGAGCTGGACCAAATGGCCTAACCCAGTGCCCGGACCCCTACCTACGCTCTCATTTTTGCACGTCTGTCTGTCTCCAGAGAGAACAGGATGCGACAAGAAGCATTCCAATGCAGCTGTACTTGTGCAAATGACAAATAAAGCATCATTTCAATCTGCTGAGACTTCAGGAGCAACAGCAATGCACCCCAGACTGCAATAGTCATGTGGTGAAAGGTGACTGAGGCCTCCTTTCTCCAGTTAGAAGTGGAAATTGGGAAATGGGCTGTTTTCACGTCCTGTGTATGTGCCTAATTAATATTTGGAGTTTCCTAAATGATTCCACGTCAGATGGGAGAGGGGAAAACACAAAACAAATGGGCACGTTAAAATTTGTTTATGGTGAGTTGAACACATCTGTCCGCCTTATTGCAAGCCATAATGCACTTCTAGCACATACAGGAGGATGAGGAAGAGGCTTGGATTCCTTAAGCCCTTAATTCGGTGGGAGCTGAGCAGAATACAGCGATGCCCTCGCTCGTTCCACACCTCTCCTTGTTATCCTCCAACTCGCCCTACAGGTTTCCAGAGGTGAGACACAGACTTTAGACCGTCCACTCACCCTTGACTAGTTGCATTGATCCTACTTTGCAGCCACAGAAGAATTAAGGTTCTAGTCGGGCCTGAGAGCCGCTCAGGTAAATCAGGTAAACAATTCTTATACAGAAAGCGAAAATCCAGAGGTTCAAACTAAATTATTTACCTCCCGGCTGGCCTCCCACCATCAATTCTGGCTTCCCAATGGCAATGTCAAATTTCGAGCAGACTAATCATAAACTAACAGCAAACTTTCAAATCTGACCCTGATTGTAACAGGAAGCCAGCTCTTCTTTTAAAACCCCCTCTTATGCCACCATCGCTGTGGTGTTTCAATATCATGGTGTATAAAACTCATAACAACGTCCATAAGCGTTAAAGTCATCTGTTAAAATCTTTAGTCACCTACAACAAGGTAACTTAGAGCTCACTTTATACAATATTTTTTTAGCGTTTTCCTAGACTAAGATAATGCAAGAACCACTTCAGAATACTTAAATGCAAACCCTAGAGGATATTCCGCATTTAAGGACCCCGCTTTGGGAGCAAAATGTCCTTGGGGAAAGAAGTTTGTTCCACAGACCAGCATTAAACTGAAATGTCCCTGTGAAGGACCCAGCATCGGTTAGAGTCTTTGGAGGAGAGAATGTCGGCTAAGCGTGCAGAGGGTCTGAGAGAGAGATAAGTCAGCAGGCATCGGGGGAGACGTCGTGCTGAGGCGGTAGCCGGGCACCCACCCGCAGGCGCCCTCTACCCAGCACCAGGCGCTCCTGCAGCGATCACCCGCGGCAACCATCTAATTTACCTTCAAAACGCTTCTAAAGGAAAGTCTTTGACCTGCAGAGAAAGAGCAGGAGCGAAATTAAAAAGTTATGAAGCGCTTCTTTTGAGAGGCGCAAATTCGGGATTCAGGGGGCCATGATGCCTTCGGGCATTTTAGTTATTCCAGTCAAAGTTCGATATGATCTGAAGGCGTGTTCTGGGCCAACCGGTGTGAAATGAGACGGCCGTGCATGTTGGGGTGGGGTAGGGGGTGGGCTTGCTGCAAGAGAGAGTGGTACAGCACTGCGTAAGCCAGGCAGTGGGGGTAGAAAAGAGCGGCTATGGGCTGAAGATGCTCGAGCGGATGAAGGATCACCCAGCGCACGTGCGCCTAGCTGAAGGAGGGGTCTGTTGCAAAACACTCGATTTCGGAAAGGGGGGTGGGACTTCTGGACTGGGAAGTATCTCTTTGAAGGTCT
>JABJVO010000106.1:3484596-3513465 GCA_026770805.1 Boulengeromyrus knoepffleri | reverse complement strand
CACAACACGCCCTTTTAAAAACCCCTCTTTTTTCCCAGGCCTAAAGAAACAAACAAAGGGAGGAAAAACAAAAAAAAAAAAAAAAAAAAAAAAAAAAAAACAAATAACTAGAACAGGCTTTAGGGAAAGAAAAAAAAAAGAGACACCCCAATGACTCATCTTTAAAAAAAAAAACAAAAAAAAAAAACAGCAGACACTGTAAAAGCCAATGGGCAGCTTATGCATGGCTAAGGCCTGTTTAAGGGTTTTACAAATTAGCGCTAAAGACTGTGCTCAGGAAGAAGACGAAGGCGACGCGCTCCATGCTTCCGCGCACGTCCGGGATGCGCTCGCCTAACTGGCTATAATCTAAAACAGATTTCCCGCAGACGTCCCATGCTGTGCAGGCAAGCAGCTCTGTGCACAAGACATGCTGCACTGGCGGCACAGACAGGACAGCCCCTGCGCCCCGAGAGAGAACCCCAGTGTGAGCCTCCTTAGGGCAGGATAATCCCCCCACATTCCCTCACGGACAGCCGAACATCACAGTTGGCCTGACGTATTAAAAGCGCACACTCCCATCTCCACAAAAATAAACAGCCCCCCCCCCTCCATAATTAACCTGGCAATCATTCTGCGGTATTGGGGGGGGGGGGGGGGGGTTGGCTTGGAGAGGAAGGGCTCTGAGGACACAGGCAGCGTCATCAGTGCATTATGCAGACGCACCTCAGGGCATGTGCCACTTTCAGAAGCGTTTATGAACATGGCAGAGCTGAACCCTTATATTACTGATGAACTACAGCATCTTGCTGCTTTGGATTATCATGCGCACCTGCATTTTCCAGCCCCCCTCCCCCCACACTTCTTTTTCTTGGGCACTGCTCTGACGCAGGGGTTCACAAACTTTTAATGCCTATGGACCAGTTTATTACGGCATACAAAATTTCAAGGACCTGTAAAATGGAGGGGGTCAAATACCATCACTCCAGGAACAATTCTCTGGGGGTGGGGGTGTTCACCAGAGATAAAAACATCAAGTAGGAAACCGAACATGTACATAGTTGCTTCTCGCCCATCCAATCAGAACACATGGGGGGAGAACGCAGACTTACCCTGAATTTTACTGGTTCAAATCCCATAAAATGCTCTGCTGTGCTAGGGAAAAATATGGGGCTGTAAAAATGGGTGATGCTCAGGGTAAAAAGACTAGGGAACTAAGGCTGGGGAACTAACTCAAATATCTTTAAAAATTATTCACCACAACAAAAAAAGCCCGTGAGGTGAAGTTGGCCTTCCAATAAGCCACGCAAGTGGGGATCACTTCTGCTCTCCAGCACAGGCAGAGACAAGACTTACAATACCGGGCCTGGAGGGGGTCTACCGGCCCCCCTGCAGCCGCACACTACAAGGCCAGGGGGCCAGGCGTCGCTTGAGAAGGAACATGTAGGCTAACCTGGCACACTATGGCTAAACCGCTACAGCAGACAGCAGGATCACCGGAACCCCTCCCCAGGCTGCAATTGGCCCTGATCCAACAGGTCAGGAGGCACCAGGCAGAAAGGCCTCGGTCCACGGGGCGCCAAAGTGGCCTACCAATTTGTCATCCTTTGGTGACTTAGGGATTTCTGCATTATTTAACCCCAACAGCAAACAATGTACCTCATTAACCGAAATGATTAATCTTTCAACACCTGGTTCAACAACTGCATCATAATAGTCTACAACCCAAACCCCCGCCACCTCCACACCTCTGCAAAAAGACCTGTCTGAAATGAGTATGACCCGACAGGGTGACAAACTGATACCTAATCTTTTGTAAATAAACTGACAAGGAGAATATCTGCACAGAATTACCCACGAACAGAAACGCATCAGGGACTGACATGGCATACATTTGATATTAGACCGTAAATAAATAAAGACTAAGTGCTCTGTCAAAAAGAGCTTAAAGAACTTTTTAAAGAGCAAACAATCAATATCCTGTCCACACACCTGTGGAAAGTGTGGAAAGAAATACTGTAGCAACATTTTAAGCCCGCCTAAACAGCACTAGGTGACCTTGAGGTGTAATTAATCTATTCATCCATGAGTTACAAATCAGTAGCTAATTTTATGCAGCACACGCTAGCCTGCGCCGCTGACAGTCTGATGCTCCAGTGAGCGTGCCTTGTGCTAGTTAATCCAGTAAAGCTGCCCAATGAATACGCTGAAACTCCACAATGGTGTAACTGATTGGTGGGAGGTCACATCAGCATAGTCACTGGGCTAGGCTGAGATCGGATTCGTTCTCGCTAATGAAAGACCAGCCTTCATCTCGATGCAGCCTAACAGAAGGATATGCCACAAAGTAAGAAAAGAATACCAACAGCATTTTATACTATATTCAAATGAAACCAGCTTAAAAAAGCACATTCACCATATAATACAAGTACATCACTTAATATAAGAGCTATTTAAAGGGAGAGATTGGACTTTGTCATTAGAAATGGTGTCGATGGATTATTTCAGCACAGACTGGTACTACAAAGCACTAATTACCCTCAAACCTTCATAACAACCTAAATCCTTTCAGAGAAAACAAACAGAAGCTGCATTATGAACTGCTATTCAATAATAAATCTGCACGGGGGAAAAAAAATCTGTCTCACAAACGAGTTGGCTGTCATTTCATTCAGGTGCAAAGAAACAAAGCACTTTTGATTTAAAGGTTTGGTGACAGAAAATGACACATTACATTCTACTGATGTCCCACAGTAGACGGAGGACAAAATGATGAGGTGACTTTAAAATATACTGTGGGTGTCTTCCATCAACAAAGGGTGCTGCCACCAAGACACAAGGTCAAGGGCGCCTAGGACACATTTTCATGCTGCCATTGAGTTCACAGTAGGGCTGCAACAACTAATCGATTAAAATTCGACTATTAAAGTAGTTGCCGACTAATTTAATAATCGATTAGTTGGGTCTACATTATTATACACATAAGTACAGTGGCTACTCCCTAATTTGGGAGCAGTAAGCTAACCAATGCTGCGGTGGAAGTATGGCCGACCGCCATAAAAGAAAAAGGAGACGGGAACCAATGTCGTGCCTTGAGTAGCTTACATGATGAATTCTGGAAGAATTGGGAAAAAAACGTTTGAAAAATGGCGGGGGCGGACACAGCAGTCTTGTTTTAATTCTGCCAGACGGTAATTAGCTGACATTAGGTCGGAGAGACACTGATGTATTACATGACGTTGTGTAGTTTTTGGATTATTTTATGCAATTATTCAGATTAACGCAAATCATTCGTTCAGTGGTGGAGTGGAGGGTAAATGCACATAAACGCCATTTACGCACCTTTTAAATTTACAAAACAGTGTTTACTCACCTTCTGCTTCATTTCTTCATGATAGAAATTTATAGTAATATCAAATGTTGTAGTACTCAGGACCAGTTTTTGAAGGTCTCGATCTTGTCTTTGAATCAGCCGTATTTGTACTCGTTCTTGTCATGGACTCGGGATTTTATTTCGAGACCAGCTGAGACCACAACTCTGAGAATATTCCTATTAATGAGCCGTTTACTGTCGGATTGCATACTTCTCACTTCAAGTGCAACCAATGACGTTACTGCCGACCGCGTTACCCGCCCCTTCACACACGCACATATGTGCACATCAACACAGGTGAAGTCGTGGTTGTCTGGGAAAGATGTCAACACAATCAGCTATTATCAAATGTGGCCACATATACCACAAGGTGTTTACCCTACCATTCTATTAGTTAATTTTATTTTCTATATAGCGCCAGATCACAACAGAAGTCATTTAAGGCTACCTTTCCTATAGAACAGGTCTATATCTTGTCCTTTTATTAAACAAACTAAATAGCCTTGTGTTATTTATCTTATTTACAGTTCATCACTGTAGTATGTGCACACAACCGGACACAGTTTAACAAAATTTGCCGCCTGCCGTTCAGGGGTTTTTCCTCACCAATCGTCTTATTTGCGCCGTTCAGTCACTAAAGTCTATGGAGTTTCATGAGAGCACAAGGCGGCGCATTTTTTGTGTAAAATGTGGAAAAGGCTTTTTCTCCACAATAAATGTTTACTTTGCTTGTCCGTAATAAATAGACACCCTCGCTCACGTGCTCTCTCCCCCTGTGACATATGTGTGATGTGTATCAACATTAAATAACATTAGAGAATTACTTAATAATATTTTATAAAAAAAGATTTTTCATGACATTGATTCAGCTGCTACAAATTTTTTTTTTTTGTACTCTTAATGTAGCATACATTAATTTTTTTATGTTAGTTGCTGGAAACAACCTTTGTACGAAGACAAAGTCTGGGTTATTAAAACATGCTGGAAATCAAATCCCCCCCGATTAATCGGAAAAATAAATCGACAGATTAATCAAAATAAATCAAAATAATCGTTAGTTGCAGCCCTAGTTCACAGGGCCCCCGATATGGAGATAGGGAAACCCCACACAATCATCTGCAGGACTCGAAGAACAGCTGCCTTCAGCACAGGAAAGGGTTAATGCCAAGCGGGCAGCATCTCACTGCTCAGATGTTTCTGCAAAACACGCACACAAAAACACTGACTGCTATCGTTTCATCATGAGGCCAATACACAAAATCTTTGGAATGTGCATGCGTGCATGTTTATATTTTATACATAAATATGAGCTGGGATCAAAATGCCATAGATTAGCTATGGTGATCTTAAGAGAAACTCAGTGAAGAAGGTGACCAGCAGCTGGACACTGCTCCCCGTCCCTCAATACTGACGCATGCCCCTAGACATTCCTCCCTGATTCTTAAACACTATTAATACTTTTAAATCTATATGCTGTGCTTCACCTTTAGCATGCATGTGAGCGATCTGAGCATTACACCATCTCCATTACTGACTCACAAGACAAAAGTGGATAGTGATGGGGGAGGGGAGGCAATCCTTAAGTCATTTTCTCACTATTGAGAAGGTGGGGGGGGGGGGGGAGAACAAAAATCACTAATTTTCAGTCTTAACCACTTTGCAAAAGGCATTTTGTTCACAATTACCATTAAATTCAATACAAAAAAAGTACACAAGTCAGGCAAGAGATTATTGAATGCTCGGGCCAATAAAATTGAGCATTTCTCACCAGTACGGCCCTAAATCCAGAAACACAGTTAGTGTTGACGAGATCTGATGAAGGTATGAAAGAAAAGAGGGGAAAAATAAAAATCAAATGTCAACAGAACAGGCCATTCATCATGCTAGCCAACATTCCAGCCGCACTTTTGGGAGGATGAGTCTGATCGATAAATTGTCAGGTGCCAAAAATGGACATCTCAGGGGGCAAAGCATGTCTATAAATACCAGATTTTTCTGGCTGGCCAAGAAAGAGGTCAAGGTACTTACTGGGTTACAGTCAGGCCCGACTAAGCCAAAAACCCAACCAAGAGCAGGTGTGAATGAATCGCTATGTACATTTTAGCCATTTTTTCTACAAATAAGATAATTTCAGAATTCCAGCAGAGTAATGTATAATAATGGGCCCAAACAGTGACACCTGTGGGATTTCCTCTCAAGCGTGACAACCTGCTTTGTGACAGAGATAAAGGACTCCGCTGTGAATCAAACTTATTGCCTCATGCTGCACACTTATTCGCATTTCCCTGGAAATGCACCTGGTGCATTACTCGGACTCGGGAGACACAGGCATGCGGAACAGGATGGGTTTACCGCATTAACTGCGGTGCACCCCCTCAAGGCTCCATTGAGTGGCCATCTTTCAGAACACCACCCAGATCAAGGTCTGGCTGTCATTCGGTACAGCACACATTAAGTCCTACCCACCTCATTAATATTTAATCAACTGAACGTCATGCGTACAATTCCTACTTCATTATGATTTCGGGGTTACATTACATAATGGCACAAATTCACTGAGCAGCATGTTTTTGGTCTACGAGAGAAAATCGAAACACCTGAAGAAAAGCTGCAGAAGGGACAAGACCACAGAACCACCATGTCGCCCTGGAGAACTGTATACGTTTCAATAACGCCAACATCATTCAAAGCTTAGTTTATTTACATTCTATTTATTTAGCATATCCAAAGACACATACAACTGAGAAGGTAGCATTAGCCAGTTCCTGGAGCAAGTGAGGGTGAAGGGTGTTACTTGGGGGCCCAATAGTGGTATCACTCTGCCGACCTTGGGAACCGAACCAGCAACATTGGGATCATGGGCACACAGTACTAACCCAGTGAGCCACAAAGTGCCCCAATCATTTATTTCACTCATTTCATCCAGTTTTTGCCTTGGAAAGCCTTTATAACTATACATGATGAGACCCACTAGTGGAAACACATTTATATATTTACAGATATCTATTCAGCAGATGCTTTTTTTCTAAAGCAACATGCAATTGAGAAGGCAGGGTCAACAAGTCCTGGGAGCAACTGTGAGTTAAAGGCCTTGATCAGAGGCTTAACAGTGAAATTACTCTGCCCACAACGGGATCTGAACCAACGACCTTCCAATCACGGCCACAGTGACCTAACCCACTGAGTCACACACTGCCCCCACCGAGTGTTTAACAGTGATGCAGAAAAGCTTGAACATGAGCAGGATACCTGGACAGCGGGTAAATAAGGGAAATGAGACCCAGGGAACATGAAGGCATCAAGGCTGCAGCTGATTATTGCTTTTCATTCAAACCTTGGCAGAATCATTCAGTTGAATAGGTAGCAAAAATCCATTATTTTGTTAATTGCTTCCTCCAGGGTTAGCGTGACACAATGGCAGATGAAGGTCAAGTCAGACTCACCTCGCTGTTCTACAAAGAGCGTAGAGGCTGCAGTATCACCTGGCGAACACAGCCGCCCGGCACGGCACGTCATTCACGACAAAGCTGGCGGCCCACAGATCGCAAACGTCGTTTTCTACGAATGCACCGATAAAAGGCTGCTGACACACTCGGCAGTTCTACTTGGCCCCGGAAACACACCGCTGAACAGGACTCCTTGGGGGCTCTCTTTGTTGTACGTCTGGCCATTTGTTTTGTTCAGTTCATCGCTGTGCTCTATAAGGATGCTTGATGGATACCCAAGGCATTCTGAAGTTAGAGTGAGATCCAGGCCCACAACTGTACGTCGGCACAGGGCATTACAGAATATCAGATCAACCAGTCTAAACTAGTCTAGGATGAGTACAAAAGCAGTGCATGTCAGACAACTCTCTGTAATTTACTCTGAATTCAACTTCAGTGTGATCCAGCAGAAAATGCTTACAGACAGCTTTATAGCCACTAAGGAGACTATTTCAGTTTATGCCAGAGCATCACTTTTAGATTAGAAATCATGCACTGCTGCCAGAATGAATAGGGAATAACAGCAAGAGTATCCACTGTACAGACAGGGGACAAGTTCAAATATACCCGTACTGGATAGACTACTGCAAAATCTCTTTGACCTTAACTTTTAACACGATCATGGCATCTTTTATGTTGCTACTCGGGTTTGCATGATACATTTATGCACTGTCACCGTCTCCCGTAGTAAACGTGATTATAAAACAAAACTGATCATAGCTTGGCAGAGATCATTTTGACCGCTTTTCCGTCCAATTATCAATATTCCCATAAACCTTACTTGTCAATATTTTCATCTGATGTTTATTTCTAGGCCCCATCGATGGAGGTGATATTAGCTGAAAGCCTGCACAGCAGACAGCGGACACTCATATAAGGCAACTGACCACCAACACGCCAGGAGTCATTTATCCGTCAGAAGCCATAACCTGCGACATGCTCCGCTCTGCATCCCGCTGCCTCCTACCATGGCCGGAAAGCCGAAAGGGCAGACACATGTAACAAATACACAGAAGGGAGAGAAAAGGAGTGAAAAGCTATGCTACAGGTGGGCTGGTCAGCATTAAGGCTGCGCACAGCCGTCACTGTGTCAATGGGCAGCCACTGTTCTGTGTAATTACCATAAAGCAGGAGGGCCTGAATTGGCCACAGTCAGTTGTGTTCTGCTTCCACAGCAGATAATATGGCAGAAAAGAGGTAGTCTTTTGGTTCCAGCCCCATGCTTGTAACCCCCATACCACCTGTTCCCTGCCAGCCTTCGCAGAGGCACTGCCCGCCTGCTCCCGGCCTCTCTTAGAGGCAAAACAAGTTGCCTCCTGTTGTGGAGAGCTGCTAAGATGCAGGTCTGATGCCAGAACAACTCACTGGCCAGCGACCGGATGACAGGCAAAAGGCAGACGATGCTGAGCGGTCTGAAGAACAGCAGAGGGAACTGAGAGAAAAAGTGCGAGGTTACTTAGTCCGGCCTGCAGAAATAACATGCGGGTAAACCTTAACTTGATGACACGATTGAACCAGGAATATTCATAAAAGACCGGATAAGAGCAGGGTCATAATCTTCATCCTGATGTTTACTGCCAGCCACAGGTGACAGAGATGCTGTTCAGACACCTCTAAATGCGGGTGAAGCTGGAAGCAGTGGTTAGTGTGCAGCTTGACTGACAGATGAGATAAGCGGTCCCCAGGTTGACTGAACGCAAAAGCGAAGAGCATCTACATATCGCCGGGGGCGAAAACGCACAGTGAGCCTTGAAGGTTTAACGTCTGAAAAGACTGCAAGTATTTCAACACACTTCAAAACCTGAACTGGGAGATAACACCGTGAGGTTCATCTTAAGTCTTCATACAGAGCACTGTCCTTGACAGCAAAAATAAACATGGCCAAGTTTCCCCAAACGTGGCACCCGCATATACAACAACCACAGAAAAATCCAAGACACATTCAATCTCAGCATTTATGACAGCACTTCAATACAGACTAATCTAAGCCTCTTCACTCAAAACTAATTTGCAAAGGTTCCCAGCATAGTAAAATCCACACACTATAAAAATTTATGTTTAATTGAAAAAAATCACTTACCACATTCATAGACATCTTCTGAGACTCTCCATTCAGAGTTAAATCACAAAACTTTATCCTATCAGGCGATCGGACGCATTATGCTCCCAGACTAACATGGGCAACAGCAATATGACGCCAACCATTAGGGGAAAAAAAAAAATCTGTCAAAACATTTCATTGCTCATTGTCTTTGCCTGCTCTTAGTTGGAAATGCGACACCGAACACATCAGAGACTGACTGACAGAAGCAAAACTAACATCATCTTAGCTAATGTGGCAACTGCTTCCCAAAAAAAAAAAAAACCTGCGCAAACACACACACACACACACACACACACACACACACACACACACACACACACCTGTATTTATCTTTGTGGGGATCGTCCATTCATTTCAATAGAAAAAACCCAAATCCCAACCATGACAACCCTAACCTTTACCCAGTCCTAACCTTAACTGTAAGTAACTAAACAAAATACAAGACTTGAGAGTTTTAGTTTTGTAATTACATTCACACATTTTTACAAAATTCAGATTATTCTTGCAGAGACTGAAAAAATGTCCTCAGAAGGTAAAAATTTGACAGGTTTTTATCACCTTGTGGGGAAATGTGGTCCACAAAATGTAAATATTGCACACAGACAGACATACATACACACCTTCGCTGGCCAAGTCACAAGGACAACAGGACATCTTGTGATGTCAGGCTGCTGAATAGCAATGGCCTCCGACACAGTCACGCAGAATTCTGAATAAACCTTAACAGTTCTATAAGTGAATCTGCTGCTAATCATGCGCAACCAAAATTCTGTTTAGCTATATGAGGCAGATTATGTGCAAATTTTCAAAATGCATGACTGCTACATTGCAGGAACAGTTTCCATTAGAAAGGTAACATTTTACTTCCTACACAGATTAGACAGAAACTTTATTAATCCCAAAGAAAACTGCAGATTTACACTGTGCACCACACACAGACACACACATGCACAAAGACTCATTTACACAGTAAAAAGACCAAAAATAACGAATTTGACAACCTATTGGGTGACAGTGTAGAACACAATTCTAACCACAGCTTTTTTCCATTTCAATTTATATTCCATAACATACACAATGGTACTGGTACAACAGAAGACTCCCAGCTTACTGAGAATGAAACCAGTTACCATCTGATCAGTTCTTCATCCACTCTGGGTTGCTGCTGCTCAACCATATATATCTATTTCATAGAGTTTCCAAAGCAGCAGATTTAACGAATTTAAGAAAAAAATTTAAAAAAAAACACAGTGTCAGTCAAAAATGAGGACACATACTTGAGAGCATCATTATCCTGGGTCCAACTGCCAGGTTCTTATAAGAAGCAGAGAGGGTGCATGAGTGGTTCTGCATGCATGGTTTGTACCCTCAAGCATGGAGGAGCCACTGCTACAGGCTGAGGCTGCTGGTGACAGAGTTAGAGATCTTTACCAAATCCTTCACATGCATTCCATTCCACATGGATTACGGATGATTTTGGAGTCCATCATTCTTCAGTAAGATAATGAAACAAAACGCACCCTAAAAACTGTACAAGAAATCCTATTGGTGGGTTTTGAGTAATCAAAAAAGGGACAAGTTTTTAACTTTCCTGAATGCTGCTTTGGTGTTCCAGATAAATATCAAGCAACCATAATACATAACACACTACAGAAAAATACTGCCTGTAACGCCCTCCTGCACTTTGAGAAACATGCGATAAGCAGCGTGATGCAACGGTCTTCGACATTGTGGAGCGGCTGGTGCGGGTCCTATACTCACATCCAGCACTGGAGCCTCGTTAAACAGCCTTTCACAGCAAAAAAAAAAAAAAAAAAAAAAAAAAACAGATTAATGCATCCAGCCAAAGAAGTCTGAAAGTTTGGCATAGAGATGAGATTAATAACGAAATGACTTCCGAAAACCATGGGGTGCACCCTAGAAGGAACCTATTAAACAGGAACATACAGAAACTACTACATGTTAATTAAAATAAATAAATAAGCCTGTTTACTAGGCAGCCATTTATCCACACCCTTAATGGTTACTTCCTGTGCTGTCTAATTAGAATGTACCTTCCGAAATTAAACAAATCTAGACCCTCTGGCCTAGTCACCAAGAGACAAGCGATTCCATCACAGCACCACCGGGTTCACACACTGCCGACTGCCTGCTGGAAAAGGCTTATCACAGAAGTTACCACACGGCCCGTCCAGGTGGCACCTGTGGCTTAATTCAATTAAAGCTGTCGCTTCTGGTCTTCGACGCAGTAAGTGCGACACAAGACAAACAAACAGCACTAAACACAAGTAGCACAAGTAATCCAGTATCAAGGACGTTAAGCAGATGTGAGGGAAGCATAATCGGCTAAATAAAGAAATGAACGAAAGAGGCTTAACGCTAATCTGTATTCCTATCACAGGTTGACGGCTGAAGGCTGTAGCACTGTTAGCCTGGACCGCCCCCAGAAAATCTCAACTTTGCGGTCAGGGGCAGGCTCAATGCCACGCTTAGCACAGTAGAACGCACAAAAAAGCACTTTGAGATCCTGCTGCCTTCATCTCTCAGCGAGTTATTTCAGCGAGAGGCGAAACCTAGAGATTAAAGTGTATGGATTCCGTTGAGAAGCACAGGCATTACGTTCCGCGAAAATACAGTGGTAAAAATGCGCTACTGTGCCACCTTGGAGAGATGCGCCAGAGAGAAACCTAAATAATGCAACGCACACAGGGGCGTTACATGGGGAAAGGGTGCAGCAGACAACATGCGAGCTCGACGCCAGCAAGAGCCACAACTAAATGCAAGCACTGCGTCTCCAGTTCAAGCTCAGCTCGTACCTAATTATCCCTGATTAAGCTGCTGATAAAATGAATTGCATCATTCAGGGCACAAAAGCCCTCGCTGCTATACTTTTCCAAATCATATTGAATTCGCGCGAGCTGAGGCAAAGACTAGTGGCCATCCATCCATCTCCTAGCAGCGTAACCTGGTTAGAGTTGTGCAAAGGCCTGGATCCTATCCCACTGAGCTCTGGGAACAACCTGGATGGGATGCCAGTCCACCCACTGAAGCAGATACAGTCACACATTCTTTATGAGCAACTTAGAAAGCCAGTTAGCGTTACTGCTGGTCTTTGGGCTGTGGTAGGAAATCCACATGACAGAGGACATGCAAAAATCAACACAAACAAAGCAGAGAACCAATCAATCAATTAAACTCCTCAACTGTTCAGTCCATGACTAATTAGATTTTAGCCAAGCCAAGGCATTTTGATTCTCATACGCAAGTTTAAGACATTTACATTTAACATTAATTCATCAAAAATTACTTCTTTTCACTATAACAAGTATTCAACTCACAGCTTATCCCGAAACACATTCAAACTGATATATTATAAAACTGTGCAATTCAATTAATAATTCAATTAAGACTAATTAAGCATTCAACTTGCCAGAGGCAAAGTTTCAGACCAATGATTTCACACGTTCCCCTACCGATTCATAAAAGATAACAATTATACGCAGGTAGTCCCCGTGTTAAGAACGTCCGATTTATGGACAACTTGTACTTATGTATGGACTGCCATAAAACCACTTACATTAAAAATTTCAGTTAAATACAATGGCAGAGAGCTACTTTGACAAAAAAAACATTAGAAGATTAAAAGCTATGAGGGTTCCTTTTACAAACTGTGTGAAACTGTAATACGCTTGGTGTGATATGGAGCTGGGTATGGTGTGTGTGCGTGTCTGTGTGCGTGTGTCAGGAGCTCTCCATCCGACAACCCACCCCAAAAGTGGCTGATTATAATTTTTCTCAGACAGGTCAGGTTCAGGGATATATTAGCTAAGATGCCAAAAGTGACTTAATGCAAGTTCCAGCTCGCAATTTTATTTCTCTCTCAGAATTTCTTGTACACACACACACACACACACAAATGGCGTAAAACGATGCGTGTCAACTGCCCCCCTCGTTCCTCCCGGGGCTGTCTGCACATCGGATTTTTACCAAAATGCTAGCCTTGGACACAAAGTGGTTCGCTGAATGCTTCAGAGATCAGCTTTATGCCACAGCTAACCTCCACATGCATGGGGTCCCCTGCGAGCTGAACTGGGGCATGCAGCAAGAGGAATTTCTATCATGGTAAAAATATCGTGAAACATGGCACTTCACATCTAACAAACAGGAAATGCACAGTTGTTAAAAGCGCATAAAACAGTAAGCGGCTCAGGAGTTAAACCATGGGGAACAAGGCAAACATTACAGGCTGTATTCAAACCCACGACCCTGAGGGAATGAGGTGACAGCACATCCCACAGCACCATTAATGAGAAGCTCCATAAACATGGCAACTCTGAGTCCCTGGAGGACCGGTAATTCTGGAGACTGGAGGACTGGTAATAGTTTAGTCTTTCGTCACTCGACCTGTTGCTTAAAGACACACGTAGACAAAGCTCTCTTCAACCCAACTCCAATGTCAAAATGACGGCATATCCCTACCATGAAACTCCACCTGGCCCAGGATGCCAGAAGCAGGCTTGACTGCAAGCCCCAAACAGCGAGCCAAGAGCACAAGTGACCGGCAGCCGACCGCATGCACAGTGTCATTTCGGCACCATGCATCGGACTCCCTTCTGACACTCATCTGCATTAAGGCACTTCCACACTTAACCGCACAGCAGGGTGTCGAGGTGAAGGAGTCCCAATTCACCCCTCCCCCCACCCTCTGTCCACAAGATGCACAATGAATCTGAAATGTATGATAATAAAGTGCTAAAAAGGTCAGCGATGATTATTACTGGAAATTATTCATTTAGGACAGTCAAGCCCTGCCATTTAAGGTCAACAATAGGAGTCAACTGTGGCGATCAGTGAATCAACAGCTAAATCAATAATTATCCTTTTTAACCACAAAGGGTAATAATAATTCTCATGAATTATGTGATAAGATAGCAGCAAAGGGAATATCTAAGTTCTGATGCTTGCCAGAGCAATAAGACTGCCCACAGCCATGGAAGGCGACAGAAGAGTTCATGATATGACCAAAATTAGTGATGTACAGACTGACAATGATACCTATTGTTGGGAAGGTTTTGATTAAATAAGTTTAAAGGGACACTCCACCCAAATAAATTAAAAAATACATTCCTAAAATATAAAAAAGCATGTATTTTTTGATAAGAAAACACCAACTCTAACATACAACAGTCCCAGAGCACTATATTTTATAACTGTATACATCTTATATATTTAACAGAGAAGGGCTGATCAAGTGTGATAAAGTTCGTAACTTTCCAAGTAATATCTTTTGATGTCGCACTGTCTACACTGAATTTTCTTTTTCTTGTCTTGAAATGTTTATTAGTAGATCCTCTTTGTAGTAAAATATATTTCTAATGTCATTTTCACCAACATTAAAATAATTCCACACAACAGACATTTTTCTAACTGTTTAGTATGGGAGTGTGCAAAGCAATGTGGTCACCGGTTCATGTTTAACCATCAGTCGATGGCCAATTGTTGTTGTATTAGTCGATACCTATAGCTGGCTGATACAATTGGTTCATCCCTGCCATTCTTAGGCAACACAATAAACATGAAAACTGGTTACAGTCAAAAAGACAAAGCAAATCAAAACCAATAAAAATCTTGCTCGTACATCACACAAACTAGCTCTGTACCTTTTTGTTCAGTAGCAAGGGTAAAGTTTAATGTTCCTTATTTGTAGATCCGACTACAAACAAAATCTCCAGGAAATTTTTTCACCGCACATCTCATCCGCTCCTGCCAAATCACTGTGGGCTGGTCAAACACTCCTTAGACCATGAATTAATAGCCTCACACAGAGTGTTTACTTTTATTGGCACAAAGAAAGATTGATAAATGTTCCCCTGTGAGACACCTGGGTCTCCACATGTCAACTCAAGCAACATCAGGGATTTGATAAGCCTGCGAGAAACCTTTGTGATGGTGGCATCGCTGTGAGGATTTGAGAGAAGAGGGTCGATTGGCTACCTGAGCTGGAGAGCCAATTGTCCTCCTGGAAGCTGGTAAAGGTCGTGATTGTAGTGGTGAAGGTTCACTCCCCGACTGGATTGTGCCACTTAGACTGGCGACTGCTTGACTGTCAGACTGATAAATGGTATCAATTTGTTTGTATGAAAATAGGTATAAGTCAAAAGCAGGCTACAACAACTAACCCTTAAAGCACACAGCATTGCTTGCTGGCTCACGCCCTTAGCAAACATGCCTGAAATTCGGATTCCTTGAATGGCCTAGCAGGAAGAGGAATGACCATCACCCCAAATTCAGCAAAGGGACACTTGTGAACAGGGACTTCTGCAATGGTGTCCTCCCTCATCCTTGCAAGGAGGGCCTGGAGTTTTCAGTGTAACATGGGTTAAAAAGCATATTAAAGTGTCCTCAACTGCTGCACTTCTATACATTTAAAATTAAAAAATTCAGCCAGGCTTTTTACCTTTTAGTAAGTGCACACATACACAAATAATATCAAGCAGTTAAATTATTACATGTTCAGTATTAGACCGATTCATTGTGACTTACACTGCCATGCATGAATACCAGTAATCTAATATCAAAACAGCACTGGCACAACACATTAAAGTCAACTTCATAAGTCTGCCTCTCTCAAATATTAAAAACTGAACTTGAGGCACTTTTCTCATGGATAGAAATTCAAACGCAAACTTTCCTGCGAAGCTGGCTGGGGGCTTTCTAAACACCCCACCGCACCAAACTCACTTCATGTCTGAAACGTCATTTTAAAAGCACAAGGGCAACAAAGAACCATAGGCAGTGTTTGCTCCGTTTTACTGGCTGGTGAAGGTCTCATTGTCCAGGTGTGATACATGCGGTGAAGGTTCACCAGCCTTTGTTAGTCAGGCATTGCAGATTAGGGGCCATATGGAAGGAGAAAACAAATATGAAAGAAGGTCTCTGATTTATTGCAGCTTTGTATGTCAAATAAAACATCAAGAATCAGATTCATTGAGGCCATTCAAAAAAATCTATTCCGCATTGAAGGAGCTGAATGATACATGTCATGATGCCAAAGGCCAGTTGAAAAAAACTGACCTGGCATCAGTAAAAGAAAAGAGCATACAAAACTATTTGGAAAATATCCATATTATGAGATAAAAATGTAGTTATAATGCATTTGGTGACAATTTAAATCATGTTCAAAGAATGCCATTTCACACAACTGGATAGCTAGTTATCTGTTCAGCAAAGTTCATGAGTACTCAAATCAGCAATCCTCCTGGGTTCAGACCCCAACAAACCACATTCCTCAAACCCTCTTAACAAGGTCAGCCCGAATGACAAGCCACACCTACGATGTGCACGCCTATCCCATGACCTCTGGTGGAGGATTTCACACTTAATTCACTGTAACGAGAAGGGCATCAGATCACGTTTGGTAGAATTAAATTTACCCCCAATAAGCAGCATTTGTTTCTGGCCCAGCATTCGAGTTTCTGATGAATGCAATAACCGGTATCCTGTGTGTGCGCATGTGTGCCTAAAAAAAAAGCAGTTTGAGAAGTGAAAAGATGTAAATACCAAAGCTGTTCCCCCCTTGGCTTTGACTAACACTTTCAGTACACAGGACCGGTGCAGCTGACAGCAGCCGCTGAAGATAAACAGACCGTCTCTACCTCGCTGAAGATTAAAGCTGTATTATAAAATATACAGTGACTACACTTTGTTAAATGGCTTCTTAAAAACCAGACAGATCCTTCCTTCTCAAGGTGCACACGGAGCCTCTCCAAGGAGCCCAGCCCTATAGAAAAGCCCTTTCAGATTCGCCCAGTAGTCGTCCATACTGGGGCAGCAGCCATCCGGAAAATTGAGTCCCGGTTTTGAAACAGATTTTACACATGCTTTTTTTAAATCCTTGGTGTGCTACAACAATTGCCCCCCCCCCCCCCTTAATTAAATTTTTTTTATTAACTTCAGTAAAACAATGTATTTTTAGCCTCAGCCAAATTGGGGAAATTTGGTTATCGCAGAGCAAAGCTTTGTAAAGAGAAGACAGCCTCAATGTCACAAATACAAGGAAATAGACATCAACCTTCTAAGTTAGTACAATTTCATCACATATATATCGAGTATACTGCGATACAGATCTGCGCAAAAAAAAAAAAATATTACATACTGCTTGCATTTTAATACATTACGGGCTGGAGTTTTATAGTCTTTGTTTAAAAACAGATGAGCGATGACAAGATTCAAGTCTCCTGCAAATTGTTTTCTACGCATTATCTAACAAAATGTAAGCACACATTTAAAATACACAGATAAACGATTACATACTCCAGAAAGTTCATGTACTGGGTTACTTCTGAATGCCCAAATATTTTGCCTAATTAGGAAGGCATGCCAGTAATCTGAAGGACACTGAAGCCTTCTAAAGGTTTGTTAACAACTGTGGTCTTATGGAGAGGGATTTCCTGTGTTTCAGACCAGTGTCCTTGAACAACAGTGTTACATCAGAATTACACAACCATGCCCTCCACTCTGACCCTCGTACAAAACACTACACATTAAAGAAAAAACACGCTGTCGTCACCAAGTCACTGGTGCCCTGCCGCAGATTTTAAGGGACATTCCCTTCAACATGGGGAGAATACAGGAGAATGCTAAACCATTACTGAACATTATCCATTTCACGTAAAAATGGAAGATTAGGACACACATTATGATAAACTTAAATTTTGTCACTGCACTACACTACATTTTTTGTAGATCTCTCCGGCTACAAATACACACTTAATTTACTTCGCCCAAGTAATAGAGACGCACGGCAATTCTTCTCAGCTCCATTTCAGCACCCTTCTCATCACACATTAAGCCAAGTATGTAGGGGGCTATGAAAGATCGAGTGAGGACTTCCACAAAGGGCAATCAGCTGAAATTGCAACAGCCGTTCTGCAATTAAAAAGCCAAATTACTCTCAATCAAAGCCGTTTAATTCAGAATAAAAATCCTGGCATCAATAACACGAAGAAGTCTGTTCAGGCAGCTCTCATCTTGATGGGAATTAGCAAAAAAGTGTCCAAATAAAGACAGTGAGATGCTCAAACGGAGGAGGGAAAAAAACCATCTCTCAACTCAGCCACTTTCAAGTGCTAATAACTGACACGAGATTCAATAATAAGGCACACACATTTCCCCTCTACATTTTTTCATACATTCGTGAAACAAAAACAGAGAAAATTGTATGTATTGATCATGTTTTCCCTCACTGCAGATCCTTCAGGACTTGCATAGAAAATTAAATATTTTCCACAAACAATATTTAGCAGAGGTTGAATAGAAATTGCATTTGTGTGTTAACAAAGACTGGAAATATACAGTTTGATTATACCAGCTGAGTGGGTTTTTGATAAATTCTTCCTCCTTCCTACTTAAGGTATCTTTTGAGGAGACTGAACTAGACCTCCTCCATTTCCCTGGAATGGCAGTCACCAAATATTTAATATTTAAAGACTATTTTACATATTAAAGATGCTGCAAATTCATACACTTATTTTGACTTATTTAACCATGTGGAGAATTTAATAAAGCGTTTCCATTTTAGCTCCAACAGAGGACTCCGACCTTCTGAAAAAATAACTAAAGCTACCTGAGACAAAGCAAGTTTAGCGGCCCTTGACAAAATCACCCATTTAATACATGCTAAAGGGACCAGCATGGCAATGGAGAGACTGATGGGGAGTGAAAAAGCAGCCTGTACTGCCACCATACACATCTTTGGCACCCATGCTATAAGACTCTGATTGGCTGGCCAGTAAAGACAGTAAAAATATATATACATACATAACGACACTGTACACCAATACACGTCCCAGCAGGTTTAAAAAGCAACATAACCCCTAAATGCACTTTCATAAAATCATCTAATGCCTATATAATCAACAATATACTATGCAGCCAATAATTCCTTGGTGGTCTCATGCCAGACTTTGTCCATGCGGCAGACTACATGCACACATGCACAAGCACCCCCACGCATGCACACACTTCCAGGAGGGGCCCTGCTGTAGGTACTTAAACTGAACGGCTACAGTGAAGCATCTAACTGTATAAAGAAATAGGCACATAAAAACTCCATATCACACTCCATCTATCTTCCACAACTGCTTACCCAGCACGGCATCACAGTGAGTCTGGGAATGATCCCAGGAAGGACACAGGGCAGGGGACACCCTGGATGGGCTGCCAGTCAGTCAGATGGCATGCTACGGACCTTATGATAAAACCGAGGCACCAAGCAAAACACCCAGGCAAAAACAGGCAGGAATCAGACCCTGAATCCAGAAAGTATATGCTATGGTTAACAGTCCAACAATGCGAACTGAAATTATTCATTAAAATCAGCATCTTTTAAGAAAACAGCATTTCCGAACAGAGTGTTTTGGTTAGAGCATGGTTACATTCCTGTAAGCAAGCGAGGGCATTAGGGAACCTGTAGGAAATAAACCACCCCCCATCCCCACCCGCTTCAAACCCACAGGCCCTAGCTGGCCTGCTTTGCTTGTAAAGCTCGATATGGCCCTTTAGGAGGCCAGACCAGAGGGGTAAGTGTAGCACATTCAAGGCCCTGATTAGGCTGCTTCAGAATTCCCCCCCAACACACCTGGGACCAGTAAGCATTACTACTGCTGAATGGAAAATTCACTATGAATTCTGCACTTTAAGGTACATTTTTAACATTCCCCATGAGATGAATACCACCTCAGAAACATCCTACACCCTCCATATTTTTAAGATATATTAAGAGCAAACCCAACTGACAGAATTGATTAAAATGGTCTGACTGCCGACTACCTTTTAAAATAACTGCACACAACTAGGAGCTAGAAGCACATTAAGTCCATATGCGACATCGGACTCCTGATCCCATCCTTCAAACCCAACACAAAGATCAACTAATAATGCCACTTTATTTCCATAGTCCAAAGACAGGCTCAATGGTTTTGAATCATTTTAAAGATGTTCGCTAATACCCTTCAGCTTCATACGTGATATATTCTAATGACGCTCGCGATACCATTACTAATTCCCGCCGCACTCAAATAACCTCTAATACTAGAAATATTACATTTATTTTAAGACGACACTCAGGCATCAACGCTTCTTCTACAAAAGAATGGTGTCGTTTGCATACACTATAACAACTGTCTACGGCAAAAATACTGTATTAAACCAAATTTAAAAACCGTACACCGACCTAAGGCGGCGTATATTCAACTCGACAGCGCTAGAGATGCGTCGGCTTAGTTATGCGCCCACTTGACTAGAAACTTCACATTCACAGCCATTATCCAGGCGACGGGTAAGATGCCGAGTCAGACCAAATGCCCATCAGCGGAGCTCAGCCATAACACTTCGTCCTGTGCGTGTTCCTCACGTCCAGCGGCACGGTAACGCCACGGAGGCGCGAAGCGAGCAGGGAGTACCAGCGGAGTCCCGCTACCTGTGGATGCAAACGGCAACGTGCCGCGGTCCAGCGCGCGCCCGTCCGCTCGCCCGCAAGCGCGCGCATACACACACATTCACACAGAAACCACGAGCGTGTGACATGAAATTGCGTTACCGTGCGTCAATAATCAGCCCGCTGTACACTTCCATCCAGCGGTGCTCCTTTTAATATAATGTGCATGACATAGTAACCTAAATATTCTGCGACGAATTATGACTCGTCAGTCCGTCCTATATCGGAATGCGGGCTACATATCCAGCAAAAATGCATCTCACTACCTGGAAGCAATCCCCATTGGAAACATCAAAAACGCGGCTGCCATGTGACAGATTCTTACTGTGCTCCATTTGTCAAGTTAACGGAGTAGCGAGCACTGTGACTGTCAGAGACTAGGTCTGACACATGATCCATAATGTGAGCATGTGCATTCGACTGTTCTGAAAACCAATAAAACTGCGTAGATACGTTTTGGGAAACACCTAGAGACATCTGAACTTCGCCAACAGTGAAGAGAGAATAAAAACTTCATAACCACGATTGCAAAAACTTAAGGTAAACCTTTCAGTATAAACTTCAGCTACGTCAATCCAAACATCTCGCTTATTCCCAAATGAAACCATCGGCAGTAATGTCAGAAATATCGCGTCATATCAGTAATTATAAACCGATCAGCAACACCTTGACACCCTCACAACAGAACTAAGATTTAACTGTCACTGCCAGATTACGGGTTAAACCTGCGCACGTAGTTTTCAAACCGCATAGTTTGTCGCGCGACAGCAAAGTTAACTGTCCAGCCAGCTGTGCGACACCAGATACGACTTTGGCAGCTGGAGCAGCAAGCAGAGTCCAGCGTGGGCAAAGAGTACAAGTAACTGGCTAAGTAACCAACAACGTACCGCGACAGTGCAACCTTTACTTATTGTCCCTTAAGTCAGTGGCTGGATGACGGCAAGGCCTTTTCTGAATAACTTCATCGCCTTAGTTGGACGACATTCCGCCGCCCCGCGAGGAGCAGTCCCTAAACCGGGCCTGGCTTCGGACTCGGATTCCCCCGTGTCCCCCAAGCTTACTTACTCTCTGCTAGGCGCTACCGCCGTGCTGAATGGGTCCAGGTTAGCTCTGGATCAAGCGGCAATCTCCCCTCACTCGCAACTTCGTCTTCACCCAAGGGGGTTGAGCTTCTTCGCCGCCACAGCCGCCGCCGCCACCACCGCTGGCGCCACTCCCCCTCCTCCCCTGCCGCTGGTGCTGCTGACACGTTCCCTTGATTTCCCCCGGCTTACGCTCGCTTCACATTGGTCAGCGCACTGGTCAGTATCGTCCTCAGGATTCAGGCACCTTTCCCCCCCCCCTCACAGTTATACTTACAATTCCACAGCGAACATCCGGGGACTCGCTCGCTAAAAGAAACACCCGGAACTACTTCCAGAGCCAGCCGGAGCGCATTTTCAAACCAGACGACTCATATACATACGCACGATTAAGTAGCCCCTGTTTTTTTCTACATTTGTGACGTTTAAAACGTCGCTATAGACGACGCCGCATTATAAAGCACAGAAAAAGTCATAAAAACCTTAAGCAATTGCAATCTATGCCCCCAATACATTAAGCTTTGTTTATCCAGATAATCTGTGCCTGCCAGTAATGAACTCTTCAACACCACTTGTTGAAATTTGGAGCTCTCCTATATTTAAAATAATAAAACAAAGAATCATATTCGTCAATTTTATAATGGACTTAATTTTATGTCATTATTTTGTTTAATTTTTGTCATGTATTGCATTTATTAACGTTGATAATGAATATATCGTAACAGCTGCCCTGTGATTTAAATAAAACGCGAGTGCCCTCTACTGGGCAAAATCCTTGTATAAGAATCATAATCAACTTCATTTAGCTAAGTACGAGTATGTTCAAGAATTGTGTTTTTGGTGTGTTGGGTTATACATATTGCACAATAAGTTATAATAAATCCACCACGAAGCACAGACAGGTTAAAACATGACATACAAGGTAGGATACTAAGGAGCGAACTCCTTAAGATTTATTTCATTTTAGTTGCTTAGTCTAAAATTTATCCAAAGGGAACTGCATAGCTTACTATTTGCCTTTATGACATTTTTTTATATTTCTGATATAGTGGTGTAGCTTCGCTTTGCTGTATAACACAAGCACTGGTACAGCCGTTACAGTTAGGGGCGTGTTCTTACTTTTCATAATAATCATAATATTAAATTCTTTAAAGTTAATTCACTATTTTCAAGTTTTTATTGTCACGTGTTCTAAGAAAATCGTTGTGCAGTTGCAAGAGAGGGGGAAAGTGCATGGGGGACAACAGGGAAAAAATCAGTGCCATACAGAACAAACAGCAGTGAATTAAGAGCAAGAGAAGACAAAAGGCAGTGTAATATGGGCAATGAAACAATAAACTTGCAATAAATAAATTAGTGCTGCATCAGGGAAAGCTGTGCAAATATCCAATGAGGTAGAGTGGATCCAAGAGTGGAATATTCATAACAGTATGCCATACAATACACCTGGAACAGATGCAGGTCACTGGTTATTTAGCAACCTGTTGGTTTGGGGTAAGAAGTTGTCCCTGAAACAGGTGGTGCGGGTGGTGATGTACTGGTAGTGCTTTCCCAAGTGTAAAGAGGCTGTCCGCTGGCTGGCTGGTGTCCCTGTTGATGGACTCAACCCTCTTCTGGCAGTGAGAGACATAGATGGATTGTAAGTGGGCAAGATCTGCACTGATGATATACAAGGTGGATTGCACAGTCCTTTGTAGCAGTGTTTGTATGAGTTCTTCAGCAGTTGTTTTACCCATCCACACCCTCATGCATCCAGTCAGGATGCTCTCAGTGGTGCAACAGTAGAAGTTCACTGGGATTTTGGTTCCCAACCCAAAGTTCTTTAGCTTCCTCAGGAAGATCCTGACCCTTCTTGTGGATGCAGCTGATGTCTAGAGACCATGAGAGGGTGTCGGTGATCTGGACACCCAGGGACCTGAATCAGCTGACTGTCATGATGGGAGATCCAGCAATGAATAGTGGGTAGTGAAAGTCTATGGTCCTTCTGGATTGGACAATGATCGCCTTTGTCTTTTTGATATTCAGTGAGAGGTGGTTGCCGTGGCACCATACAATCAGGTCTTCTACCTCCTTCCAGTAGGCAGCCTCATCCTCATTGCTGATGAAGCCAATGACAGCAGTGTCGTCCACAAACTTTATAATACTGATAAATTTATATTTTACGAACATTTATATTCGATAGTTACACCTGGAGCTGAACTTGCAGTGGTGTGTAACAATACCCATTTAAAATTAATTGATTTCCAAATGCAGTAGAAATGTACTTTATATAAACCTGTAGCAATAATCATTACAAAAATATTTGCCTATATATTTAATTTTCATTTATCTTTCAGTCTCAAACTAGCAAATCATTTTTAATGAAGGAATGGTTTTAATGCAGTTTTCTATATTTTTCTTCTGTGTTACAATTTTTACATTATAATGTATTTCACTCACCTATGTGTAATTTAATTTAATTAATTTAACACTTCATAATTTTTATTGCTTAGTACCATCCACTCTGTTTTGATGTCAAGGTAAATTTGTCCTTCAAAGACCTTTAATGTTTGACCATTTCCTCTTCTTTGATCAAATATGCAATTTTATGTAAATTTAAATAAATTTTTATGCATGAATACATCTCATTTCTATTGTATGGTTGAAGCACCTGGCCACATCATTTTCTTATGCATGACCAAGCAAGATCAATGTGGAAATATTGTATTGCACTCCAATATATTGGGTTATTTTCAATACAACTTCACATAACATTCTGTATGCTCAAGAAAACATATGCATCTCCCTGTTTCCTCTGTTTTGATTAATAAAGAATACTAAGCTTTACTGCATTTACAGAAGATGCAATACATAAACGGACGACAGAGGGCACCCTTCCCTAAAATCGCCATATTCTATATACGCCACAAATCTGGTTTTAGTGCAACTTAACCATAAACAAACATAAGTGTTATAACATACGTTTTATTGTAAAATGATGCACACTATTAAAACCGTAACTAGGCCTTGCTGTTGTTATTTTTTATGGTGTAGCGGCAAGAGCAGCAGCAAATTCCCACAAGGTATTAAATATTTTGTGAACTTTTTGGGGAGCGGGGTGGCCATGATTAAAGGTTCAAGTTCATTTGTCATTCCAGCCATAGCTAAGATACAGTGGGACGAAATTACATTCTCAAGATCAGAAAATGTGCAAAGGCGGAAGGAAAAAAACAAGGAACATGGGACAAAGAAACAACGGAATAAAAGGAAACCCAGGTAAAATCATGAAGTGCAAAAAAAGACCTAAGGTAAAAATGTTAAAATAATCCAAAATAATATAAAAATATAAATATAAATTATGCCTATATAATTAAAAGTACTACTAAAAATAAACTATTACAGATAAAAATAAACTAACTGGCTTTATTATGTACGTATTATAGAGAGTTTAACAATCTTATCACATGCCGCAACAAGCTATTGCATACTGTCTGTTCTTGATTTTATGGAGCAATATCTCCGCCCAGATGGCAAGAGATCAAACAGAGATGGATGTGAGGAGTCTCTCAGTAGGGAGAAGCCACTGCAAAAATCTGACTAGTCAACCAATCAACAGCCAAAAATATTATTGCTGAGTTAAATGACAGCACTGAAAAATTCACTGAAAAGGGTTAATTGAGGTCCCTAATTAGCAGAGACCCCTGGACTTCGTCCCAGGTAAACCCGTGCATTACAGCGCATCTATCAGCAATCAAATCATAACTTCTTTTCCAAGTGCAGCCATTATATTTACCAAAATAAGCCTAGCCTTGACCCAGTGCTTACTTCCTATTTACATGCAATGCAAAGTCTGCAGAAGACGGCTGTGAAGCTGTGCAGGAGGGTTGCAGACAAGTAGCTGACTGACAGATTTTATATATATATATACACACACACACACACACACACACACTGGGTATTACAACCAAAATGGGAATCAGTTTCTCATTTCAGTACGAAAAACAACTGCAAGCGACTCTGCGGCTACTGTCGTTTTCAGGGTTTTCATACGAAACTGATGTATTGAATATACTACAACGCGACATAAATCTATCCAACGACACATATGACTATTCTTTAACTATGCTTCAGGCTATACATATTTATGCAAAAACACAAAATGATATGCTACAGGTGAGCCGTCTTTGATACGAAATCGAGCAACAAATGCGCGCAGGTCTCCTTTAAATTTTTTGTTAAACTGTAGTTTACATAAACGGAAGACATCTGCTTTCACGTCCTTCGTAGATGAAGAGACGAACTAACTTTATATTGATTTCCACATCAGCATCGCCGAAGTGGGTCATTCATGGCATCTCTCGACCCATGTGATCACATGACTTTTTATGTATGACGCACAATAGGCTGAAAATCGCAAAGCAGCTCAGCTAATGGCGCCGGGGATGTAGCTGAAATCACTTAATACCCATGCCAGCATGCCTGCATAACATTAAAATAACATGCCTACAACATACAACATACGCAAGTTGCATAGGCATATCGCCGATTATACTATATTTTAATTTTCGCATGCAGCTATATGACAATTATGGAACTTCCCTTTTCAGTAGTAACCCAATAAGTGAATTTTTTGATCACAAAATGGTAGCTGGCAGAACCATGTGTCGTCTGAAATAAGCACCGCGAGATTTGCTCCAACGCTAGTGACTTAACAGAAAAACAAAAAAGGCATAATCCCCTTGTGGAAATCACTGATGCCTTGTATTAGGAGAATAATTGGTTTCCCATATTTTTCCAGATGCGGACTATCACAGCACGGCTTTGTTTATAACATTTCCTGACTATTCCGGCATCGATATATTTTCTGTCATATCAGCGCAGACACGAGCGACAGTATTCAAGCCTCCCCATACCCGGTCTGAACCGGTTCGGGCAAAGCGC
Source organism: Boulengeromyrus knoepffleri (assembly GCA_026770805.1). Lineage (NCBI taxonomy): Eukaryota > Metazoa > Chordata > Actinopteri > Osteoglossiformes > Mormyridae > Boulengeromyrus > Boulengeromyrus knoepffleri. The sequence continues at coordinate 3,487,025 of JABJVO010000106.1, read as the reverse complement.
GGGCTCGTGGTATCACCCCCCTCTCCCTTTTTGCTTCCCCAACGCGTGCTTCTCTCCGCATCCTCAAGCACTCGTTAGTCACAATGGCGGAGTACGCTCGCCTTCTCATTGGCTCACAGGTCTACGCGAGCCTCCACACCTTCATTATTCCGATTGGTCGACTAGATCTAATAGCCCTCTTTTACCGCTATCAGTGTCAAATGCGATTGGGCACCGGGTGAGCAATTCCACGTTTTTATTGGCTATCAGGGATTTTTTTGTTCCAGTTAGGCGGATAGGTAACAGTTGTAAACGCAGCGCGTGTTGGAAGAAAAAGCGTAGGGTGGAAAACAAATGCGCATCTTTTCAGCACCGACTCCGTGGATAGCAAGGACTTAATTAGGAGCGGGATCGAAAGCGGGTAGATCGGCCGTTTCAGCTTCGCGGAGCACAATCTGTAGTTTATCTTTTTTTCTTCACCACAGGCAGAGGGGTTTGCTGTGTGCACAGGAAGATAGCGTTGATTTGGTGATAGGCGGATTTAAAGCGCGTTGTGCTAGATAGCTATACTTGTTCGCCCTTAACGGGGCTGCAAGCCACTTCTATCGAGCTATCGATAGATAGCTAGCTACGTAGCTAGCTAAAATCTAAAGAAAGCGCTTGGATCAGTCTGAATCTAAGGAACGACGTTAAAGCGGCCAGCATCCATTAAGACCCCGGTCTGGCGTTATTCTGACAGGCTTGATTCGCTTTAGTAGGATCCTGGATCGGGAGGGCCGGGAATAACACATCGTAAATCGAACGAGAACTGCAGGAATTCACGATTTCCTCGGTTTTCCTTCGTCGCGACGCTTCAAGCTGCTGCACTTGGATCGGGTTGCTGTAGCTTGTAGGCTCGTCTACTGCCCCCTTTGCGCTTGTGTTATTCCCGTTATTCTCCGACCCCGGATCCCGCGCTCTCGCATATGCCGTTTGCCCCCTGCTTCCAGCCCATCTCTCATCCCTAGCGACTCGTTGCCTCCGTTTTGATAGAAGTTCGGTTTCAGTGCAGCTAGCCATGTGCTCCCGGGTGTGGTTTGTTACTGACCGGCGGATCAGCCAAGAGTACCCGCAGGTTCAGATCCTCAGGGCTCTGAAGCAGCGCTGCGCTGAGGAGGATGTCGAGTTCCGCTCATTGCTTATGGATCAGATCGTGCTCACCATCTCCGATGGACAACTGGGTGAGTATAGCCGTTTTCAGAGCTATAAGATGCATTTTTGCGTGAACCCTGACCGGATGGTTGGTGTTTCGCTTTCTAAGAATAGATGTATGTATGTGGGGAGAGATTTCATTTTAATGCTTTTTATAACCGTACCGTTCTTGATTTGCTGGCAAGCGTGGACGGTGATGCAGTGCTGCCCAGCTGGGAGTAGTGTTCAGTCCAAGCAGGGGTTCAAAATGGGCGACCGCTGTTTTTGTCTGAGAGGGAGAGCTATGTGGCGCGGTGAATAATCGCTGCTCCCCGCTACGCCGCCGAGTTGTCGGTTTTAAACTCGTCTTTTGGTTTATATAATGTGTTTAAAGGGAATTAATACGCTCTCCGCACCGGCCATCCCCTCGGGGGCAAAAAAAAAAAAGAAAAGCAACGCGTGAACGCATCACCGATCGGGACCCCATAAGCAATGCGGCCCCCGCTTCGTCCCGTCTGACTCGAACACGTAATGTTGATCACGAATATTAACTATTATCAACTGCTCGGAAGTACTGTAAAATTATACAGAACATCTTTTTTTCCACTAGTACTTGCTATAAGAAATTATCGGGCAGACCGAGCGAGGCTATGAATCGACACGGGTCCGAGATCCGGTGTTGGCGAAGGATGGCGTTTTAATGGATAGCTGTGTATGCGTGAGTGGCTAAGCGTGGCATGCGGGACGCGGGCTGGCCGAGAGCAAATTCATGCGTGGTGTATTGATTTTTTTCCGTGTCTGCTGACAAAACTTCTCACTTACAGCCCCATTGAAGACCTGGTTAGAACCGGTTTTGTGCGATCCAGCAGACGTGCAAGCCTCCGGATAAATGCCCGCGTTCACGTGCGTGTTGCTGCTCTAGTCATTTCCAGTGAACCAATGCGGATATGGACGCACACTGCTTGCATTTCATTTCTCAGTTTTTTTTAAAGGTAATGTTTAAAATAGTTTTAGTAAACGACAGTATTGCTGGAGCCCCCCACTCCACACCTGTGCCCTTGGTTTCTACATGAAGATTTTGGTTCCTTGCTAGCGGTGTCAGCCTTTCGCTAGATGTAGCTTAGCTCCCCCCCCCCCCCCCCCCCCCCCCCCCCCCCCCCCCCCCCCACCCCCGCCCCCTCCCCCCCCCCCCCTCCCCCCCCCCCCCACACCCCCTCCCCCCCCCCCCCCCGCCCCCCCCCCCCCTCCCCCCCCCCCCCCCCCCCCCCCCCCCACCCCCC
>JABJVO010000106.1:3438017-3471426 GCA_026770805.1 Boulengeromyrus knoepffleri | reverse complement strand
TCCACTGACGGCCGCATGCAGAGCAACTGCTCCCTGGGTGAGTGGCTGCGTCTCCTCATGTACATGTGGGCTGCATGTGACGCAGTGCTTTGAGTTTGACAGGAGGGCCGTTCGGGGTTTGTTTGGGCTGGTGTGGCGGTATAATGTTTGGAATTTTATTGCCAAGATTTCACAATTTTGTAGTATACCTTATCGCCTATACCAACCAAGCTTAGCCAGTACCTTTTGATGTGCCTCTGAAGCTCCCTCTAAATATCTCTGCTCACAGTCATGGGGTCACTGGACTCCTCTGCGGCCTCTCGTACATGTGTTTCTGAGCCGATATCGAAGATCGGATTCTGAGATTTTTTTTTTACTTGATCAGTATTGGCTATCGCAGCCCGATCCAAAGTCCAGTCTGTTTTATTTATCGCATCCACCCAATTCACGTCACTTGTGCGGATTTGTAAGGTTCCGTCACACGCTGCAGTGAGCCAGAGGCATATGGCTTGAAACTATAAACAATCAAGATGTCAGCCTTGTGGAAATTCTTTAAATTGGAATCTCAAAGTAGCCTAACAGCTACCTGCAATGTCTGGAATGCCATCCTTTCAAGAGGAAATAGCAACAGTCGTTTAATACAACAAATCTAATTAGACACATGTAGAAACATCATATGGAAGAATGGCTTACTCAGATGAAGAATGCAGCCAAGCCTACTGCGTGTGTGTGCATATTTCAACATTTATTAAAGGACTGGCAGATATTCAATGGATCTGATTGGGGTACCAAAAAAGGTGGCATCTTTATTAATTCCCAAGTTTTCATTACTATAGTGGACAGTGAATTGGATGGTGGTCTTTGATCATATTTTCCCAACTCGCACAAACTCATCTGACGCTATAAAGCTGTATGAATCTGTATGTAGCATGAGAGAGAGATTTGGGGGAAACAATTTAAATACAAAGGACAATTTTTTTTGCAGGAGGTGAATGAAGCCAAATTAAATATGGTTGGTACAGGTCTCTCCGGTATGGCCTTAATCTGAGGAACAGCCGTTCAGCATTTTTCTGTAATCAAATTTACGATGTAGCCATGCCAAATAAAAGCCAAGGCCATTGTATGTGAGCAGTCTAATAGATCATGGCATTGGTCGGGAAGGTCCCTGTAGTAGTGTGTAAGATCTGCACAATGTTGCCCCCTGCAGGCGGCGTAGGTATGATGTGCCCATTGAGCGAGCAGGGCAAGCAGCTTGCAGTGCAGGTGTCCAACATCCTGGGCATGGACGTGTGCGGCATCGACCTGCTGCAGCTCAACGACGGCTCCTTCGTGGTGTGCGAGGCCAACGCCAACGTGGGCTTCATCGCCTTCGACCAAGCATGCGGCATGGACGTGGCGGGCATAGTGGCTGACTACGCCCTCTCGCTGCTGCCCAGTCGCCTCACCCGCAAGATGTCACTGCTGTCGGTGGTGTCCAGCGCCAGCGAGACGAGCAGCGAGCCAGAGGCATGTCCTCCACCCAACGCTCTGCCTGAGGCCGTGTGCACCATGAGCGTGGGCTCCACCTCCAGCGAGAGCGACCCGGAGCTGGCAGAGAGCCGCGACGGCCCAGCCCCGGCCCTGCCCGACACCACCTACAACATGAACACCCTCCTTGCCAACGAGATCAAACTGTTGACTGAGTGAGCTGGGTCCAGCAGCAAGTGACATACAGTGCACGTGTATACACACACTCACACATATACATACATGTTTACATGCATACTCGTTTACACACACGCATCTAAGTGTCATGCGCAGACATGGACTGACACACGCAGCCCCAGCAAAACGTGGGTGACAAACTCGAATACACAAACATACACACGCATGCTGTACACAAGCACGCATGTGCATTCTGTCTGACATATCTACCCCCCCCAAATCCCCCCCCACAACTAGATCTGAGGCTGCTCCCCTGACAACCCCCCCCCCCCTCCAAATCCCTGGTAAAATGGCCCCCATGGACTTTGTATAGACTAGTTTTCCTGACTGGCATTTAAATTCAGTGGCTTGTGAAGGTGATCTCTGAGGTCGGGGATGGTTTCAGGACGGGAGGCGGAAGCGGAATGAGCCCGATCTGTGCCAAACACGCCCGGAATCAGGCGGGAAGCGTGGTTCAGTTGGGAATACAGTGCTTTCTGATGGCCTGACCCCCCTGCAGAAGGCTGGCTCCGCACCCCTGTGCCGCACGTGGCCTCCAGTGAGAGGAGGGGCGACTCATAAAGAGTGCCCCCTATAGGACTCCTGAAATTCCCAGCTAATGATACATCCACACCCAGATAGTGGCAGGATGACAGGAAGAGATGATCCCTGCCTCATTCCGCCTCCCTTTTATCTTTCTTCTTTTAGCAGACAGCTTGAGTAGAAATTGCTCGAAATGGCTTAAATCCAGCAAGATGACACACTTAAAGTAACTTTGAAAGGAAACAGTTCCCAGCGCTCTTTAGCCGTCAGTCATCGGAAACTGCTCGTGATCTTTTTATTGCAAAGCACTTTAAGGTAAATGATTTGCAAGAACTTTTAGCAAAACATAACTGTCAGATAGGGATGTAGAGACCAGCCATGATATGTTCATATGAAATTTTATTAAACCAGTTCTTATGGTCATATACCTCAGTTAAATTTTCACTGCCTTACTGATTCACCAGGAAATACATTTAAAGGACTGAAATGTTCTTAATCACACAAGCCTGAGCTGCTGCTGCCTCATTGAGGCATGGGGGTGGACGCTGTTATCATGCAAATTATCTTCATGTTACTGAGCAGTGTTCAAAGCTGCTTGAATTGATGGCCAGCATTCTCTAATTTTAGCCATTGGCTAAGACAGAAATCCTCACTGCACAAAAAAACTTAAGTGTCAACTATGGGTTTTTTATTGATTTGTCCCATGTGATTATCTGGCCAAGTATAAATCTGATTGAGGAACTACGTGTTTTTTTTACTGACCAGGTCTTATTGTGCAAATAAAAATGTAAACAAAGTATCCTTTTGTTACTCCTAATTCTTACATTGCTGCAAGTGGGCCCCACTTCTACATTTTCTCATTTGTTAGTTCTTGGCAAAAGATTTTCATCAACAAAAAAAAACTCATAAGTGGTCAACCTCAACTGCCATTACACTAAAACACTTCCTGTTTGTCTGGACAAGTGGTTATCATTGTTGTCAATACTCGTGAGGCATTTATTTATGGCCTCCTAGCCAAAACTGACACAATAAACCAACAGAGTGGACTTTGTGAGCAGTTACACTTCATGTCACTTAATCACTTGACTGTCACAAGATGTTTGCAGCTTACATGGGGTCTGTATACTGTTGAATATTGGGAGGACTTTCTTTTGCTGTTTGTTCATGGACTGAGCTCAGGGGAAGCAGCCTGGATCTCCCTTCCCAACCCCCAAGGCATGTGACGTGTCCACTATAGGTAGAGATCTGCTTAAAAAAATATTCACAAATGTGCAAACAGTCTCTGAAAAAGATGCGGTGTACCACATTCGTTAACATGTGTTTTTGTCTCTGTTAATTTTTTTTCTGTTTAATTTATGGTGTACATTTTAAAGGTTATTCATTTGTGTGCAGTACTGTCTCAGCCTGAGACATTCCAGCTGAAATTTTGTGGGATTGCTTTATCTCCCTCTGATGCAGTGCAAGCCTCAAAGGCAGTCATCAAACACACGCCGGCTTTCTGGATTACAACGGTGTGTTCACAGTGCGGTCACATGCAGGCGGTGGCTGCTCATAGCCACGCTTATGGTTTGGAAAAGAAAGTGTGGTTCTCGCCATTGTTGTGACGCGCACAAAGGATTTGAGCCAACATGCACAGAATCCCCAGGGGAGGAGGGGCCATTTGAACAGCAACATTGGCTGTAACTTCTGTGTCACAAGCCACATTCATGGATTTATTTCTCACCCTTATGGTGTTAAATGTGGTCTTAAGTTTCTTCCTTCCTTTGTTAGGGCTTTTTTAAACATGTTGAAACATAGTCTATGGATAATCCTTAGATTGATGCTTAACTGTTACTTTTTTTCTGCAGGTGCTGCAACGATTAAGAAATTTCCCATGTGTCTAGATTCCATTTATTTGTAAGTGCAGCCAGGTCTGGAATTGCATGAAAAGTAGAATGCCTTAATGATGGTGGCTTGTTCAGAGTAATTGGTGACACATCATCCAGCGTGGAAGGTCGGTTCTATCCTTTGTTCCCACAGATAATGGGAGAATTGTGCATATTTCCTATTAACCATTGCTAGTTTATTCTTGTACAAATCATAACAACTACAGACACGTTAAAAGGGAATTTAAGAGAGGCTTGCCTATGGGGTTCACAGTTTTTCATTTAAAGTATTTGGGGAGACTCTTAGTTTGCCAAGAATACATGCGTTTTTGTATTTATTAACATGTTAACATTCCTGTAATGTTGTTTTAACTTTTTTGAGTGTGTAACAAACATTTTCAGTCAGAGTACATAGTTTTTTTTTAAATGTGTTAGAAATGGGTCCAGTAATATCTGGATTTGTACAGGTTTCTGGTTTTGGTAAATTAGCATAAGTATCTATGTATTTACATAAGAACTGATTTTATATAAATGAATCAGTTTGTGCTGAATTTCAGTTAGTACTCTAAATTACCAAAAACCTTTCAAAAATCACCAAATGCTCTAGTAGTATTATTATATTACAGTAAATTATTTTTCAACATGATTTATATATAGTATATAGTCAGTTTCACAGTCAGTTGTACATATTACTCTGAACTGAAGTTTGGGGGAATAAGACTAAGTTTGAGGTTCCATTTGTCAGCTGGGACACATCATCACAAGTGTGACGGTCCTGTTCATTAGGCCTCCATGACATGGACGTTTGGCTTAGTCATTAAGTTGAAATGCAATATTCATTCCAGGCGCTGGTGTAACAGATTGATTAAATTATTCATCCTCAATGCAATGTTAAGAATACTGATGGTGTTGCAAACTGGATTCCATATCTGGTTTTATTTAATGATTAATTTGTGCCGAAGTATGTAAATACACCCTTCTTTTTTAGACTAAATAAAAATGCCATACTGATGAAAGCTAAAGCAGAATGTCTGTTTTTTTCCCCCCCAATTATTGTTCTAATGTGGAATAAGACTCACCATTAGCTTTTAGCCTTTTGGTTTAGCATGGTATACATTTAATAGTAGCTACTGAGATAATGTAACTACTTCAGCCTTTTTTGTACAGCTGTATGCTTTACTGGAGCATACGGAAATGAATTGTGCATCACACTACTGTTAAGTGTACCCAATCACTCTACATTGGCAATGCATGTACACTGCAGAAGCTGCTCCCTAATACAGTGCTGCTTGGCTTGGTGTGAATGAGTGGCGTAACATGAATCTGGCATAAGGGAAAAGGACAATCTGAACGGCCGCAGCCATTATCGAAATATGGGATATTGGTTAGGATTTACACAATGAAATGAAACTTCACTGACATACATAAGACAAAATAATAATATAGTATATCCCATGTCAACATATACTACATATACTTGCATGAGCAATTCAATTTGATAATATTTTGGCTCTATATCATAGGGGTAGATTTGAGCTCATCAGTATCTCAATGATGAAGTAAAGTTTTGCTACAGAACCAAATGATGTGACTACCATAAATAAAATAAATGGAATGTACAGTAAAATATGGGATATATAGTAAAATGTTTACTTTAGGCCTGTATTACCATGTAAACATTACATAAAATCTTTGGTAACACTTAAAGCAGTCGTGTAATGCATTATAGATACCTTCATAATGCATTATAATGCATTCATGAAGTATAAATACGGCTATAATTATTTATGAAAAGGTATAACCCATTGTGGCTATGATGACTTCATAGATGATGGATGACTGCCTTAAGTGTTACCAAACCTTGCAATTAAAATACATGAATGGATTTTGCTACGTATACCTTCATTTGATGCTATTCACCTCATGGAGTCACAGTATTAAAGACTTTGAGTAATAACAGTAGAAAGCCTAAGGAAATCTATGGTATAATTACAAAGAACAGTATTATCGTGTTAGATAATGAGATCCATTGAGTAAATGGTGCTCATTTCTGCAAATACGGCACTGGTCCCTGGTGATCAGCTCATGCCAGTTGCTTCCAGGCCACCTCTTGCCTCAGACATCTTCAGCAGTCTTTGGATGGGCTCAGTCAGGCCACAATCCGGCTCCAGCTGGCTTGAAGCCAGGGCCCTCCTACCAAACTCCGTTGCCTGGCATCAAACACAAGGGTATGATGGAATATAAGTCCACATCTGTCACTGACATGTAGATGTGGAAACCAAAAAGAATAACTTTGCCAATGAACTTCTCAAAAGGGACCCAGCTTATATTTGCACAGACAAGAATCAATCAACATTCGACCCCAAAGGGATCTGCACTGCGAATGTCAGAATCATGTAATTGTTTCTAGGGATGGTTAAATGCAATGTGGACTCTATGAGGAGAATCTCTCTTTTAATGTCACCGCTTGTCAGCATGGATTCAAAACCTTGAACATTTGACTGCTTATTTCCAAACTATGTCACATAGTGACTAAAGTAATCACAAGGTTATTAATCAGGTAGTTCTAATGAAAATATGACAAAGAATATTCATGTAAGTTTTACGCCCATGCTGTACCATTATTGTGTGAAGAACGTGGAGCTTGAAAATGTTGTATGGAGATCACAAACATTAGTCAGAGCACCTATTGACGGATTTACGAGGTCAGCCCATGAAAACCTCATGATGCACCTGGGATTTCCTACCTTTGAGCTTTAGCAATTAGCGCTAATCCCACATGAGCGCATAGGAGGTAGTGTGCTGCCAGCAGTGCCGTTAATACCTTAGCAAAATCGTCGCCTAGAAGCCAGAGCATGGCCAGGGCGTGGCAAGCTAGTGCCATCAAGCAGGGGAGCCGTTTTGGTATCTGCTCCTCCACTTCCAAAACACACTGCAGTGTCCAATCAGCTTCAGCCTGCTGGGCCTCATCTGCGTCACACAATTAGCAGTGTCAATATCCGAACGTATAACTGCAATGCATATTTACATGCTAATTATACTGTGACTGACCACAATATGCCAACCAACGTACATGAACATGAATACATCAGCATATTCACACAATACAAATGTTTTCATCTTAAAACAATACAGGACCCAGAAAATAACTGCATAGCACTCTGCCAGTCCAGCCCAAAAGAACCGGCTGGACCAGGTATCTGTGAGTCAGCGTACGGTCCAGTTAAATTGCAGGCATTAAAGGTCACTTCGCTTTTAATGAGCTTTTCCCCTCAGTGAAGCAGGGAGCAGATGACAGAAATGCAGCCGCGCTGTGGGCCGCAGTGAGCCATCATCAGCCGGCTTAGTCACCCATCTGTGTGTGAGCTCAAATCTGCTCCCAGCTTGGAGAAAAATGCGATACATAGTGTCCTGTGGTGGATCTTATTCCAAAGGAAACACTGGCAATTACCAGAAGGTGATAATGCTTAGAATTTTAAAAGATATAAAAGAATTTCACAAATGCCTTCAAATTTCTCAACTGAAATTATGTATTTTTTCATTTTAAAATACTTGGTATTAGTTAATGTTACTGGTACAGCTAAAGCACAAAAATCATTACATTTACTCATGAAAAGTTTGTATAGATTTCACCCACCAATTGCATTGTGAAGTGAACTGCAGTTCTGAATGTGACTGTCTAGGATTCTGTACAGGTGAGAGTGCCAAGTATTGGCCACCTACATGCTCAGACCACAAAGAAACACAATAACTCCCATCAGACCACTGTGAGCAAAAAAATACACACACCTGTATTTTCAATGATAAAAAATACATGAATATCCATCCATCATCATTTCATGGTCATGAAAATATTTTTTAAGAAAAGCCTAAATGTAGTGGTTCTTATCTATTATAACATCCCACATCTCTTACCTCATTGCACAAGGACATTGCAATATCAAATTTCTTTTGCTTGAAAAATATATTTGCCATTAGAATGTAGCCACCACAAGTCACAGTGCTGTCCAAACCAAATTCTTCACTGGCGTAGTAAACCTATATGATAAAATAACACCGTATAAAATATGGACTCATTAAAAGTTTCATCAACCTCACAGGGTTTTTGTGTACATGAATGGTTTTTTGGCCCCTGTATGTTAACTCACATCATTAGCGAGGTGAAACAGGGCCTCTTCAAAATTTTCTGTGGCAGCGTGCAGCCGACCCAGGTTCCGGTGGAGCTGGTGACGGACCACAAGGCTGCACTCCGGTGCCTTCATTACTATCCACTCCGCCTGGGCCAAGCACTCCTCTGCCTGGGAAAACCTACCAAGACCTGGTGCAGTGACAGCACACATTAACATTAATGCAGCTACACTATATGGACAAAAGTATTCGGACACCTGACCATTAGACCTACAGGAACTTTTATGACATCCCATTCTAAATCCACAGGCATCAATATGGAATTGGTCCTCTCTTTGCGGCTATAACAGCTGCCACTCTTCTAGGAAGGCTTTCCACAAGATTTTGGAGTGTGTCTGTGGCAATTTTTGCCCCTTCAAGGCCAGCATTTATGAGGTCAAGCCCTGATGTTGGACATGAAGACCTGGCTCACAATCTCCGTTCTAATTCATCCCAAAGGTGTTTGATGGGATTGATGTCAGGCCTCTGTGCACTGGGGCAGTCATGCTGGAACAGAAAAAAGGCCTTCCCCAAACTGTCCCCACACTTATCCCTGCTCCATCAAACTTTACAGATGGCACAATGCAGTCATGCAGGTAACTTTTTCCTCTGGCATCCATAAAACGCAGATCAATCAGACTGTCAGACAAAGAGGTGTGATTCGTCGCTCCACAGAACACGTTTCCACTGCTTCAGAGTCTAGCGGCCTGCTTTACACAACTCCATCTGATGCTTGGCATTGCGCTTGGTGATGTGAGGCTTGCATGCAGCTGTTCAGTCATGGAAGCCCATTCCATGAAGCTCACAGTTTTTGTGCTGGGGTTAATGCCAGTGTAAGTATGCAACTCTGCAGTTACTGAGTCAGCAGAGCGCTGGTGAATTTTACACACTATGCACCTCAGCACTTGGTGACCCCACTCTGTTACTTTACCTGGTTTGCCACTTTGTGACTGAGCTTCTGCTGTTCCTAAATGCTTCCGCTTTGCTGTAATACCATTTACAGTTGACCATGGAATATGTAGCAGGGAAGAAATTTCACGAACTGACATTGCATTGGTGGCATCCTATGACAGTATCTCAGTTGAATTCACTGAGCTCTTCAGAACGACCCATTCTTTCACAAATGTTTGTAAACCTGACTGCATGCCTGGGTGCTTGATTTTATACACCCGTGACAATGGGTCTGAATGAAACACCTGACTTTAATGATTAAGAGGTGTGCCCCGGTACTGCTGTCCATATAGTGTATCCTTCCACATCCCTATCAGGCCCTCATTTTCTGAGGTGTGCCCAGGTACTGCTGTCCATATAGTGTATCCTTCCACATCCCTATCAGGCCCTCATTTTCTGAGGTGTGCCCCGGTACTGCTGTCCATATAGTGTATCCTTCCACATCCCTATCAGGCCCTCATTTTCTATACCTGCTCATCGCAGAAATCCCACCAATCTCCATTCTTCTGCCACCCTTCAATAACGTGCTGAAGTGAAATGGCGAACTGAATATACCCAAAGACTGGAGATTTCTCTATTCATATTGTCACTGATCTGAGGTAGGGTATGGTAGGGTACACAGGGCTTCCTTATTTTGCTTCGGTTGCTAATAAACTGACCGTGTCAGTGCGCCTTCATTATAAATCACTCTGGAAAAGTGAGTTACATAACCAAGGAGTCTCTGTTCTTTGTCACTTTAAAGCAGTCATATGCCGGAGTGAGCGGGAGTGCAGGTATCAACATAGGAGGGGGTCATGAGTGTTGCCGTTTTGCACTTAAAAGAAGTGTTGTGTGCAAGCAGCCCCAGTACCTACAAAACAGCTGCAGAAAAGGCACTACGGCTGTGCAAATGAGTTGTTTCCTAATCATGGGGAGGAGATGAATTTATCGAAATGAGATCCAAAGAGATTGGTTTACCTTGAGTTTCCTGGAGCACTGGGGCCGTGGGTGTGACTGAACATTAGAATTCTTATTATCTTCCCATTGCCTGACTGACAGTTATATACAAACCATCTTATGATCAAACACAAGTTACAGCTGAGGCTAAATAATGTCCTTGGTTTAATCGCCCTCTCCGTCTTCTTTTTGGAAACATTAGTTTGGCCGTGTGGTGTAAGGTGCCACATGAAAGGCCATTCACCATCAGCGCTGACAGGGGTTCCAGTTTCTGAATGAGACAGTGCAGAAGCAGTGCAGAAATACCTTCTCTGGGAACTTAAGCATGGATTTCACATTGCACCAAACATTGTAGTGGTTAAAGAGCATTAAAACCCAAAATATTCTTGCACAAAGCACCTAACTTGAATTTTTCCAGTTAAATATCCAGCTACATTAACTGGTCAAAAGGACTCTGCATAGAAGTATCAGATAAGCAGCTAGATCACCAAATGAGATATTCTGACAAATGGAGATTAAACTGCATAATCATTAGAACATTGCAATAAAAATAATCCTGCTGCAACCACAAATAAAGGCAGATGGTTATGCTTTTCAAAATGATCACTAAGAACAATCCTAAAATATAAATATTTTAATATGTAAACATAAAATATATAGATACATTTCTAAATGTTAAAGTTTCCCTTAGCTGTTTCATAAATAAAATGCTCTCCATGTGCTTTAGCCCATTTTCTTACAGATTGGCAGGGTGGGAAGGAAGGCTAGCTAAATGGAGAGCGAGAGGCAGGTGGGGTTGTTTGTGTCAGTTTTTGCTGCCTGTCCCTCATTTATGACTAACTATGAGTAATATAAGTTAATGCACATTATTATTTCGTGGACACAGTAAACACAACCAAAGCCATGCTGATTCTTGTCACAATATGTCTCTGTTCCCCGGTACAATGTAGTCGATTCCTCTCTCAACAGAAATGTTTTTTTCTTTCCTCTCCCTTTGTGCTGCTCCCATCCCTGCGTAAACCATGAAGAGAGAAGCCCCGCACTGCATACACCTAATGTTCCGCAGTGGGATTTGGAAAAGGTGAAATTTTAAAATATATATGAGTTTCTGGATAACAATAACTTTCCTGAGATGTTCCATTCTAGTTTATTTTAATTTTAATGCTGTCTTTCATACTATCAACTCGGCAGTACTTATGTATGCTAGACCTCAGAAATCCTAGTGGTCTGTCCATAGAATTTGGCTTCAGGTTCTTCTCTGTGAGACAGAAAAATTGTGTTCCACACGGATCTATTCTGGGACCGCTACTTTTATCAATGTTGACTTTGAGTGCTTACTAGTCACAGTCGTACACACTAAATGTCACTACCACTACCTGTACCATTTAACTATTAGTTTGGTAACATTTTCTGTGAATGCCTTGTTATAAGAATCTATGAACACATTCATAACATATTATAATACATTCATAAAGCATTATGAACATGTCACATTATAGTTATGTTTATTATGCATTGTGTGTACTTTATGATGCTCTCATCTATAATGAACTATAGATACCTTCATAATGCAGTACAAAGCATCCTTAATTCTTATATTGACCATTATAATGCATTATGAAGGTACCTATAGTGCGTTATAGATGAGAGCTTCATTGGCATTATGAAGTATTATATAATCAACACTATGAATAGAAGATGCTATAATGCTTTATTAATTCTTATACCAGCCATTATAATGCATTATGGAGGTATTTATAATGCATTATAGATGACAGCTGTTATCATTTGTTTCCTAAAAGCATGCACAGAGGGGCTTACACAAAGATTTATAGGTGTGCTAAACAGGACAACCATAAGAAAGCTGTGGTGCTTGTTTGACCCTAGTTTGACCCTAGTCAGGTGACCAGACAGTTAATTTGCTCCACCTGTCTCACATTCTCACAAAATATAAGACCAGCTGTAGGAATTTTTCTGACGTGACTCCTGCCACAATCTCAATCCCAGGCCATAGTTTTGCTACACCCAAGATATTTTTTTGTTTGTTTTCTCACATTACTTGGCTTTTTCATGTTTATTTCTTTGTGTTTTATTAAACCCATCCTCATCTAAACCTGTAAAGTCTGCAAATGAAAAACAAAACATCCCAGAATAAACTGTTACTCTGCCCATTCCTTGGCCACGTCATTACATTCATCATCTTGACCTTCATGTGATAACAAAAATAAATGTTTTATCTATTTTCATTAACTGCCAGTAAACCTTTAGAGCATGTTTTACATCTTTGGTTTTTAAACATACTAATGGTGCAGCATCTAAGTTTACATAACACTGATTTCTCCATTTATAAAAATAGTTGGCAGCCATTTATTTTATATACACTTAAGCTTTGGAGTACATCACCACAAATATGAGAGATGTCTGTTCTCCTCATATTTTAAAACAACAGTTAAGAACACACCCTTTACCTTGCATTTACTTAATATTTATGGTCATACTGATTTAGGACAGTTATTTATTTTGTGATATTTCATTGATTTTGATTGTGTTTCTTTTTATTCCTATACAATGCACTCATATTTAACATGGAACACTCTGAGCTGCATTCTAATCTATTAAAGATGCTATTATCATTATGAAGAACTTCAGTCAATGATACGAGAGCAGAATCTTCCCTATCCATAGCCACCAAGTTACCCCAGCTACGTATTTTAAGGGTGCGGACTGACCAATGTTAGCTTCCGCCAATAGCAGGTAGGCAGGGACGAGCTGCACGGCGCCGGGGCCGTAAACATCCGTGGCAGAGCACAGGCACAGCTGGGCAGCCGGCAAAGCCTCCCAGTGGTTCTTCGCAAAGAGCTTCCTCTGAGCCGTTGCCCGCGAGATCTCAATCAGCTGCTCCTGTCGCTCCCACCGCCGACACACAGCCAGGCATCATATATACAGACCGCAGCATTCCACATACAATTATCCAAATGGAACACTAAGTACGCCTCTTAAAATGTACCCACAAGCCCCATATGGACACTGTCCCAGTGACACCATGCACAGTGCCTTATGCAATACACTGAATATCATCTGATGCGACAGGAGACGATACATGATAAACATAAATTTAGACGAGTGACTGATGACTCAATGTTCATGTTTCTGTCTTAGCAGAAATCAGGTGACAGACATTTTTTTAAATACATGAGAGCAGGTGCCTCCTATGTGTGGCTTCTCATAAGTGTAAATGGAGGCAGAATCGGCACCTGTAACTCTGTGCACTGTCACTGTGCATGTGTACCAGCCTGGGCTACCTGTCTCTGCAGTCTCTGAGCTCTGTGATGCTCCCTTTCCGCCTTCAGGACATGGAAAGGGATGGGGGTGCGCAGGGGGGCCAGCAGCTGACACACCTTCTGGTGGATCCCAGCCCAGTCAGCCTGCTGGTGCTCTGTGTTGCTGTGGTGAGAGGACAGGAAGTCAAAGCCAAATCCGGCTTTGCTACGAACAAAAAACGTAAAAATGGTGGCGGTGTGCTTGAAACTCTGAGGTCCTCGAGTCTCAAAGATAAGTAGCAAGTTTCAAACATAGGAGCGAGGTTTCAAAATCCGCAATGAGGTAGGAGGGAATACCGCAAACTGTCAGTTACTGCCTGGTTTAACCCACTGAAAGTCTCAAGACAATCAGTGACTTAAGTTTCATTTACGCACTGACTAGTTTCATTTTTTTATAATCAGGTGTTTACAAAAATACATTAACATTACTTTACATACTTTAAATATTAAAATACATCTACTCATAAAATATTCATGAAATATTGAAATAAGGTCCTTAAAAAACATTAAGGAAACCATTCTGCAGACCACACAAAAACACAGGGAATACAAATCATTACATATAGCTTGTTCTTTTATTACACTGAGGAATGAACACCTGTGCAGCACATACAGTATGATACAACATGATACAAGTAACTCTTTGCCACTTATGCCACATCCGTAGCTTGTATAAAGTACTGACGGATCATATAACCAAACAGTTAAGTATTTGCTTTAAAACTAAATAACTAGTGGTGCGTACACTACGGTGGCATTTCAGAAAGTTTCCAGCAATTATTCAGTTGAACAGATTCCACATTTCTGGAAAATACCTACAGAAAGCTGCAATTACTGCTGAATCAGAGAAAGCAACATCTCTCATTCTCTCCAACTTTTTCTACCGATTGAAAAATTATATACAGTTGTGTCCCTATATTCGTTCGTTGGTTCTTCGTTTCCCAGTCCCTGCAGCCCACAGAAACGTGCGCACTTGCTTCTCCAGGCTCTCTGCGCAGCGGCCTGGGTCGCTGCCAAAGGACAGCAGCCACGTCTTGAGTGAGCCTGAGCTGGGTCACGAGATCCGGGCGGCAGCGAGCCGACGGAGTGCGGGTGCGTGCACGCGGGGCGAAGGGAGCGCGCCTCCAGCTGGCTGCCTGCAGTTTCGGCTCAGCGAACGTGGACTGCGGTCGCCGAGTCACGAGACGACAATTACGCTTTCCTTTAGAAAATCCGTTTTCATATATATTAAGTTATGCAATATTTCATTTAGACGTACATTGCATTGTTTTTAAAATGTAAAAATCGCCTTACATATATTCAGCAGATTTTACCATTTAATTTGCCTTAGGCCTAGTAGGGATGTCGTGGTAAGGCACGGCGAAAGCGTGTAACACCACAGAATTAATAGAGTCTGGTTTTAGCCTGAACCATTTGGAAAACCAATAAAACTGCTACATATTTGCTCGATTCAAGTAAGTTTGTCAACCTGAGCCGCCAATGTACTCCTACTTCTCAATAATTCGATGCCTCAAAACAAGTTTAGGTTAATAACGCCGCGTGTTTCTTGCAAAAACAGTTCTACAGTATAACTCAAACTTTCCTTCTTGATAAATTGCTCTCCAGCTGTTCGAACTCAACGAACCCTCCCTTCCGAACTCAGACTTATTTTGGCTTCCTCTGCTTTCCTGACCATCTGGATTACTGTGCCTTTTTACATACCGCCATCTGCTGGTGTCTCATGAAACACCCAGTTAAGTATCGCAAGAACCTCAAAATATATTAAGAACCAACCACAAACTACTTTTTCTATAAAACAAGATAATGGAAACAGTAAGGGTGTGTCTGAGGTGTACGACAAATCTAAGTTTGAATTTTACACTTAGCGGCGCCCTACCTGCTGGCTTTAGTTTTGTTACTATTTTTTAGTAATTTGACATTTTATCATTTCATTTCATTTCAAAATAGCTTTTCGACGTTTCTCATAACTGAAAACAGCCGCAAAACCAAATGTAAAGGTGAAAATATGTAGCCTAGACAATCAGGCAACTAAAATACGAAATTCGCGGATATGAATATAGCTATACTCACCAGTAAAAGGTCACCCGGCAGCCAGTGCATTGAATGTGCGCTGGTTTCTCACACAGCTCGCACACTTTCTTAGTTCCTTTTGGGTTAGCGAGGGGATTAATCGTCGATGACATGTTTCCAAACAGTGAAAGCTACCTGGGCTGTATGAGCGGCACGTCAGTGAAGACGATGTCTGAGATTGTTGCTAATGCTTTGAATTATTGTTATTTGGTAACAACTGCAAGTTGACGTCTCCGTGAAAATCGCGAAGCCTCACTGGGGAGTTTCGTATGCAGCCAACTGTTAAAAATGTTACCAAAGCGTGGGAGCGTTCCCATGGAAACGACCGCTGCCGTTACGAAGTGTATGGGTTCTGACGGTAACGTATTTGACGAAAACCTATGAACATTTTTAAAGATTGCTTTTCAGAAGGTATTTTGTTTAATTATGTGCTAGCAGTACGTTGATGGAAAAACAGGCTAACACTTCGACCAACGTAATTCTGTTATCATAAACGCCACCACGTCAGTGTCACTGTCACAGTCAACATGTAAACCTATTTTAAATTCACCAAGATCAAATAAGCAACCACACACGCTAGTGAGGGAAGGCTAAAAAAGGAGAATAATCTGAAATTACTAATGAACTATTACAGACAGAAAGGTGGTTCTCTGATATCAACAAAGGTGTCTGGATAATGGGTAGGGTTAGTGCAAGAATCTCTTCATCTTTATTTAGCAAAATCCCTGCAGATCTAACAGGAAATATTCTTCTATTCGCTTCCTTTTTTTGTCCACAGAAATATATTTCCGTAATTTTCTTTTCGCATAGCCAATACTCTAGGGAGCCGCCCATAATGGAAATATGAGAATTACAGCAGACAGATCACTACTGACTAGCAATATAATTAAATAATTCAAGTAAAACTATAATTATTATTACTATTATTATTATTAGTAGTAGTAGTAGTAGTGTGATCCGTATACAATCATATCCAAACCGCAAGCCTGTGTCTATGCTTCGGAGTTTCAAAACCCAGCATAGGCCGCATAAAAGAGAGGAAAACGAGAACTGTCTGAGAAATCACTGAAGTGAAAAAGCAAAACGCCCAAGTTTAATCTAGCTGTGGTCGGCAGAGTAGCCTAATTATGTCACGATTAGGGCTTTTGACCGCCGGCTCTGAACCCCATCTGCTCCGTCGGCACTGCTAGCTCTCTCTTCCCAAGATTTCCTCACCTGTGTGTCGCATTGGAGAAAAGCATCTGCTAAATATGTTCCTATAAATACGCAGATTTACATTTTACCCAGAGTGATGTAAAAGTGTGGGAGATAATACATTACAAGCATGCAGCTCTCAAGGAGCCAACAATAATTAGGCTGAGCCAATCAATGACAAGGGCAAGTCAGCAACAATGCATGAGTTATACAATGCATTACAAATCAAGGCAAGAACAGAAGAGCCATTCCAATCAAAATACTATGAGGACAAGGTTTCCACTAGACCAGGAGTCGGCAACCTGCGATTCGCGAGACAAGTGCGGTTATTTTACCACGTGGCTGCGGCTCTTTTCATAACGATGGACAAATTCACATTTTCATGTCTTAACATATGATAATACTTTCATAAAGATATGATTTGATTTGATATGAATAATTTATTTATGGGTTATTATTATTATTTTTCGCTTAGATATTTCTTTAGCTATATGTGAATGAGGGAGTCCGTCACGCGCTTCTGTGATGTCTTGACTGCATAATTTACATCTTCCTCAAAGTCATTCGCTAAAACGAGATTACCTCTCTGGTTAAATGTTATATATCCTTTCCGGAGTTTTCTTAAGCACCTGAGATTGGATGTACGCTTCAACGTTTATTGGGATTCCTAATTCTTACATATTCTTACATATACTTTTTGTAGTAAATCTTCCCAGGTCTTCGTAAAAATTATTATATTTTATCCGATTTACATATTATAGCCAGCTGAGTTCGGAGTGGTGAGGACATTTTGCGCTGCTCGGTCAGGACAGTTACAAGTAGTGAAGTGGAGAGTGAAGGGCAGACTCCTGCGGAGGAGGGATGACGGTGAAGACTGTCGCTACAGAACTAATCAGTGTTGTACTGTTAGTCACCTTTGCGCTGTTACGCGTCCAAGTGATTTAAACCGGAGATGCCCCCCACCCACCCCCAAAATAGTTTTTCTATAATAGTTTTTAAGTACTTGAACTTTTATTTTTGTGTTTAATACATATATACACATATCACATAAAAAATTGTATTTCAATCCCCCTTCTTTACCCATTGTGGCTCTTTGTAAATCTTGGGTCAGACATTTAGGAGAAAATGGCTCTTTGCTTTAAAAAGGTTGCCGACCTCTGCACTAGACAAATGCAAAATGCAAGACCGTGCAATATTTCCAAAAGACCACAACGAAGGGACGGCTAATTGAGGTGGACCAGGTCAGTGTTCTGGTGAGTCAGTGTGATTCATTCGCCTACCACATTAAAACTACTTTCTAATTTATAGATTAGTTTATGCTTAAAATATGCATTGACAGGGTCAAACAATTTCGCAAAAGTAACTTGATTATGGAATAAACACAAAATGAAAATGAGTCACTTTGGCAGTGGTTCTGTACCATGTGACACACCACCACACAAATATCCAAAACAATAGATATTTATTTGGAAAATAGTACAGCAAAAACGAGAAAGCTGTATATTTGCAAGGTTTTTTTCATATAATATTCCAGTATTAGAATAATTATTTACTTATTTGTTTATTGCTGGTTCCTTAATCTACTGAATGTCTTTGTGTAGCAGATGTATGAAAAATAACAGTTGGTTCATCTGTTCATGATTTACCATTGTCATTTAAATCTCTCTGGCAATAGAATTAATTTTTCAAAATACTATGATGGATATATACCATATGCAAACAATAACATGTAGAAGCTACTGATATACAAATAATGCAGAGTAAAAGCTATTGAAATGCAAATACTATCTGGAAATATTTAATTACATTGTCACCCATCTTTTTTCAATTGAAGCTTGTTTAAATATAGAGAATATTATAATTATATGTTTAAGTAGCAAACATTCTGTCCAGTCAATGTCCAAGATATTCAGCTGCAAAATACCTTTCGTTGTGAGCTGTAATGTAATGAAGTAAGCTTAGCTAAGCTGAAACAAGACGGATGCATGTGTTTCTGGTTACCAAAATATGTATAGTTACATCAATTTAAAGCAGTGATTCCCAAATATTGACTTTACTCACTGATATCATAGAAGGCAATCTAGTTAATCTAAGCTCATAATTCACTGAATTGGTCAACGCCAAAGTCAAG
This sequence comes from Boulengeromyrus knoepffleri, assembly GCA_026770805.1. Taxonomy (NCBI): domain Eukaryota; kingdom Metazoa; phylum Chordata; class Actinopteri; order Osteoglossiformes; family Mormyridae; genus Boulengeromyrus; species Boulengeromyrus knoepffleri. Next base: position 3,452,587 of record JABJVO010000106.1, on the reverse strand, counting down.
ATATGACCACCGTATGGCATGGCTGGGATTCCTCAAGGAAATGATGACCTTTTATGTTTTATATCAAATGTGCAATGTGCTAATATCTTAATACATTGATAGAAAAATATTGTTATTCTTTATCTCATTGTTGTTAATCATTAATAACATTTTAAGATTTCAGTATAAAATGTGATTTTACTTGACAGGAAATTTCTTTGGAAACTTTCTTTGAAATCAAAGCAAGATGGGTTTTCTGTTCATGCTGTTATACATTATGGTGCATGCAGCAATGTGAATCTCAGTTTTCATTCAATCATGAACTAGGGCAACCCCATTAAAGCTCAGGAATGAGAAAGATGCACCAGTCATGCACAGATGGCAGCTGGCGTCACTCTTTCTTGCGCAGGTGGATGTAGATGATGCCGCTGCCCAGGAGCATGGGCACACAGAGCCAGCCCAAAACATAGCAGTACCCGTAAGAACCGGAAAGTCGCTGGCTGGAACCCTGGAGGATTTCGTTGCGGTGCAGTGTGTAGATGATCACGGCCGAAAATGCTGTGAGGCCTGGAAGGAGCACACGAGAGTGATACAAAAAGGGAGAGAAAATTACTATTTTAATTAGGCCAGCAGGTAGTGAAGTTATTAAGGACGCTGAAAAGAACACGGACCTTTGAATAACTGACCCTGAATCGCTGCAAGCAGTTCTCTGACAATACGAATGTGTTGTACAATAAGTTACTATGGATAAAGTAATGAAATTAATGAATATAGCATTCTTTTGCCAGATAACTGATTATTTACATGTAAACAATGGGGAATTTTGTTTTGATTTGAGTAACATGATAAATGAACTGGGGCATATAATGATTCAGCTTCATTATGGTAAAAGTTTAAAGAGTGCACAGTTTTTTAGTTTAGTGACACTTAACAGTGTGATGTAAAAGATGGATGATTTCTCTAAGCAAAGGCATGCAGTATTGTACATAGATTAAACCATGATGCAGGTAGTGTCTAACAGACAATTCTTTGGTGAAATACCTGCAAAGACCTGGCATAGCCCAGTGATGTAAAAGAGGCCTCCTTTGGACATTTTGAAGAGCTGGGCAAGAAAGATCAAAAATGCAACGGAGGAGAAGACGACGGCGAGGACCATGAGGGCCTGCACAGCGTGGAGCCATTCTGAGCACGGAGAAATGACAGGGACAAGATTCCATCAGGTAAGATCCCTTAGCTACCTCTTGCCACCACAAGTGTGGGGCAATAACTTCATGGCATAAGATCCAAGGGTCTGTGATGAATAAAGTTCTTACCGCTTTCTTTGGAAGATGTGCACAGCCAGGCTCCTGTGATGTTGTCAAGCTTGCAGTGATACCAGAGGTCTGAGTTCTCCTCACCGCTCCACACCCACCAGGACTGGTTGGAAGAGAGATGGGGGTGAGGAGGTGTTGGTGGTGGGCAAGTACATTAACCCCGAACCCTAACCCTAACCCAAACAGACTACCACATCATAGGAGTCTCTGAGACCCCTACTGGCCCAGAAAGGCAAAACACAGTGATTATGCTGACAAAGAACGTGAGGAAGGGGGCTTCTAAGTATTTCACTGTCTGCTCCTTTGTGTAGTAGGTAGGTTAATTATAGTGCTTTCTACAGAACTGAGCATAGCTGCACTATAGTATCTTTTCAGAAGATAAAACAGAACCAAAGAGACCCAATGCTGGTCACAACTCACTTTTGGTTAGATATGCAGTTACAGTGTTTTGCCAGTGTACGGCAGCACAGTTCATGGCCACCTGCTGACATACAGACTGTGCCTTTAGAATAATTAAGAATACTCAGAAGTTCAAAAAACAAATAGTAGACTGTAAGTTCCTGGAGTAAGTGTTAGGGATGGCTGACCTTTTCAGTGGTGGCAATAAATAAAATGGTGAGTGTTATCAAGTGCAGGAGGGTTACAAACACAAGCAAGAAGCCCATTGTAGTGAGCACACTCCTGTCAGCGGCACCTGTGCACAAAACAAAACGGCTGTGATGCTTCTGTAAAGTTGAGGACTTAGTGTGTTCAGCAGATGCGGTTCTAAACTCCACATAGAGAAGGTCTGTTAGCAGTGATAACAACACAAATCTTAAATTATCTGACTTATAGTGCATTATACTTCAATAACTTGATTTACCATGACTTATGAAGTTTCACAGTGAGAAATGAAAAACTGTTGCTTACAGCTCAGAGAATGAGTATACTGTTTTGTTAGTTATTTTGTCAACACATGGTTCCAATTAGATTTTACTTTAAGAGGGAGCATTCATAACCTGGTATGGAAAAAACTTATCACATGCACCAGTAACCAAAAACGGGAACTTTTAGGATTTTAAGTGGTCACAGTATTACACCACAGTTCCTGAAAGAAAATCACTGCTAGAATATCATGGCACCGTACATCACACTAACTCTGAGAAAGTGCTCAGTTGTGCTTCATTATATTATCCTTAAGTTTCCTTAATAAATATAGTTTAAAAAAAGAACAACAAAAACACAGGGAAACGATTCACAAGTGGCAAACCATGCAACGGATGCTGTCCTGCGTAAATAAGCATTATAGCATATTTAAAAACTGAAACGGAATAAGCATGAAGTTCACAGAGGCGACGCAACAAAATATTAAAAAAATAGCAGCTCACCTCACGCTACTGATTTCAGCTCCAAAAACAATAAATCTCCGAGCGACACTCTGTGTCTCTTTGCTTTCGTGGTCCTTCTCGCAATCAAGACACTCCCCTCTTTTTCCCCCCCCCCCCCCCTTAAATGTCCAGTATAGAAAAAGAGGTACAGAGAAGGAGAGGAATGCAGAATATTTTTAGGGGAAACTCTTCCCGCCCACTTCCTATTCATTCGGTTCCGTCTTTGCTTTCCTTCTGCGGGCATTCAGTCTAGATTCACTGCCTCGAAATGACTCAAACTGGATCCGCCCAAGAACTTAAAAACTCCAAATGTGAAAAAAACCGCTGCTTTCCAAGCAAGATCACGTTCACATCTCCAAGCCCCTTAAACTGGTATCAAAGACACCGGAAACGATGCCATTATGTGAATATAAATGTGCTTGTCATTAAAACGAGTTGTGCCCTTGTAATAGCAAAATTTTAATCATAGAATACGAAAATTGTACTTTGTGACGTTTATAGGCACATCTAGGTTTTGAATCTATCTATAACCCTCCCCCCACCTTGCCAGTGAGGTCAGTATTGTTACCATTTCATGGAAAAACAACCAATTGCAAGGTCGATTCTCCATTTCCCTTTGGAGCACCCCTCCATTTATCCATCTATCCATCCCCTCATCCATCTATCCATCCATTTTCTATACCCGCTTGTCCCAAGAGAATGGTATTTAGAGCATAAAATATATCATACATCACTTTTTCAACCTCTTCAACTTTTTATCGGGGGTAAAACAGCACGGTGTCTCCCGGGACGGTATCTCCACAAGCCTTGCTGCTACCTCTGCACTCACACTGCTCACCGTTGTTACTCAGCTTCTTCTCATGCTACTAATATTATTTTAATCGCCCTCTGGCCACAAAACTTGGCTCCAGTTCAATCGACAAACCACAGCCCTTTAAACATAAATATGGCATAAGTCTGAATATGATGGCCACCAGTTATCAACACAGGAAGAGATTAAGTACCTCAAGTAGTATAATAATCAACATAAGTGCTCTGACGAAAAGCTTATTTGTTGCGGCGTGTAAACTTTACAGGGAAAAAGAAGCCAATTAGTTCAAGAGATCTATAGTTCAAAAGTTAAATAAATCTTATAAATTAAAGTATTTATGTGATTAAAAAATTATGAACTGAAATATATACAATAGACAAAAACAATTTAAACAAATTTGGGAGTATAGACTTTGTTCTTGGGTATTTACTTCTGCTATCGTGTATCATCTAGCAGATCTTTTGAATCCATCCTGTTTCTGCCCATTAGAGCCCAGTTTTGATCCCTTTGGCTTTGTAACCCTGACCACCCACAACCAAAAAAGGTGAGAATTTCAGAATAAACATTTATGCATAGTTTTAAGTGACATTCAGAAATAAAAGACACTGGACATTTAACAAAGGAAACATGTTTTTATCTCCTCTCAGATACTACAGGGCATAAGGCTGGAGTAAACATTGGACAGGATGCCAGTACCTCACACACACACACACACACACACACACACATTTCTATTCTTGTCTTTGTCTGGACCTTCCATTCATTTCTATGGAAAAAACAATCCCAGCAATGATAATCTTAACCCTTACTCAGCCCTAACCTTAACCACAAGTAACCAAACAAAATACAGGACGTTTGGCATTTTTAGGTTTTTGATTGTAGTGACAGATTTTTATACAGTCCCCACAATGTCAAAATCACATTTTGGAGACATTTGGTTACATTTGGTCCCAACAATGTTATATAAATATAACCAACTTACATACACACGCATGCTTACACGCACTTACAGTTATATACTATGTGCAAACAAGCTTAAGTGACCCTAATTCAAGATAAGTGATTAGAAAATGGATGGATGGATGGACATGTTTAGTGTTATACAAGATATCAAATTAGCGCTTCAAGTCCGAAGAGCAGATATACCTATAACGGCTATCTCAGTCCATATCAGAACAGCCAGTTAACTCTATATCATAGCAGTTCCAGCAGTTTAATTTACTTCAGAATGAAATCTAATTTACTTTAGAATTTTTATAGGCTAATATAAATGTTCCATTTCCCAAGTTTTCTAGGAGTGGATCTGATGATTTGAAAATTTAATTAATTAATCAAAATACATCTTCCAACTGCTTGTCCTGTACTACCTAGTGAGGTAAGCACTCTCACATGGCGCTGTGTAATACCGTATGATGGCAGAATTATTTGCGCTGCGTTGCGTATGTTTTCATTCGCAAAGCTATTTATCAATTTATTTGCAATTAAAAAAAAAAAATCAAAAACAAGCAGACTCAAAAACGTGCACTCTTATGTTTCTTTGTTTCGGACGTGTTTTTATTTACTCATGATCAACACTGAGAAAACTGAGAGCTTTCTTTACATGAAAACAATTAATTGCTGTGTTCTGCAGTTTTATGATGAAACATTAGGCAGCAGCAGCATGCCAGATAGATGTAATATGTTTTAGTCGTGGGACTCAGCTGCAAAGTTATATATAAACCACTGTGAAACACAAATGCTGTTCGGCTAAATATTCATACTCCAAATATGACGTACGTCCTGTAAAATGAGAGGATTGTCGCCGCCTAGTGGCCTTTTGGACCTTCTGCAATGGCTGGAAACGATCACTATGGAAACGATGAAAACGTACACACAACAGACTTATAATAATGCTATTGTTGAATGAAGTCATCATCATCTTCTTCTTATACTGGTTTCCTGGTGAGGGTTGTGGTGGCAACATACTAAGAAGGTCAGATCAGAACTCCCTTACTTAGGATCTGGGGGGATACATGAAAATCACAAACAGAAGTAAAGACAAATCACACCCTTGATAGAGCCAACACCCACTTTAAATTACCTTGGTTTACCTTGTGCCATTTTGTGCCAAAGCTGCAGATGCAACTCTTACTGCATCCATACAGGGACTGAACAGCACAGAGTACCAGCCCCAATTCCCATAATCCTTAGCACCTCCCATAGAATGCGCTGGGCATACGGTCCTACGTATTCTCCAGATCCACAGTGCACATGGAAACTGTGTTAGAAAACTACCAAGAAGCGTCACACAGCTGTCCGAGGAAGATGAGCCGCCCCAGAGCTAGGCTGGCGTGAATCCTACATTTGACCATCAGTGCCCTGGCACTGGTTTTCACAGGGAGGCTGAGAAGTGTAATCCCCATGAAAAATACCAACAGTAACAGAGTAGCCAGACAGGAATGAGATTAGCAGGACCAAGCACTGGAAGCTGGGGGTGGGGTTCGTTGGCGAGCTCGCAACGGCCGGGCCGGACAGATCAGACGTGCTATTTCAAGTGATGAAGGAAATGTCAGCATTAAAATTAAGTGCTTCAACCGTATAATGAAATATTATTTATACTTTGTGTGGCCTGGATTTTATGTTTTTCACATGCACACAGTAATAATTCAGCGTGACCAGATAATCCGTGTCAGGGAGCCCACTTTGAGCATTTGACAGGACTTGTAAAGTACAATTTCAATGAAAAGGACCTGAATTTCAATGAAGCACTGAATTCATGCCGTGTGCTGATTGGTCAGTCTCCTATAATCATGCATGTGTCACTGATGTTAAAATCACAGTTGAATGACTCTATCAATCAAGGAAACAAACCAGTCAAAGCACAAGAAGAACTGAACTATTTAGCCAATCACCAGAGCCGTACAGTTTTAAAGCAGTTTGTAAAACCTGAAATAACTCCCTGGTATGAATTATCTGGTTGCCCTAAATAATTAGTCATAACATTTATTTATACATTTACACATTTAGCAGACACCTTTGTTCAAAGCATCGTACAAATGTGGCAAATAGCACAATACAAACATGCGCTGTCAAGGTGTCGACTAGGCATAAGTGTGGCTAGGTAGAGCTTCCAGTGAACTCCCAGGTACAGGGGAAAGCAGCACTGGATCAGGAGCCACACAGTTACACAACAACAATTACGCAGCAACTTCTAAATAAGCAGGAACCTAATGAGACTATTCAAGGAGCAGAAGTGCCCTAATTAAAACGTTGTCTACTGTAGTAATGCAAAAAGACTGCTTTACTGTCTTACTTTACTAATGGTTAATAAGCAAAAAGTGCCAAAAATACTCAACAAAAAAGGTGCTATTATTTTGGAGTACATGCACAAGTTCACCTGTGTACAAGTTTACAAAATTGTCTGGAATCGTGCATATACTGCTACTTATCTGTGCAACCATCAATTGCCTCTAACTGCTTACACCCTACAGGGTTAGGGTGAGCCTGGAGCCTATTCCTATCTGCACAGGGCAAAAACAGGGGACATTCTGGATTGGGTGCCAGTCAACTACAGACCACACAGACCCATAAAATGCACAAGTCCAGGTCACTTAATTGTGTTTTTGTACTGCATGAGGAAGCTGGGGTGCCCAATGGAAAATCATACTAACCCATACATACTCACAGGTGTACTTTATCTATGTCATCAATAATAACCGTGCATGATCTGATTAAACATATCACACAGAAAAAATACACCAACGGTGGTACATTTTAATATTTATTTTGAATTCATTGTTCTAACATATATGCTGAAAATGTATGCTTACCTAGGGGATATTTGGTTCTAATGAGGCAACTGTTGAATTTTTGGCAAAAAACTACAGACATTATTTATCAATCCATCCAACCTTCCATCTTTCACCACTTATCCTGGTCAGGGTTTAGGGGGAGTCTACAGCCTTTCTGAAGCAGAATAAGGCACAAAGCTGGGGTACATCGTGGGTGGGACGCCAGTTTCACAACGCTATGTCTGGAAGAAAACCTACAAATTAGTTAAGAATGCTGGAGATAATTAATACAGCAGGTCAAATAATCGGAATAAGAATGGAAATAGGATTAATACTGAACATCATTTTTACATGAAAAAAATATGTTATGATACGATGGTCTGTCAGTGGTACCTCTTTTGCCCAACCCACACACTCACTCGCACTCCCCCCAGCGAGTACACAAATGGTTTCTCCTGTTGTCAAGGTAGCTTGTAGCTTCTGCGAGCCATTTTCCGGGACTTCACGGGATCGCGCTGTAGTGCATCTGTGGTTAATACTAAGGACAAGCCGCTACTTGTCATATGGATAGTTACTGTGTCCTATGATTGAATGTGGGAAAGAATGTTTTTAGTGCATTTCATCGCGAAAACAGCGATAGTCTGACTGGAGTTGCTGATGCAGAATCGCCACCAGTTGAATCGTTGCCTAGATGGTGATGGCATTATCGTTTCGTGCTTAATCTTAGCTTTAGCTGTTAGCTGCCTGATAATAACGGTTTCGTTTCGGAATTAATCGGACGTGTTATAGTGTCGCTATTGATCATATAGTCACGTGCAATATACGGTGGATCAAGCACGGAAGAGCAGAAGTACTTTGGGTGTTGCATGTGTTTTTTAGAAGTTGATTTTAAACTTTTAAAGCCATATGGCGTTTAGCACTCGCATCACGCAGTCGTGCACCGGACAGACCGGACTCTGTACAGGCTCCTAAAAACAAGTTGTGCTGTATTTTATCTGTTGTTAGTTACCACCATCTAACAATGAGCGGTCCTACAAGCACCCCGATGAAAGTTTTATTTAGTAAAATTTGTTGTTTTCTTGGAGGCGGAGTCCGCAGTTCTCTGTAATTATTCGTACGACCCAATGTTTTCTAACTGTAACTAGTCACATTCCAAGACTATTATGTACTTTTATGCAGTGACTTCGGAACCGAAACTAGTACAACATCCAGTTAACTGGATCTAAGTAACAAGTACGCCAGATTTGCTGACAGTTAGTACCATAGTTCTGTACTTGACTGTCCAGATCGCGAGAAAGCCATCTGGGATACCTATAAGGTTAGGTAATCACTTCTGTACCGGCTGGAATACTCAGCACGGGATACAGCATTTGTTCTGGGTCGGACATTTTGAAGAAAACCCGAGGTGTTTTATTTTGAAACAGAACTCGGTGCCCTTGAATGGGAATGGAATTTGCGGCTTAAACCAGCATCTCGAAGACATCTTATATGAAGACGCAGGCTCCACATCCAATTAGATTATGGTGAAGCAGGAATGATTGCGATTTTCCAATCCTTTTTGGGCCACTGGACCTTAGACGCTCGCATCGGTTAAAGGGCGAATTCGTGAATCCATGGATCCCTCTCGGGCGCCGCCGTGTCCATGACGCCGATGGTGTTACGGAGGGGGATGGATCCCATCGATCGGCCACGCGGCCGGGCTCGGACCGAGGGTTCTGATCCACACGCCGTCGGGGAAAGCAGAAAGCGCCAGCGGGCTCTCGCAAGTGGCTCTCTCCGCGGATTTGTTGGTGCGATTTCTAACGCCACATCGTCGCTGACGGCAAAGTAACATTTGGCGACCGGGAAGCCCAGACATCAAGCCGCCCCAAATGCACCCCGGAGTTTAGTCTGTTCCCAGGCCGAGTCGAGGGGCATGGAGTGCCAGGAGGTAAACAGGCGCGCCACCACCACAGTCAAACTCCATTTTTGCTCATTGCTGTACTTGGTGATTGTTTTGGTTAATAAGACAGGATAAAATTACTCAAACTCAGACCAAATAAAACCAACAGGCATCTTAGCGCTTATATGAAGAAATCTTTTTAGTGCAATTTCTGAGAGTCGTAATGTACATCAGATCTGTAGGATCAAATACTTATTTTTTAACCAGAGTAAAAACTTTTCTGAAAATGTTTTATCAGATTAGCAAGGGATGGGATCTGACCCGCTTCTCTAAAACGTGGAATGAACAGTTCTGAACAATATAACTTAAAGTATGTCCTCATTAATCCATCCCCAGTAGGTTGTGAGGTCTACACACCCCGAAACAATGTGTGTAATGCTTGGGCCGTAATGTCGTTTGTTTCAGCTAACAGTGTGTTGCATCTGCGCCAGGTGTCAAGTATTAAGTGGTGATAGGGGCTCGGGCCATATTAAGTATTAAGGAGGGGTGTGAGATTTCCAGCAGCTGTTGGCCATAGCAGGTGGGCAGTACATGGAATAGTTTTCATTCTGTAGTTCAGCTGTGTTCACTTTAGTTTGGACCTCTGAATGTTGCACTAATTTAGTTCGCAGTAAAGTGAAACTTTCAGAGAATGTGGACATGCCCACATTGGAAATGCCCCCCCCCCCCCCCCCTGTTTTGAGGGGCTTAAGGATGTGTTGCCAAGGAAACCCAGTTGGGGGGCTCACACCTTTTTTTTTTGTTTGTTTCTGTCAGTAAATCAGACAGCATTTCCCCAGAAAGTCTTTTGTCATCTCGCACCCTTTGGGCAGTTGAACATGAGTGAAAATAGGTCTACAAGATGCACACCAGGTTAAATAAATTCATTCAGGTTTGTCGTCAGTTTCTGAATTTGTATTCCAAACATCCAGGGTGTTCCTTTTTATTGATCTGTCAAGATTAAGTACGATTTCTCAACTGTAAGCTAGCCAGATATCAACAATTGTTGATGACTGCTTAACTGACTAAATAGTCAAATATTTTACTTTGAATTGTAGAGGTCACTGCCACAGCATAAATGTTTTTTTTTTTATTTATTTCTAGAAGTGCAAGACCTGAGAATTATCTTTATTGCTCATTGCTGCCCCCTTTTGGGCAAGTTTTTTTGTTTACAATGAGTTTATGAACGCATAAAACCAAAGAAAGGGTTCAATCTCCTGCTTTATGATCGATGTGTCTTGGTTTGTCCAGGAGAAGAAAAGAGCTGGAAGTAAGAAATCATTGGTTGCTGAGAGAAGGGTTTATGCCCTAGGCGCTGCCCGAGCAGTGCCAACGTCCCACATGGCTGCATGCCCAGTGCAGGGAGATTCCCATGCTGTTAGCCAAGCAGCAGCATATGCGACAGGTCACTGAGCTGCAGGAGGTCCAGGGCTTGAGGATGCGCTGTGTAAAGGGTGCTGCTGTCCCCACACTGATAAAGGATGATGGGATTTTCACCAGAGATTCATGGTTGGATTTTTAGCAACAAATGGTTGTTACACCCAACCATCAATCTCTTGTGAAAATCCCTGAATGCTGATAGGGACAGTTGAATTACTTAAATTAGGAAATAATTATTTAAAGCAAGAGTTTAATTTTGTTTTTATAATACAGACGCTCCTCTACTTAAGAGTTAACGAGACACGTTCCGAACGGCTGGTCGTAACTTGAAATGTTCGTACGTAGTTACTCAACATCATCTTAAGGGTAAACGCAAGTACAAATAACTAGGATGCTGGGAGTACACACACTACGCTGCTGTGCGGCGGAAGTAGCGGCCAGAAGTCATACTCGGTGGAATTGGTGCGCCGGAAAAAAAATTGATGATGTGGACAGGAAACAGGAACCCCAGGAACACAATTTGGAGTTAGTCGTCTTCGTTCGTATGTCTGAAAGTTCGTAAGGTGAAAGTTCGTAAGTAGAGGAGCGTCTGTACACCCTTCCCTATGGTGTAACACTTAACATGGGTGTAAGGAGAGCATGATGGGTGGATTTTAATAGCAGTTGTTGATGGTCTGTTAGGGACCCTGGGAGAAGCCCAGGGACCTGTTTCACAAAGCAGGATTACTTGCTTAGCCAGATAACGTGCCAGATTTAAGGTAGTCTGGGCTAAATGTAAGTTGATGAAAATAAGGTGTATTTAGCCCAGGCTACCTTAAATCTGGCAAGTTATCTGGCTAAGCAAGTAATCCTGCTTTGTGAAACAGGCCCCTGTTCTCTTCCAGTCCTGTTTGTATTTTAGTTCCGTGTTTCTTATCCTATTGTAGTATTCGCAGTGTGGTTAGTGTTTCCTAGTTCGTTTGCTTCTTTCAGTGACTGTGTTGAGCTATTGTTTAAATGCTTTTTAAGATCTTGTTTTAAGAATCTTCTGCAATTAGGTTTCGTGTAGCCTCATGTGGACACAGTATGACTGCATTATCTGCTGCTGACACAATCATAAGTAACTCTAGGCTTTTCTTGTAGGAGCTGCAAGGTGGGAGATCCCAACCAGTAATTGATCCAGATATATAAACTTGCAAAAAAAAAATACATTTACAATAAATTCTTTTCACATGGATATGATTAATACAAGCTACATTTTCAAATATAACTTTATAACGTAATTTTATGGAATATGTTCAAATAGCATTTTTATCTGTTGATGGACACAATAGATTCAGGTGTGTCAGCCAGAGTTGCGTTACTGGAGTCCAGTCTCATGTCCACATAAGAATGGATTCAGTCTTATCCCACACTTGGGTGTGTTTTTACAGGCCTCAACTGGGACTTGAAAACTTGTGACTCAAAGTCTTCCTGAGTCCATACCATTTGTCTGCAGTCTTAGCCCCTCCCCGCCCAATTCATATCAGTTTCTGGGTTTGACTCGGACTTGACTAACGGGGACTCAAACACAGCAACAGCGCCAGCTTCATTACATTTACCAAAGCCCTATTTATTTCTGCTGTCGATTTTTTTTTTGTGCAATTTTCCCTTCTAAACACTAAACACATTGATGACACTTTACTACAAAAAGTAGGCAGTAATAATACCCATTTCGGTAACACTGACAGGGCACATACTTAGTAATAATTAATACTAATGATGTCATGAACAAATAAGAGATCAGTATTGAACTTGTGTTGTTCATGACTTGTTCCTTCAGTAATTCTTTCAGCACGAAGATTTACAGAATTAACGTACTATATGTGTTACTAACTGCTTAAGACAATTCATCATTAATGAATTATGAGACATGGTTTAACATGAGATTAGGATGAGGTACTGCAGGGACAACAAGTTGGACAGACAAGACAGGTGGAGGAACCACAGGGACACGGGCAGAAGTACAGACTGTAGGGGAAAGCCAGGGCAATATGACAGAACATGGTACAGACCAGGGTAAAACCAGGACAAGCCAGGGTAGAGGGGCAGACACTGAAGCGGGAAAGTGAGTGAGGCCAGACTGGGGCTTCTGAAGTACCCCAAGGTGCTGGACATCTGTCCCAAGACCTGGATCCCCTGAGGTGTTGGCAGGTTAGTAATCTGATATTACCAAGGGAGCTGTAGAGCTGGAGGGTGTTGAGGGGCCCATAGGACCAGGACAGGAACAAGTTGTGTCTTGGAGACTGCAGAAGGTGGACTACGACTGGGGTCAGGGCAGGAACCTGGACACAAGGGCCCCGAAGGACAGGAAGGCATTTCTGGGCCCACAGGACTGGGAAAACCTACAGGACAGGGACAAAAGGGTGTTGCGGGGACTCTTGGAGAGGGAACACTGGCAGAACAGTCTCGTCTGAGTTCAAGGGTGCTGAGGATTCCCCTAGTCCAGAGCAGAGACCAGGACAGGGGCTGGGACAGGACCCCAAGGGGCCTACAGAGCAGGAACTGGACATGACACATTTGCCACAGACCGTGTGTCCCCATCTCCCTTTTTGGACCTCCCTTGATGTTGGTGGCCCTTCTTGAGCCAAGCATTGAAGGGTTGTGGGGTTTCATTGGGGGGCCCATGAAGTGGAACTCATGGCAATGCCCAGAGGGTCTGATTCAAGTTCCTCCCCTGACTGAGCTGGGAATGACCAACACAACATCCGCTGAATGGTCAGTTGCTGGTGGGTCAGTAACAGGACTTGTGGCGGCCAGCAGAAACCGATGACACGGTCCCCAGCCATTCTATGGAGGGCTCTAGGAAGAAGCCTGGTCATGGTGTGGACTCCGACGAGGGGCCTGACGAAGAACAAGCCAACGAGGGGGCAGCGACAGAGGTTGACAAGACAGGAACTGATGGGGCAGTGACGGCTGCAGAGGTGGTAGCCTCAGGCAAACAGATAGGTGAGCAAGCTGGAGAGTAGGCTGGGGCCAAAGAAGCAACAGCTGCTGGCAGGCAGGAGCATGGCAAGCATCCCTGTTGGCAGGTAGAGCACGGCGGGATCCTCTGAAGGCAAGCCAGGCACAGCAGGGGCCTTGGGCAGCGAGCAAGGCATTAGCAACGAAGCGACAAACTTGCCTCCTCTGGTCCATAGTGTGGCAGCTTTTTCCTCTCTCAGGTCAAACGCTAGTGTAGCAGTGGCCATATCTGGGCCGGGGGCGCTTGCTGAGTGGCAGACCTTCAGGGCTGGGTGCAGCAACAACCACAGCCTCCCTAGTTTTGAGGTGGTGGGAGGAGTCAGATTGGCCCCTTCTAGGCTGGCCTCTGGTATCAGGACACCCAGATCATGGCAGGTTGCTCGTCCTCCTGTGGCTGGGATTCAGCGTGCCTCAGGGTCAACGTGTGTAGGGGGTCCTGGGATTGGCGCAGGCTAGCAGGAAGGGCCCCTCCTTTTACCTGCTGAGGTAGCACCAATAGTGCCCCAACTAGCTTTCGTACAGCTGGTAAAGAGGAGGCTGGGGAGATGACCAGCAGTCCCTCCCTGATCTGATACAACAGAATCATTACCCTTTGGGGCTCCCGCAACAGGGTTCCTCTAATTGCTATTGGAGAACCTTGGGGGGGTAAAAGAAGTCTCACCTCACCTTGGCCTAAAGTGGACATGGGCCAGTACAGGCGTCTGCCACACAGGTGAGCATTTTCAGGGATGAGCTGGGAAATCAAGGTAGTTGAATCCTTATCTGGAGTCAAAAAACAACAACCGTGGGGTCATTTTTTAGGTCCAGTCATTCTGTCACATCTACAGCTAGAGAAGTATGAGCCAGATATAGGCCGTGAGTAAACAGGGGGCCATTATGAGGAATTGGCAGGATAGCACATAAACAGAGAACAATGACTAAACGGGGAGCATAGGACTGAGACGCTAATATACATGACAGAAAAGCGTTAACGTGTTCCCAGTGCGGGTTGGGCTCCGCCAGGGCTGCCCTTTGTCATCGGTCCTGTTTATAATATTTATGGACAGG
>JABJVO010000106.1:3412975-3426573 GCA_026770805.1 Boulengeromyrus knoepffleri | reverse complement strand
CATTTAAACGGTGCTACCTTAAATCCGACAAGTTACCCCGATAAGCCAGTAACCCCGCTTCGTAGTACAGGCCACAGGTGTTTTATTCATGTAGTGTTAACTAAATTAAAATATCATGAATCCTACTGGAAAGGCTATTCCAAACCTCCCACCCTATATCATTTGAGTAAATTATATTGTTTGTTCCGATTTATTTCGTATTTATTTAAGTGAAAGTTTTCATTATCGTAAATGAACCTTCGCATACAGGGAGGAGCTGGCGAAGGAGCAGAGCTTTGTGGTGGAGCTGAGTGGTCAGCTGAACCCCACAGTTGAGGAGCAGCAGCTGGTTGTAGGGGCGGAGTCAGAGGTGGAGTCAGAGGCGGAGCCCACACTAAGCCACACCCCCATTGCAGACATGCGCTTGAATGACAGTGACAACCAAGTATGTGTCTTGCCAGAGCAACACCTCAAATGTGTATTTCAAAATGTTGTAAATCTAAGTTTCACAGAATGAATTTCTGGGCATAAAGACATTTATCCGTTTAGGGAAGCTGTGTATTCTGTATGCTCATAGCATTTTAAGAACATGCTACCTTGTCGATTGGAGAATGATTAGCTTGGAAAAAAAACTCCACCTCAGCAGCTCTGCTGCCTATTCCTTCAATCAGCTGGTGTCTCTGAGGCTCCAGATCAGCTGCCTTCAGTCCACCCTGGAGGAGGAGAGGCTGCTGGCTAGCCAGCACCAGCTGGCCCTTCTGGCCCAGGTCACCGAGTCACAAGCCAAAGCTAAGGTGAGCTGCTGCTGCTTCCAGAGTCAAAGGGACCAGATACCTCCTCCGGCTTCCCATCAGTGACGTTACCTTTACCCCTGAAGTCCCAGGAGACCTCGCTTCAGCAGAAGACAGAAGAGGTCCGGCAGCTGCGGCAAGACTTTCAGCGGGCCCAGAGCCTCTTCAGCTCTGCTGAGCGTGAGCTGCGCTATGAGAGGGAGAAGAACCTGGATCTCAAGAGGCACAATGCGCTCTTGGACCAAGAGAAGATCAAGGTGCTCTGGGCTCCTCATGTGTTAATGTGGACCAACATGAAGCCAGGAGCTTCTACATCCCCATAATGCTTAATCTGTTGGTGTTTGGCTGAACACGTTCTGTGTAGTTCATGCTTCTCAAGCATGTTCACTTCTATTGGCTAAGCAGTTATGGAGGATGGATGGATGGATGGATGGGAAAATAAGTGTACTTGGTTGGAAAACCTAGCCTTCAGCATTTTTTGCAATCCCTAACCAAATCGACCAGTCCTGCCCACCAGCTGTGGCACCAGTGTGACCCACCCCCGCATGTGTTCCCTACAGCTGTGCGCTGAGCTGAAGCACGCCCAAAACAAGGGAATTCAGATGGAGCAGAACGCGGCCACCCAGACAGCTGAGGTAGAGAGGCTTCAGCAGAGGGCCCGCGAGCTCGAGCTGGAGGTGATCCGGAACAGTCAGAACCAGCAGACTCATACCAGTCTGCAAGAGGAGCTGAACGCCGAGCGGGCACGTCTCAACGCTGCTGACAAAAAGGTAGCATTATAGGTGTCGCCATAAACGAACGAGCTTACAAAGAAGTAGAAAAACAAGCCCGAACTAGTTTATGCAAAAAAGGGATCAGGTAGCACATTGGTTACATGGTTATCATTCCACTGGACCCTAGAATTTGAATTGCTGTGCTGACTTGCATTGAGCAGTGCCAGGATCTGAAACAATTCATTTGCCCCAGGCGCAGATTGTCAAATCAACTGTTTTATGTTGCACCTTAAAGTTGTCAGGTGCTGCTTTGTTTGCAGGTTCTGGAGCTCCAGCAGCAGCTGAAGAACAGCCTGCATCAGCTCAGGCTGGGGGAGGCCCGCTCAGCAGAGGCCAGCCAGCTGGAGAGGCGCAGCAGGGAGATGTCGGACACCCTGGCCCAGCTGAGGGCCAAACTGCACGAGGAGCAGCTGCAGAGGTGGGTCTGGAAAGAACAGGACCACCATGTGTCTCTGGCCCTGTGCAAATGTTGTACGTTGTGTTTTAGGACAGGAGCATATCATACAGTAGTTCTCCCCGTATCCACAGGTAGTACGTTCCAAGACCTACCACAGATAGCTGAAACCGTGGATAATAGCCAACCATCTGCACACCTCGTGTATAACGTGATATTCCTGTAACTATGTGATAAAGTTCAATTGTTAAATTATGCACCGTAAGTCATTACCGATATTAAATACAGTAATAATAAAGTACTTTGTACATTATGCAAGAAATTTATAAACTGGTTTTTTGGAATTTCCTCTTGTTTTTTTTTTTTTGGCAGAAAACCAGATACGGGGTTCCCATCGTATACTTAGACCGACGGTGGTTTGACATTACGGCCATCCACATGTTGCTGCCAGTCGGCACTTTTGAATGATCCTTCTTTCCTTCCTTCATTCCTCGTTTTTGCCCATCCCTCTTTTTGTTCTGTTTCTTTCCTGTTGAGTGTATCCTGAAGGTCTGTTTTCATGCCACTCAGCCGTGCCGTTGCTTGTACTCTGCCCACCCCTGCCGTATCCTCTTGTACCGACAGGAAGGTGCTGGAGCAGAGGGGGAGTGAGCTGCAGGAAAACATCCGCACACTGCGTGCCGCCGAGGCCGCCTTTAACTGTGCCAACGTGGAGCTGGGCTGCCGCCTGCAGCAGCTGGAGACCCGCCTGGGGATCCTGGAGGGGGAGCATAGCACCACCTCAGAGGAGGTGAGCCTACAAGCCCGGAGCCCTGACGCAGCTCATTGTATCACCTTCTCGTCCTGACCCAGTGAGGCAGAACACTTTCCCTAGGGAAATGGCAGACGACCACGAGAGAGAGCAAAAGTACAGGAGGCCCAGCCTGCATTTACATTGCATTTAATTTTTTTTTTTTTTTTTTTTAGCTAGCAGATGCATTTATCCAGAAATTGAGAAAACAGGGTCAGGGTCTGATAGCAGATGGGGAGCAGCATGTTGTCTATAAGAAAACGTGGAAGCACATTCACAGCCTAAGGCGATAACTGTCAGTACTTTTGTGTTGTGGCGCCATAGTTGGGAGACAATGAACAAATGACATATTGCAGATGTCAAGTACAGATGCAGCTGCGACATTGAGTTGCCGTTTTACCCAGCCAGTAAAGCCTAAGCCAGGCACGTAGCCAAATATTGAAACACTGTAACTGGTGTGAATCCCCCTTGACATTGTGTCAGCATCCTGTTCCACACACACCCCTGGTTGGCATGTAGCCGAGCCTGTTTTACCGAGAGGGTCCCGTCAGTAGGGTTACTGGACGAGGAACATTTGGATGCTGTTTAGCGGGGTGACGCTTTTCACCCGCCGATTTTAACATCATCTTGCTCTGCAGCTGCGGCTCAGCCAGTCTGCCTGCCGCAAGCTTCAGGACCAGCTGACCTCCAGCCAGCAGGAGGCTGAGAGACTCAAGGAAGAGTTACAGCTGCTGCTTCGGCAGCTCGACGGCCAGATCAGGTAAAGCCAGGCGCCCCTTCGTCAGGCCCTCCTCCTCCTCTGGAACCAGCATCCACGCAGCATGTCACCTTGTCCGCCGCTCCCAGGAAGTACAATGAGAAGCGCTCGCAGGATAAAGTGAAGCTGCACAGAGCCAAGCAGGCCTTCCGGAAGGAAGCGGCGCCGCTGAACATCCGCGTCCAGCAGCTGGAGAACGACCTGGCCCTGGCCCAGAGCCTGTCTGAAAAGGTGGGTGCGCCTCACCAGACACTTGGGGAATGGAAAGCTCCTGTACGGCGTCCGCCTCTGACCGGGGTGGGGCTCGGTGTTCCCCCCGGTGGCCAGGAGCGGGACTGCGCGAAGAAGGTGATGGAGGAGAATGAGAACCTTCTGCTGCAGGTGAGGGACCTGCTGAAGAGGCTGAATGAGGCAGAAGAGATGAGCAGCAACAGCAGGCGCAGCGCCTCCACCGCCCTGCAGAGGTGCGGCCTTTCGTACTCTGCAGCCAGGCTTCACTTCATTTATGGGGGGCGCCATGGGGGTGCAGTGGTTAGCACTGTTGCCTCACACCTCTGGGACCTGGATTCAAGTCTGTTCCGTGTGTGTGGAATTTGCATGTTCTCCCCATGTCATTATAGGGTTTTCCTCTGGGATCTCTGGTTTCCCCCCACAATTCAAAAACATGCTGAGGTTAATTGGAGTTACCAAATTGCCCGTAGGTGTGACTGAATGGTGTGAGTGTGCCCTGTGATAGGTTGGCGCCTCACCCTGGGTTGTTCCCTGCCTTGCGCCCACAGTCTTTAGGATAGGCTCTGGACCCCCCGAGACCCTGAATAGGTTGAGCAGTTATGGAAGATGGATGGATGGATTGTATTTATGTTTACCGTTCAACAAAGCAGTGCCAAGAACATCACTTCTCTTCACAGTGATATTCCCCAAAGAGAAGAGCCTGATGCTGCTTCTTGGAAGCACTAAGAGGATGCATTTCCTTTCCTGTGGTCTTTCTTTGCTCTGCTCAAACCCATATCGATCACTGTCCTTTTACTGTCAGTCTATTACAATGTTTCCCAATCTGGTCCTCAGGGACCCACCGATAGTCCACGTATTTGCTCTCTCCCAGCTCCCTACTGGAAGCAAAAATGTAGACTGTCTGGCAGGGATTTTGGAGGGAGCAAAAACATGGGTCCCCGAAGACCAGATTGGGAAACACTATTCTAATGGGTTGAATATATACGTGTCATTTCCTGAAGGCTGTGTAAAATGCTTCATCTGCTACCTTGTCTGCATTTTAAAGGGCAATGCATATACTGTATCTGAGGGCAGGACAGTGGCTCGCTGGGTACGTCAGAAGCCAGACTGCCCCAGGGTTGTGGGGTCCCCCGCTCTTTGTGCATTGAGTTTTGCATGTTCTCCATGTGTTGGCACTGATTTTCTCCTGATACTCTGGCTTCTTCCCAAAGTCAAAAAGCTTGTGACTTGGTAAATTAGTGTCTCTAAATAAACTAAGCCCTGTGTATCTTAGTTCATTCCCTGTTCCACCACAAATGTTTCAGCTCAAGAGGCATATGCTAAATAGCACAAGGAGTCGAATCAAGTGTTTTTTATAAAGGGAAACCCAACAATATGTAGGGCTTCTGCCCCCCAGGACTGAAGTTTGACAGCCCTGCTCTAATGACACCAACTGGTGAGCTCCAGCTTAGCATTTGAGCACAGCGGTCGTTGATCATTGGTTAAATTGCATTTTGATTTCATCATCGTGCAAGGCACCCTGTGTCAATTAGTGGCCTTGCAGCTTTCATAACTGCTGTCCTGGATTACTTTTATGTAACTGCAGTTTCCCCGGGCTTTCCTTAACCAACTTCTGTGCTAAAATAGCTGCATTGTTGGAATGTGCTGTGTCATCAGTGCGATGTTGCTGACGCAGTAAAAAAAGAAGAAAATGTTGCAAAAAGTGCTTCAGTACAGCCTTACAATGCATTCTGCTGCGCATGAGCTGTAGGGCAGTATTTCTCAACCTGGTTCACATTTTTACCCAATCCCAGCTCCTGGCAAGAGGGAACGAAAATGTGGATTGTCTGGCAGGGAGCTGGGAGGGAGCAAAAACATCAGGATTGGGTTGAAACCTTTGGGGTCACCTTTTTTTTCTGGACAGAATGAATTTCATGGAAACTGAGAACAAGCAGCTTCAGGAAAGAGTGCTTATGCTGTTCAGCCAAGTGGGGGCACTGGAACGAACCCTAAAGAAAGTCCAGTCATCCTACAATGCAGAGGTATGGAAGTGTTTATGACATGGACTCAAGAACTTTCTAAACCATTACCACGTCACTACTACGTTTTTAATTTTTCTTTTAGAAATGTTTTGCTATATATATGATGATATTCAAAATGCACATCTACGTATGAAGCTAATACAAAATTTACAGAAGTTAGTGTATTCGCTGTATTTGAATGTAAGAATGACAACTTTTGATCTTACATGTAAAAACAATTTAAAATATGCCATATAAAACCATTTCGCAGGCTGGTAGTGTGAGACCTCTGCCTTCCATAGTTCAGCACCACATGTGCAGAGGTCAGCAAATAAAAATGCTGTCCTAAGGAATATTATGGACATATACACTCATCAGCAGTAACATTAAAACCACTGACAGCTGAAGTGAATAACGTTGATTTTCTCATTACAGTGGCACCTGTGAATGGTCTCATTATATATTAGGCAAGTGAACAGTCAGTTCTTGGAGTTGATGTGTTGAAAGCAGAAAAAATGGGCAAGCATAAGGATCTCGGCGACTTTGACTAGGGTTAAATTATGATGGCTAGATGACTGGTTCAGAGCATCTCTGAAACAACAGGTCTTGTGGTCAGTACCTACCAAAGGTGGTCCATGGAAGGTCAACCGGTGAACCTGCGATGGGGTCATGTGTGCCCAAGGCTCATTGATGTGTGTGGGGAGTGAAGTATAGTCTATCTGGTCCTATTCAATTCAATTCAATTTTATTTGTATAGCACATTTTCACAACATTACGTTGTCTTCACACTGTCCCTGCCCAAAGCCCCCATTGAGAGGCCAGAGGGGACAGTGGTAAGGAAAAACTTCCTAGAATAAAGAAACCTTGGGAGGAACCAGACTCAGAGGGGGAGCCTATCCTTCAGGGGCCAGGAAGTCAAATGAACAAGATGCCATCAAGCATTGGATCTAGTAGGCAGTCTTCTAAGTCAGACAGCTGAGGTGCATCATCTGGTTTAATCATCTGGTGTGTGAGGGACCAGCAAGCAGACTCAGGGGCACAGAATTAGTTACCAACCAAAACTTTACTGAAAATCCAAAAATCATCAAAATACAAAAGAATATCCAACAAAGGAAAACCCAGGGCCCAACAAAATGAGGTCAACCAAACAGAATGAAACCAAAATTAAAGCAAAGCATAACCCAACCTACACTAAAGATAACTGACCTCTCAAATAACACACTGGGGAAACATATATACTGGGTGATCAATCCAGCAACACACACAAGGGGGGAACACTACCATAACATTTATACCTACATGCCACTAACTAAATAAACCCCATAACATATTGAGCCCATAAGATTATACAAACAATTTTATAAAGAAAAACCTAAATCAAAAAATGTTAACAAAGAAATAACAAACAACTATGCCACAACCCAGCTCCTCATCCCCCTACTGTGGGCACCTGTTGGTACTGCCAATGGGGATTAAAAGGGAACCATGACCATCCAGGCCGTTTGTCCGTCGGACCAATAAAATGCACGCACCCCTTCCCGTTTCACCCCAGGTAACTGCAACATGTTATGGCCATCTCAGGCCATCACATGGTGTATCATCAGCATATCAATGATTTCTAATGATGTTACCAAGTGGTGGTAGCATATATAAAGTGAAGAGTAACGGGCCCAATACTGATCCCTGTGGGACACCTTATTTGACTTTGGTGGCCTTGGAGGATACATTGTTCACATGGACAAACTGATAACAATCATTCATAAGCAAATCGTTACTTTGATTAAAGCTGTTTCTGTGCTATGTTTTGATTTAAAGTCAGACATATAATTCATTAGCATAATTTTTCTGTAGGAATGAAGAACAACAACTCTTTCCAGGACTTTTGAAATGAAAATTCGAGATCTATAATTCGAGGTTTATAATTTCCTAAATCGCTAGGTTCAAGATTTGGTTTTTTGAGAACAGGTCTAATAACTTTTGGAACATATCCAAGCCTAAGAGACTAGTTTAACACATTTAATAGGGTAGTGCTAATCATGGTGTCTCTTTAAGAAGTTTCATGGGAATTGGGTCTACAAGGCTAGCAGAAGATTTGCATTTGCAGGAGAAAATTACGTTCAAAAGTTCTATTTGTTTTACAGGAAAGAGATTCAAAGGTGTCATTATCAGTACTAACAGGTAGGGGTGTAACGAGATCTCGTGTCATGAGATCTCGCGATATTACAACATGACAAGATTTCTCCTCTAACTGAAAAGCGGTCTTGCGAAGGTGCTGCAGATCAGCCGCTGTAAGCTTGTCAGCATCTGATGAAATTACCGTAGTAGATGTCCCAGATACTTTTAAATCTTTTGTGTGGCAGCATTTTGGGTAGCCGGTGGAAAATATAAACGGTGAAAGGGCGACAAACAAAACACGAACCATCTGTAAGCATTATAGGAAAATAATGCAGTACACACTGGCTAACGCTACTACTATGCAAAGCCATTTGCAGCACCATTATAGCTCTTTAAAACCACTGCATCAGTGAAGAAAACATTAACATGCCAGACAACACTTACAAATGTGTTTGCACTCTAGCTTTCACAGTCAAGTGCTAGAGCCACGGTAATAACGAAGGATGTCGACGTTTTCATTGCAGCCGACATGAGACCATTTTCTGTAGTAGAAAATCCGGGGATTCTGTGACTTCTCAAACCATTTCACCATACACCTGCATTATTTAGCATTTTTTGTCTTTCAAATTAATCAAATAAAAGGCTGCTTTCCAGTAATATTTTTACTTTTTAAATTTCCTCTTTGAAGTTTTCCTTAAAATATTGTTTAAAATATGGTCTCCTTCTTGTGAACCCAATATCATGTCTCCTCCCATCTCGTGGGCTGAGTATATCGTTACACCCCTACTAACAGGACCAACAGAAGACTAGTAGCCATACATACCTGCCTACAATATATGAATTATGCAGCTAGCTCTGCTATGTAAATATGTAAATGTAAAATCTGTCATTCGTTTTCCCCACTCACTTCTGCTCCAAGGATATCAAGAAGATATTTCCTTCTGAAAGTCTGCAGGGGAGTTTTCTGGACACTTCTCAACTAAGGTTTGTGGAAGGGTTTATTTATAGATATATCTTGGGAAGCGAGTTACTTTTTTCCTTCTGGATATATTTTGGAGATGAAATGGTCTAAATACATAGACTATGGATATGCAGACATTTCTTGAAAATGACTTTCGATGTTTAACATTTGATATTCTGAGAAGACTAACAAAGTCCTTCCCAGTTTCTGTTAACTGCTTTTGTTTCTTCTGTAGCATGCCAGGAGTGTGTGACACACTAGGAATTCTAGATGCCATCCAGATGGTGAAAGCAGGCTCACGGATGGAAGCCACCCCATGTGCCATGTCCGTTGCGGGCACCCCTGCCTCCGAAATCGGCTACTTGAATGTGACGTCCCCCGTGGCTCCAGTCAGCGGGAATGACCCAGAGGAGAGTCTGAGTTTGGGCAGTGACGAGGTGTGACACCTCCCTGCAGGCGGGTGCCCCAGAAAAAAGGACATGGTCATCCCGTTTTGCCTTGAGGGAAAAAAAAAACTGCGTACAAACACTCTTCCTTAAAGGAATCCTGGTTTTAACCGATAGACCAGTGGCAGGTACTACAACAGACAAGTTGGGGGGTGGCCTGATATATTATACTCAGGGTAATGACAATTTTCTGTCATGCTTAGGCCCCCTTAGAGATACTGCGGCAGTAGTACGGCAGTTTACTTTACTTTAATGAAAACTGGATTGTAGTATTACGTAGGTAAATAATGGTAGGTCGTCCGTGTGTCTGTGGACACACTTGTGTTATATCACAGCTGAGGTGTGAGGAAATCATGTGACATTAACTCTGAAAAAAGAAAAAAAAAAACATTTTGTTCATGGCAGAAAAAACACAGAGGACGTGACTCAGTGTTTTCGATGCTGAGATCTGGACAGGTTGTAGCACACTGCGAAGTTCGAATCCAAGCGGTGTCGTATAGCACCGTATTACCACGTTTCATGTTGCATCGTGTTAGTAGCACAAAGCCCATCGTTGGAGTGGTCGAGGGGCCTGACGAAACCTGGAATTCCTGTTAATGACAAAGGTCACCGCACTTATTTGCACAGTGCCTTTTGTGTGGTGCCTGTATGTTTAAGACCAAAGCTGAAAGGTATGTAACCATACCCCCATGGTACAAAGAAAAAGGTAGCAGCTAATTTATTGGAAGAGGCCTAGAAAACTCTGAGTGTTTGACTCTACCAGGTTACCACTGTTGCCCAGAGCTGGAACTATCAGCTGTGTTATGTTTAAAAAATTAAGACAGCTTGTCCCTGTAGGAGCTGTTATTGTGGTGAATCATTTTGAGGGTTGCAGATTTTACTACTCTGTGTTACACATTTAATGTGTAATGACAAATAAGTGGGTTGTGCAAATATCACACCAAATAGAGGGGCAAACTGCAAGTATTATTATAACTGGGAAGCATATCAGTGGAACTGCCCCTTGTGTCTCACAGTCTGACAGATGGAATGCGTGCCGCAGCACAATAATCCGATTAGAGCAAAAGTAATTCAGCAATAATGGACATCCAAAATGGGAGAACTATGTTTACTAAATGTTGCTCCTGCCTTTCAGGTATATTTTGCTATTATTTTTGATACAGAATTTTAAAGGTACAGTGGTACCCCAGAACTCGAACTTAATCCATTCAGAACTCTGGATCGAATCCTAAAAAGTTTGAGCTCTGATCGAATTTTCCCCATAAGAAATAATGGAAAACCAATTAATTGGTTCCTGGCCCCAAAAAATTACACCGAAATATGTTTTTTTAGCATTTAAACACAAAATGAAAAAGCATATACTGTACTAAACACATCTAAGCAAATTTATCAAAGCAGTAATTTTTAAAGAAAATAAATGTATCCAAACAATGTGTAAAGTTAAAAAAAAAAAATGCGTCATGCCCCGATCGTCCGCTCCTTCCGTGTGCCACGCCTCCTCGTTAACCCCGTGTGGAATCCCCGTGTGATCAGCTGTTTCTGGCTGTTGTCATTAGTCCTCTCAATTTCGTCTGCGTTTCAGTTTGTTTCCCCAGTTCGGTCATTGTAATGTCCGTCTGCGTTTTGCCTGCCTTACCTGTAATTAAACCCCGTATTCCCCAATACCCTGACGTCTGCGCCTTTGTCTCCATTCCGTCCCCGCTGGGCACGACAATATTAATTAAATGTATTAATGGTTTATTATTAATATTAAAATAATAAATCTTTATTTTTAAATGTATTTTATTATATATTACTGTTACTGTCGATCATTGTCTAAATGTATTTTTACTGTCTATATGTATTCAGCTAGTGTAAACATGCTGCGTGACTCATTTCCCAGCGCGTACAAGTTATCTTAGGTCGGCGTTCACGGTTTGATTTCTGAGATTCAGATCGAGTTCTAGGTGATTTTTTTTCCTAACTGGTTGGTTCGACTTTTAAGAAATTTGAGTTCTAATGAGTTTGAGAACTGAGGTACCACTGTAATTCTTTAATATCTTAATAATACTTCAGTGGCATACAAGATTTGCCATTTAAGGATCTTTTTCTCATATAATGTATGATTTGTATCTGGTCCATGGTTTATGTAATTTAAGATACTGCACTAATTTACAACCCTTCCACAATGGAGCACTATAATGTTTACAGCCGAGTATAGGAGACAAAGAACTTGATTGTTCAGGCTTTTTAATCTTTCATCAATGATTAAGTATGGTGTTTGTACTACATTGCAAGGACTCAGCAGTAATTTGTCAAAACATAAAACTGCAGAAAATTAGTAAAATACATAGGTGCATGTGTGTCTTTCAAATTGTGAGTTCGAGTTCAAAATATGATCAGAAGCACTGCAATGTGTGACCATCGCAGCACTATCGTTGTCGCCATTGCTCCTCGTTGGTTAACTAAAGGTTAACACTCAATCAGCCCGACTGCACTGCAGGCGATCCCCTTAATAGCAGCATGACCCTTGTAGGCTCTCAGACGGTACTTTAAAGTAGATGAGAGTTCCACAGCATACCACAATATGACAACCTGAATACTTCATTTTACTGGACACCATACATTCACAATACATAAATCAGACATCCATTTTCATCATTTAAATTGAAATATTTAATTTGTGCCCCTCTATGCACAAATTAAATTTCTCCTGTTATTAAATATAGTGCCAGACCGGAGAGATTCTCTTCATGTAAACAAAGTATATTTTGTGTAAATTACATCCATTTTGCACCCGCAAACAAGGTCTATGGAAAATGGTTTAAAGACTGATACATGTGAGTTTTGAGCACAGCGTTTCACACAGAACATATCTTAGCAAGGTGATGCAGCTATTAGTGCAGTTTGGATCAGAACGCCATTTCTGGTGGCAGGTACAGCAGTACCATAAGACACCATCTAAATACAATCTGCAAGATTATGAAACCAAGATCACATGAAAACTTCAGTATGCAAAAAAAAATACAAATGTCAGTTATACTCTATTGTCCTTAGTTCAGGGTTTTGCTTAAGTTCTAAGTATGTCGTAGAACTTTGTTGCCCAAAGAAGACGATGAACTCGGATGTCAAAGCGGAACCCAATGATTGTGGACCAGCAGTACTCTGGGGAAAGCACTTTGCTGGGCTTGTGGAGCCAGAAGTACTTGTTGAGGTGACTCTCGTCATGCCACAAGGCTTCAATGTTTTTCTCTTTGTCCTTCATGATGCCCTGATGGCAGAACTCTGTTATGTTCTTCACCCCTTGCCACGTTCCCCCAAAGATGGCCGCATGGTAGTAGAAGTCCCCAGTCACCATATACGCTGCCGATTCAGGGTTGCGGTCATAGGTATAGTCCTTCACATGACTGCGATAGTAAAATGCATGCAGCAGGCCCACTGTTTCTCCGAGAGCTTCTGAGCCGAAGCGACCCACGAAGACCTGGTCCACGTCAAAACAGAAGATGTACTGGTGCCAGTGCTGGACGTGTGACTCAATGAAGTCCGCAATGGTCTTCATGCGCAGCATGGAGATGTCCTGCCAGCGTTTTTGCTTTTTGACCTGAATGACCTTCATGTGCCGCTCCTTCATAAGCTTAACTTTAGGTACAAATTCTGGGATGTCTGTGAAGATGTAATATGTCACTGGTAACTCCACCATGAAGTACTGCTCAGCAGATTTAAGGAATTCCTTGAGGTAAACTTCCAAATATCTGCAAAAAAGCACAAAGGTAATACACACTGGTGAATTTAGTAAAACGGGTATGGAGCCAAAAAGCAATAATATGCTGCTGCAGAATGGTAATATAAGATGGGATTGTACTAGGGGTAAAAAGCGTGGGCCGCAAGGCGATTCGATGCAAAGAAAATTTTTAATTTCTGTCACGATTCAATTTGATGAATTGATTGTTCGATTATTTTGATAACCTAAACTGAAAACTTCAACTTCGCCGAAAATGTTCACAAACATCATGGGAACTTAATTACACATTATTAATGAAGTGAATTATTAAGAAAATGCAATCAAAGTAGAATCTCAGAACATTAATTTTTTTATCATCAAACAGGGAGAACGAGCCTGTGTAAACTGTTAAAAGTCCAACTACTGAACATTAATGAAGAATGATGAATGCTGACTTTGAATACTGATGAAGTTTAAATAAGAGCTGGCAACATCGACCAAGAATGACAAATCAGACCGATGGCAATATCTTGATTTTTAATGAATATCGGCTGATACCAGGTGCCAGTACTCCCTATGTCACCGAAAAGCCGGTGCTAGTACTCCCTATGTCACCGAAAAGCAGATGCTAGTACTCCTGATGTCACTGAAAAGCAGGTGC
>JABJVO010000106.1:3354867-3371363 GCA_026770805.1 Boulengeromyrus knoepffleri | reverse complement strand
ATGCGGCCGGGCGTGCACGCGGCACAAACACGACGGATTACGGTATGCAGACGGGCACCATGCGGCCGGGCGTGCACGCGGCACAAACACGACGGATTACGGTATGCAGACGGGCACCATGCGGCCGGGCGTGCACGCGGCACAAACACGACGGATTACGGTATGCAGACGGGCACCATGCGGCCGGGCGTGCACACGGCACAAACACGACAGATTATGGAATGCAGAAGGCCAGTGAAGGTCACATGGCTACAGACAGTCTACAAAAATATAAGTGAATGAAATAAGGTTGCTGTGTGTTTTCAGTGTTTCCCCTACCATTATATTAGGGGGTGCCCCGCCCCCCCCAACGGCACCTCCCGTTAATTTTATTTCATTTTATTCTCTATATAGCGCCAGATCACAACAGAAGTCATTTAGTTGTGGAAACACTGTGTTTTTATATGATAATTTGCCGAATATTTTCAGATTTTTGGAATACAAGACTGTAACCTGTGAAATGCATGGATGTACAAAAAGTTTGATTCTTAGAGATCTGAAAACCAGTTTGACTATTCACTAAAAAGAACCGGTTCAAAATAACAATTTGTTCACGAATCAGACAAAACTATCAATATTTTTGATAGCTGTTTTTGCGTGCAAGTAGTGTTTCTCACAAGGACCATATTGCGCTGTGCTTTTTTCTGTGACTGAAAATCTTGCAAATAAAAATGCGATTCCAAGTTATATTAGACTTAGGTACTAATATATCAACCATGTTAGAACAGATTCGCGGTGTGATATCACACATTGTAGCAAGACTGTTCTGTAAACTCTGCTAAAACTAAACTGGAAATACTGCAAACTTCTCTCACCACCTGAAGCACTGCCCTCCAGTAGAACATACAGAATGAAACCACTTACAGTCACGAACAGCAGCTGTTAGGGTTTCCACTTTCAAGGAATACCGGACAAATGATGTCCCATGTTAGTTAAAAATGAAACACGGCATTTTGCTTTTTACTATGGTATGGATGGATAACTCTACGAGAAATGTCAAGTCCATTCCCTGGAATTAGCAGCAAGAGAGAAAAATACCCAGCAACAAATCATACTATCAGCATTTTATAGTGTCACAAGGTGCAACAAAAAAATTGTATGACTTGTCAAATAAAAATTAAATTATTAAATTAGATGCCAATTTCCAGTCTATTCAATCTGCACCCATGCAATTATAGGGCAATTTTAAGCAAAAATTGAGATTTGAACTAAAGAAATAATGACCTGAATAATACCATGAAAACGATCGATATTGACTGACATGAAAAAGATCATTGTGATAAAACGATTTGCCGTATCACCCCACCCTATGAGGGGAAATCTGCTGCCCCCCCCCAGACACCGACATGACAGAATGATGAATAGCTGGACAGTATGGTGGGGAAGGCAGAGAAACCATGGTTTATTGAATTGCATGTTTTTTTTTCCTGCAGAAATACCTCTCTGACTGCCGTAAACTATTTAAAAAGATGTACAGGCAGAAATATTATTTCCAGTACACTTATTTTCTGTGTGTATCTTAGAAAGACATTTGCTTCACAGTTGGATGCAGAAGTCCTGGGGATTAAGCTGAAATACAGTACATCCCCAACAACAACCTGGGGGCTTGGCAAACAGTGATGAAGACTCATGTGTTATAGCGGAATAAAGAATCATAGCATTTTCAGCATTTTTTTTTTTTTTTAAAAGTAAAAACTCCAGAGGTTACCTGACAGATGATTGACTCTAGCGGGTTGGTCTACAATCTGACGCAGATGCCAATCCTCTCTCAGACCTTTGGCTTTCACAACTGACTTGTCGTCCAGGTTCAAATTTACATCGCCAAGAATAAGGCCTATGACAGAAAGGTGGGAAATTGACTTGAAACAGACACTTAAGAGTACCTGGTCAAAGACATCATGGCAGAATGAGCATTTCAGCAGTGAAATCCTTGCAAGTGCGCCCCATACAATATAAAATACTCAAATGTTAAAACCACAAGGAAATCCTACAAGACAGAAGTCATATCATATTATGTGACAAAGTAATAGAACTCCATCTTATACCTGTCACTGTGCTGGAGGCGGGACGAGCGTGCAAGGCGATGTCAGGCTGCGACTGGCTGTGGGAATGGAGCGACGAGCCCTGCTGCAGCTTGGGGGCTGACATTATGTGCTGGCCGCCCTCCGATGGCGAACCTGGAACCAGCAAAGGTTCCTGGGAAGGAACCGAAGTGGGAGGCAGGTGTGGGGGCCTGATTTTCTCAGCCATGAGCTGCTCTTTTATCTTATTGATCAGCACAATGTTATCCAGCTGCAGGTCAACAAACAGCAGAAAAATAAAGTACAGAGATGAATATGCACAGCAACGAGAGCAGCTGAATAAAATCATTTCATCACAGAAAACCGCTTCATATGCAATGCATTTTACATATATAAGCTCATAGCCATTTAGTAAATTGATCGCTGTGTCGCTTTCCCACTGCACCAGCTACCCAAAAGTATGGTACTTCAAAGTGTTTGTTTTCCACTGGCACTGGAATTGGTACTGGCACTGAATGACATCACATCACCACCCCAAAATACCAAAACAGTACCCCTGCTGGTTTGGCATTTTAGGTACTGGAAGTTTTGGAACTGATTCTCAACCAGAAGTCAGTAGAAAAGGAAAAGTACAGTATCAAAAGTACGGTACATGGTGTGGCGGAAAAGCACCCTGGCCTATTCCAAAGCACATGCAACATCCATACAGGCCCCTGGTTGGGACTGAATGTGGTGATTTATCATTTATCTGACAGACCAGTTATAAAGCCTTAACTCAGAAAAACAACAAACGCCCATTAACAACATCCCAACATATTCCCACAGCAGTCAAACGAAAATTAAAACCACGGTTTGGCTAAGGTGGCTTTTATTAACATTTAAAAATAAAACAATAAAATTATAAAATGACGCAGTATTTTCAAACAAACTTTTTTTTTTTTAAAGCGTCTAAAACTTACGAAAAATATTTTAACTTTTTTAGGTATTTACAATAAAATCCTTATTGTAATTACAGTCACATCTAAATGCACATTATTTTGACTTGGTGATACACATCACTCCTTGTGTGCCTCGCCTATCCTCTGCAACACAAGGCGTTACATTAATCCAAACGTCACTGGTGTCTGGGATTCGGTGTCCAAGAGTCCAGCCGATTCAGCGCATGACCAGTACTTGGCACTATTGAGGCTGACCCCCCCCGCAAGCATCCCGTACTGCAAAAGGATCCTTGGGGCTCAAACGTAATATGGAAAGAAAGAATCAACAGACCACTGCACCATCACAATATCTGCAATAATACGGAAAGCTTTTAAAAATTTCCCAGCGTGCAGCAGGAGACGGACATTCTCACCTGGCCAGGCATAGAGGGAGGTGGCGGCCAGAAATAGGGGTTATTAAATCGAGGCTCCGCCATCCTGGGACATAGGAGACAAGAATTTTTCAGACAAGGAGAGGGACATGCATCTGTGTGCTTATCAGGACAGCCATGCCTGAACATTCCTACACTAATTCCTCCCCACATTTCAACCAAAAACAAACAAAAATATTATAAATAGCTGTTTGGTCAACCTTTGTTATTCTGTAGTTATTCCCCCAACCTTACCTTTATTTAAAAGAAAACAAACAAACAAACAAACATTTCGCGCATGACCAGGTTGTTCGCATCACACAGACCAGTATTTCCCAACCTGGCCCTCAGGACCCCCAGACAGTCCACATTTTTACAGGGAGCTGGCAGGGAGCAAAAACGTGGACTGCCTGGCAGGGAGCAAAAACGTGGACTGCCTGGCAGGGAGCAAAAACGTGGACTGCGCTAAAGCTGACATAGACTTAAAGGCTGATTTATACTTCTGAACAGAATCCACGCCACAGGTAGCCGCGTACCCTACACTGTAACCTACGTTGTAGCTTGATGCCTGCAGTTACTTTTCTGGGGAGAAGCCAGTCAAGTAACGCCATAGGCTATGGCGTAGGGTATGCAACTACGCAGCTACCTGCGGTGTAGATTCTACGCAGAAGTGTAAATCAGCCTTAAGAGTACTCTAATTAGATGCAGTCACACTCTTGCTAGATATTCAAGTTAGTGTGAGACACATGCATGTGGAACAGCCCTGGGGACCCCCGCACAGAGGCGGCATGAAAGGTGCTGCCAGAATCCCCTTCGCTCAACTCTGGATCTTTCAAAGACAGATCTCGAGAGCTGCGAGGTCTCCAAAGGCCGTGATTATGCTTCTTCACGCTCACTCTTATTTCAGAAATGCTCAGAAACTTACCCATCCACAGCCGTTTCACAATAAATAAATAAAATACATACATAAATAGATTCCCCCCCCCCCCTTCCCTACCACTGAAGCTTCTGCTTCATAAGAATCCTAATTTCTGAGATGAAAACACACTGAAACATTTTGCCTCACAGAACATTGTCTCCCCTCATTTTTTCCTCAAACAGCAGTAAGCCGAAAATGGCCATTAAATGACTGGTGGTCTCTTTAAAACATAAAAAGCTTTCCATTTTTTCCTTCCCATAAATGTGAATAACAACATTTTTGAAAAGCAGGGGGAAAAAAAACTGCATAATTACTCAAAGGACAGTTTTGCACACGTTTTTTCATACAATGCCAGTTAAAACAATTGGGATCCTAGCTGAACTGACCAAAAATATTTACATAAGTTTAAGATTGTGTTATACTAGCAGTACAACTGGGGCACTGGCGCAGATGTTGGACAATGCAGGACAGACTTCACTGTACGCAGCTGGTAACAGCAGGCTTTGGAGGAGAGACTCCAGTGGACACCGTTCTTTGTTTTTCTTTCCAAATTCTCTCCAGCAGGGGGAGGGGATGGGGAGAGGGGGTTGTAGTGCCAGTTGGAGGGGGGAGCAGGCCACAGGAAACCCCAATCATGTTCAAAGACTGGCTAAGTAGCCTCCTTTATAAGGCGAACAGCGAGGATTGTCTGCCTGACACTAGAACAATTGCATGTTGGGCGTGGCAGCATCTGCTCAGGCTGAACCGCTACCTAGCTGTAGCAGAAAGGATGCGTACTAGAGAGGTGTTTTAACCAAGAGGCATACTGGGAGCTGGCTGGGGCCAAACACTCTCCACCTCTTCGGCTCTCCTGGGGAAATCCAGTAGATGGGAATCCGAGTTCATAAAGGGCTACAGAGTGCTGGTGTTTGTCCGCCCAATTCCTTAATCTCTTTAGCGAAGATATTTTTAATGTAGGATGCAATGGCACTTCAGGGTCGCTAACGGAAAGGCAACCCTAAAACACTGCAGTGATCCACTGGAATAGGTTACCCATCCCAACATACTCAACCTACCCTTGGATGTTTCCCACTGACTGCTTTCCAAAACGGCAAATACGTTCTAGTCAAGAACGCGTTCTCTACTCAGTTTGGTAATCAGCAGCTTCTGAGTTGATATTTTACTGCATTTCTTCTGTAAAATACTGCAGTATACAGCAGATGCGGAACACTGATTAAAACCCTTACAACATTTGAAAATATATGCCAACAACGTTGCTACACGAGGAGGATGGGGGAAAAACTCTTAATTTGGACATATACATAACCACTGTGTATACATCCATAATTTAAACTGACACCCCTATCTTATATAATGTCATGTCATTTCAGCGGGTTAGGACACTTTGCCCATGATCAGAAGGTCGCTGGTTCAAATCCCAGGGCTGGTAGAGTGATATTACTGTTAGGCTCCTGAACAAGGCCCTTAACACCCTACAGCCCCCCCCCCCCCCAATGCTCCAGGGAGTCTCTGACCCAGTTTTCTCAATTGTACAACACACTGCTGGGTAAATTAAAATGTAAATTTGTCAAAATTGAACAGGTATCTAGATATCTGTCCAACTCAGGGTAAAAAAAAGTAAATAAATACAAAAATGAAGCACAATAATATACTCCACTAATAAAATGCAAGATTATACCAGTCTCCTCTGCACGGAAACACAAACCTAGAGGAACTGCCCTGAGATGCAGTCAATGAATGAGGAAGATTTAATTAACCAATTCATTTACTTCAAGTTCCAATGAATAATGCAGGAGGAATACCTTGAAGAAACAATCACTGAGATATTACAAATGATTTTAATCTAAAAATATACTTACAATGAATGAGGAAAAACTAAAACAATGACTGGCAAGACTAAGGACTCAATACGGGCTCATGAATAGGACGTAAAACTCCATTTGTTAGATCTGTGGCAGACTGTAACTAGGCTATTTTTTGGGAATTAGGTTGAACTGCTTAAAAAAAAACTTAATTTGCAGGTCAAAATGTGTAATTACAGAGGCAAAATCACTTATACTTGTGTTAAAAACAAGTTTAAATGATGTCGGAACTAAAGACCCGTGTGCAACAATAATTTCAGAGAAGAAAGGAAACTTTCCAACATGTGACTGACACCTGTATTGTTAATGGAATTAAACCTAAGTATTTGACTCTTAAGTTAAAAGCCTTTGCATTTAATGTATTTACCAATTTTATTGATTTATTAATGATTCATTTGTTACTGTTAAAGTAACATTGTTTGGTTAAAAATCAACAAAAGATACACTGAGATTGTATTACAGTTGTATTAAACATGAACAGTAGTTATTCATAACGGATACTAAATAAGAAGATAGAGAATAAATAAACGTGATATCCCACTTAATATGTCACAAAATTAGTTGAATTTTAAAAATACACACATGCTGTTAGACTTTGGTACAAGGTCTCAACATTATTTCATTTGACTAAAAACGCTAAATTTTGGCTGCTTAAAATGATTTAAATTTATCGTTTTATAATAATCTTAAACCTGGGACTTAACCATTAACATTATTTCTTCACTTTCTTTAGTGAAAACTAATTCGAGACAGTATAATAACAGCCTGTACGTTTAATAACTATCAGGTATTGTTGTCTCATTTTCATTACGAAATTCAGTAAAAGGTTTCAATATGGTCAAAAATTAGCCAGGACAATTTATCATCTTTAACAGACAGCGTTGAATATTAACGTCAATATTCCAGAAATATGAAACTATTTAACTAATGCCAACGTTATATTAACTAGTTATACGTTTCATTAATCGACTGAAACAATATAGAATATGGGACTTAACGCTTAACACTTGAAAACATATTTAAATAAAAATTTGCGTTTAATTTGTCTAACGGTTAAATAATTTAACGCATACACATTACAACTACAATAAAAGTTATCAAACTTTTATTTTACCTAGCTAGGCTAACTATAAGTTCCCTTCTTCGTTTTACATTAAAACACTATTGGTATAAAGCGTAGAAATGCAACGATTGCCCTGACAAAGAAAACTCGAATTGCCTCCAGCACCTATACCGCATTCTCAGACAGTTTTATTAAAATTTTCAGACAAAAGAAAAACAAAAATGGCAGCCCGTCTTATTTTATAGGGATAGGACGCCATATTCTGCAGATCAAAAAATTTCAAAATTGCCTTTATAAAACGACACTAGTCATACTAAATATAAGCATGTCTACGTGCCACCAGGATATTTGCATTAAGTGCATCAATGATTGTTTACGGAGAAATACGGGTTTGAATAGCCCGGTTTAAAAAAAAAAAAAGACACTTCCTACAACAATCATGCCTTGCAAAAAATAAACTGCATTCAAAAGGAGATCGGTTATTTGCGCTTTGATTTCATGAGGAGGCCATCGCTGAACCTTTTATGTTTGTATTACAAGCAGCACACGTTGTCATTATTCTCATAAATGCACATCAACCGTGCCTTTTGCAAACATGCGCTTGCATGTGTAATTTTTGCCATTTCCAACTTTTTGGCGACTAAAAGGACCGAAAGAACTTGCCTGAAAATGCAATACAATCCCCCATCCACGCAGAACTTGCCATATAGAGGGTAAATAACGTATCTGCATACCGACCTGGCAACTCCGCTGCAGATTTCTCCTCTTGGAAATGAATATTATAAAAGGTTGAGATGTTCTTTCTGCCTGCCTTCAATCGGAGTTCAGACCTTCCGGGTCGCCTGCTGTTCACTTCTGGGTGCTGCAAGCTCAGAAACGCGTTAAGTGCTGTATTGTTGACAGTAAGTCGACAGAAAAATGAAATGTTCTAGAAAACATTAATATACCACGTAATAACTCGGCTGTTTTAAGATAGGCGCACCAATAATAGAAAAAGGATGTTATATTTTAACAACTGCCCCGTGTTATAGGTTAAGAGCTGCGAAATAAAGGCAGTCATATTTCTAATAATGTGTCAGTGACTCGATGGTGTCACACCATCCTCACATATTTAAAATTTGATTATAATCTCGATGTCATTTTCTCACTTTCTCTTCCCTCTGTAAGGGCTGGCCAGTCGATTAATACTCATCATAAACCGCACAGGCATGTTTTAAATTAAAATTCATTCTTTGAAGTAAAAGCAAAGGCATACATAAGATAAAAGAATGAAGTATCATTGCTTTTTCTACTCGGTATTAATAACAGAATTCTTTCATAAATGCCAATTCATTTTGTAGCAGAGGAGTATTATTACCCTGCAATTAAGCGCTGATTTGAAAACCATTTATGTAGAATAACGGCATGTTAAGAAACAGATAATACCTTTCGATCGGTTGATCAAAAACACGGTTCAGCCTATTTCAAAGAACACATGTGCGGGATTTATACTTTATATATATTCAAACATTTCAACCTGTTGTTATTAGATTCTATTAAGCAAAGTGGGAGTGATAGATTTATTAAGACATTTTCACATATATGACAAATCTCAGTAGACGAACTGCGCCTCAGGTAATAGGGCGGATTAACTGACGTCAACGTGAACTGTCTTCTTTTATGATAAGCGTATTATTATTTATTATACCACAGTCTACTTACAAAACCAATGTGTTTCAGTTGAAGATTCTAATTATAACGAAGCGGGCATCCTTGTAATAAAATGATATTATAACCCTGCAGTTATCCTCAGACTGCAGTGCACTGAGAAAGAAACTTAATAAGAAAGATTACGACTGACCATTTAATATAATTCAAATTGCAACAGTGTATTAGTATAGTCGGCGCTGCATTTTCCCGGAAAACGTTAACAGCTCGCCATGTTTATATGACAGAATGTAATACGTAACTACATGTGGTAACGTGATAGTCGTTAACAGGCAGAGTTGCAATGCATAGTTATCAGGTGACGACACTAAAAACGCGCGCAACTGTTTTATTGACCGAAGTTCATCATTTCTTCTTTAAAAGAAGAAAACTTTGCGATGAAAAGTGTCACATTTGAATCTTAGTTAAAACTTGCATTCCTTTTTGAAAGTTGTTTGACTCCTATGAAAATGTGTTTCACATTTTGTTAAACAATATATATATATATATATATATATATATATTGATTTGAATGCCATCCATAATGTGCCCCAGCCTTGAGCTGTATGCTGCTTAGTATAGGCTCCAGGCCACCCTGCAACCCTGACCAGGATAGATCGTTATAGAAGATGATTGGATGGAAAAACATGTTTTGGAAATATTTATTAGGTATATAGTAATGTCACTAATACTGGTATGTATTACTGTTGTATTGGTTCATAATAGACATGAGAATGGATTTTGGATTCACTTTTGGACTGCCTATCTGGTTTTTCAAGAGATGTTTTCCTATCAAATGAACACACATGAAGGCAATTTAGAAAGACTCATTTATAGAGGATAATAATGTGATAGGTGTAATTAGCTGTAATTTGCTGCTTTGTTTCTAGTAAATAAGTCATTTTGTATTCCTGCTAAACATTAAAATATCTATCTAGGTGACAGACAAAATAATACAAACACCTAACAACAAATTAACGTTAAGGTTCTAAATGGAGCAGGGGCACCTTTTACCATGAGAATGACCTCATTCCCTTTGGAGTCATGTTATACAAGTCCTGAATTGCATGTAATGGGAGATTGGACCATTCCTCAAGACATGCCTTATCTTTTTGAGAGACGAAAGAGGTGAAAATCTTCACAGTTTGTGCTCCTGAACACCCTAAAGTCAACCGATGTTCATATCAAGTCACTGGGGAAGTCATGAAAGGTATTTCACTTCATCCTCCATCAAGGGCTGCCAGAATCCTAGGGGTAATGATAGACTAACTATCCTTTGCTGACCACATAACAGTCCTCTCTTGATCTTGTAGGTTTACCCCGTATAACCTCAAGAATATCAGGCTGAATATGAAACTAATCTTCAAGTCCAAGTATTTGTTACCTCTCGACTAAACTACTTCAACTCTCTACTAGCAGGTCTACTAGCTTGTGTATCAGACCAATATAGATGATTGAAAAACAGCAGATCTGAAATTCACATAATCTAAACATTTACGTCACACCCCTGCTTGTATCTCTTCCCTGACTCCCTATTGGCGTTTGCGTCAAGTTCAAGTCTTTGGTACTGGCTTACAGGTACCTCCGTGGAAAGGTGCCCATCTCTTCAAGACCAATGTCCCATCTCACCCCTTTTGGCTAGCCAACCAGCACTGTTTGGAGCTCCATCCACCACAAGAAAAGTGTTAGTCCAGGAGGTTCTGTGTGGTTCCCTGATGGGGGAATGAGCTGCCGATTTACATCTGGTCATCAGACTCCCTCCCCATCTTCAAGAAATGCCTGAAGACTCTGTCTGTTCCATGAATTCCTCTATTAGCCTAATGCTTCTTTAGATACCCTGAATGATATGTTGTACTTCTTCTCCTTGAACAGTCTTATTAGAGTCTTGCTTTGTTAGAATTTGTTGAGTAACTCTTACATCAATATTGTACATAGGAATTAATCAAAAGCACTTATGCCTAGTTGACTCCTTGTCATTCAGTCCCATGACCATTTCGGTAAATTTGGTAATCGGTGTGTGTGTCTGTGTGGGGTGGGGTGGTTCAAGTCAGTTATTTTACTATGTAGCCATATCCCTGTTGAGAGCGTGTACAGTATCAGTGAAAAGTTTGGACACGCCAAGCTGCCTACAAAGGAATGTGATAGTATCACATCACATGACCTGGCCACCTGACCTAAATATGATAGAAATAGTTTTGGAGGAGTTTGACCAGAGAGTGAAAGGTAAGTGGCTAATGAGTGCTCAGCATATGTTGGACCTCCTTCAGGACAGCTCGAAAAGCATCCCAGGAGGCCACCTCATGTAACTGGCATAGAGGAGGCAGTAAGGTCAGCCAGTCCCTGGAGCAAAACGGCTCAATGGTGGGATCACTCTGCCAACCACAGGATTTGAACCGGAGTCCCAACCCACAGAGCTAGACAAAACCCTCTGTAAAATGTAATTGTGGTGTTTGCAACATAGGGTTATATGGCTGTTATATGATCATGTAATGCAATCATTGGGTTTAGTGGCTCCCACAATATAGCAGGCCAAACCATTTTGCCATTGTGAGCTTAAGGCATCCTTTAATTTTCACAAAATGTGAACTCCAATTCAATTTCAGCTCAATTTATCAACTTAAAATTCACAACAGTTGCCCAAAGGTGCTTGATCAGGGTGTATGGCAATCCATTTTTACTTACACAGAATAGTGCATGAAAGAAAACCCACAAGATAATGGTGGAGAGGAACCAAAAACTCCCAACTATGGAGAAAAAAACCTCTGGGGGTCCAAGGTTGACTGGCTGCTAAAAGCAGTGAAAATGAGCCTGCTTTCATAGGGTCACAGTCTAAGTCCACCCATGGGTCAGTTCTCTGAGCAGGTCTGGGTAAGCGGGCAGATTGTAGGCCACACCCACAATGTCACAGTTTGTAAGCCACACCCACAATGTCACAGTTTCATTGGACTGCACCAGTGTTGCAGCTCAGATGGAGACATGGGGAGGAAAGCAATAACATGGGTGATCAGAACAAATATAAACACATTGATGGACAAACACAGTAGACCAGAAGGGCATGTACAGCAGAACCAGCAGCCATAGTTACAGCATGATATGTGTTAAGGTGTGGGTAAACAAGACTAAAGTAATAGGTCTTCAGTAGACATTTAAAAACGGAGTCTGATACAACATCTCATCTCAAACATGAGCCTGCAGACCGTTCCACAACACAGGGGCCCAGCAGTGGAAGGCTGTAGCGCCAAATGTTACTTTATTTACACGAGGAATGACAAGACAACCTGCTTCATATGATCTGAGTGTTCAGTCTAACTTATACACACTTTTGGGCAAGTTACATTACTTGTTGTATTACTATATTACTATCGATGCCCAACCCCCCCCATAACAAGGTCATACAACTAGTTTCTTTTAAAAATGAATCCACTTTATTGGAACAATTAACGTTGTACAGAAGGAGTCAAAAATCAAACTGCATAACCACAAACATTGAAGCCTGTATGAAAAATTATAAATATATAAAATAGTAGTCTCTCCCCACTTTTTAACTAAAGATTTCTCACATTAGATGTTTTATCAAACATTTACAAACCACTGAACATTGCTTCACATTTAGGTTGATATCGTGTCCAGCTTCCTGTTTTGGTACCTCTGACATTTAACAAAGTCCCCAGTCAGTGCCAAGTTTCATATTGCTGCTGTGCTGCCGTCTCAGATGCTTTAATGAATTCGACGTTATACTTTTTGAGGTTAAAACCGTTTTGCTGCCGGGACGAAGGTAGTACTGTCCTAATCTGCCACGTGTGCATGTCATAATAAACAAAAATCTATGTACGACAAAAAAAAAATTTGTGTTGTTAATACAGTATTAGTTGAATTTGTAACTGTAATATTATTAGTGTTTTGGAAATTGTTATCCCTTACACTACTAGTTATAGAGGAAAGTACTAATATTACTGTAACACATTACTGAGTAACACATTATTGAGTAACGCATTATTGCCCTGCATGGATAATTTCTGTTACCTAGGCTGGTACTTGACCTTTGAGCTCCTTAAATGTAAGTAGAAATTCTTTGAAGTCAGTCCTGAACCTAACAGGAAGCCAGCACAGAGAAATATGAGCAGGGGTTATGTGTTCAAACTTCCTGCTCCTGGTGACAGTTCTAGCTGCTGTGTTCTGAATATGCTGTAAGGCAGGGCTGCAGGATTATTTGTTTTTAAATTGCAGTGCATAGCGCTATGCGATCTCATTCTTACATTCTGTTTGCATTAGCAGGGAGATCTGCATCAAACTAAGTGAGGGATTTTTCTTCTTAAGCTCTATCAACAAATGACAGGACGGCTTGGAACACGTGGCAGGAAAAGGGGGCAGAAAATAGGTAAAATAATGAAGAGCATGTTTATGATTAGCATTTCTTGCATTGGGAAATGAATTGCTTGTTAAAAATAAGAGTATGGCCTTTCTGATCTGCAAAGTTCATGTAGCAGTCCAGGAGAGTGGCTAGACATTCTGGGCCCTGTCAGGGGGTCCATGCCCCCTCCACGCCCCTGTACAAGTCCCATTTCAGTAATGATCATTTTGTGGTACACTGATGTAGAAATTTTGGCTGATACCAAATATCACAGGTACCAAATCTCTGAGCCACTTGCCAAAGGGGGGGGGGGGAGTAGGTGGAGGGAATTGCAGCAGTTAAACGTGCCGATTTTGGTGGTGCAGACTAGCGGAATGATGTTTCATCGTTCTGTCTCCTATGAAAAATGAAAGGCTGATCTACGGGCTAGATGTAATCATTTATTATAAACATGTCTAGGGCTGGTTCTTTTAGATCTGATGAATGGGCCGTCAAAATCCCTTGTCCTCCACAATGGAAAATGGCTGATTGGTCAAAGCAATTATCGCCGCCATTTCATTGTGTCTTTCGTTGTGTCTTTAGCTCTGGTACAGCAGACTTTGAATATTGATAAAATTCAAATATCCGCCAGCAATATCGGCTAAGACGGCTAAGACTGACGCATCAGACAGATGAAAAAATCTTCATTTTTAACATATTTACAAATTTCTGCTAATATCAATATGTTAACCAATATATTGTGTGTCCCTACATATTGTTTGTTATATCTTCATAAAGACAATATGTTTATATTGTTTTAATTATGAGATGTTAAGTCAAAATTATGAGATACTACCTTAGAATTATGAGATAACCTAGACCAATTACATTCCATGCCCATGCTCGTTGTATAAAAGCTACGGAAGCCAGTTTCTATGGAAGCCCACAGTCCAAAAACATGTTGAGGTTCACTGGAGTTACCAAATTGCCTGTAGGTGTGCGTGTGTGAGTGAAAGGTGTGTGTGTGTGCCCTGCAATGGGTTGGTGTTCCCTGCCTTGCTCCCCTAACCTCCAGGATAGGCTCTGGACCCTCCACAACCTTGAATAGAACAAGCAGTTACAGAAGATGTATGGATGGATAGATATCTCATAATTTTGAATTAAATCTCAAAATTATGACTTAGTATCTCATAATTATGACTTAGGAGCTCAAACTTATGACTTAGGAACTCAAACTTATGACTTAGTATCTCAAATATTTTTTATTTTATGTGTCTGAAACAGGATTCCATTACATGCTGAGTAAACACAACACTGAGTTTTTAAATTACTATTTGATTCATTGAAGGAAAAAAAAATCACCAACACCCACATCACTGTGTGACAAAAAATTGCCAATCAATCAACCAGTGAACCAAATCTAAATAGCAATGGGTTAAATTAAACTAGACACACCCAAGCTTGACTGCTGCCAGCCCTGTTGAATCACACATCACTTAAATATAACCATTCCACCAATGTGGAGTCTGGTAAGGGGTCTTAAGAAGCAGCACACCATTCCTGAAAGTTATTGAAATAATTCAGTTTAGAAAGGGGTACAGAGTACTTTCCAAAACCCTTGGACTCCAGAGAACCACTGTGATGGCCACCATCTCCAAATGGAAAAATTCTTGGAACAGGAGCAAATCTGCCCAGGAGTGCCCGGCCTAGCAGAATTACTCCAAGAACACACAGAAAATTCATCAGAGAAATCACAGCTGACCCCAGATGAACAACTAAGG
Organism: Boulengeromyrus knoepffleri; assembly: GCA_026770805.1. Taxonomy (NCBI): domain Eukaryota; kingdom Metazoa; phylum Chordata; class Actinopteri; order Osteoglossiformes; family Mormyridae; genus Boulengeromyrus; species Boulengeromyrus knoepffleri. The sequence continues at coordinate 3,356,314 of JABJVO010000106.1, read as the reverse complement.
AACTACAGGCCTCTCTCAGGTCAGTTATTATGGGAGAATATTCTGTGGACTGATGAGTCAAAAGTGGAAGACATGGGTCCTGCTGCATCTTATGTAAAGCTAACACAGCTTTCCACACAAAAAAAGATCATGGCCAAAGTCAAACATGGTGGAGGTAGTGTGATGGTATGGGGATGCTTTTCTGCTTCAGGGCCTTGGAGACTTGCCAGAATTGAAAGACACATGAATTCAATAGTCTATCAGAAAGTACAGAAGGAGAATGTCCATCATTAGTCCATGATCTGACACTCAAGCAGAATTGGGTTATGCAGCAGGACAACAATCCATCCATCCATTTTCTGTAAATGCTTATTCTATTCAGGATCACAGGGGGTCCGGAGCTTATCCTGGACGCTATGGGTGTAAGACAGAGAACAATCCTGGGTGGGGCGCCAACCCATCACAGGCAGCAGGACAACAATCATAAGAAGCATAAGAGCAAATCCAACTCTGTATAGCTGAACAAAAAATGTCAAGGTTGTAGAGTGGCCAAGTCAAAGTCCAGTTTTGCACCCCATTGAGATATTGTGGAAGGGCCTTAAATCGAATCTTTATCCACTGGAAGGGCACCTATTTGGGCACTTCATGTTTTCTTGGCACACAGGGGTATCCCTTACAGCACTGCGTCCCATTTTCTCTACTGGAAAGGGCACCCTTAGGGACACCTAATGATGTAGGGGTGGCACAGAGGGCACTTCATAACAACACCTTTTTCCATTGGAAGAGTATCCATAGAGACCATTGAAACCATTGTTAGGGCACGGTATAGTGCATTGCATCACATTTTCTCTGATAGAACAGCACTCATTAAGACACGTCATCACATTTCCTTGCTCTATATTGGGCACATCATCTCACATGAAGGAAGCACCCTAAATGGCACTAAATCATGTGAAGGGCAGCCAAAAATGGCGTTTTCTCCACTATGAAGGATATTTTAGTAACAGTTTGTCCACCATGATGGCACCGGGGGGCAACTGCCCCCCCCACTGAGTCCACCAGTGATCTGCGGTATATTTAGGTACACAGAAATGTTTTCATTTTTCACATATCCCTTCTCGTTCTCGTTTGAGACATATACATTGATTGAAAGTGTAGTCAGTCACTTATGTAGCACCCCCTAGAGCATTTTTCTGGCTAAGGGCCTTGCTCAAGGGCAATACAGTGGTACCTCAGAACTCAAACTTAATCCGTTTAGAACTCAGGTTCGAATCCTAAAAAGTTAGAGTTCTGATCGAATTTTCCCCATAAGAAATAATGGAAAACCAATTAATTGGTTCCTGGCCCCAAAAAAATCACACCTAAATATGTTTTTTTTAGCATTCAAACAGAAAATGAACAGGATAAAACAAGAAGAGCATATACTGTACTAAACACATCTAAGCACATTTATCAAAACAGTAATTTG
>JABJVO010000106.1:3342346-3354767 GCA_026770805.1 Boulengeromyrus knoepffleri | reverse complement strand
GGTTTATTATTAATGATATTAAAATAATTAATAAGAAATCTTTATTTTTAAATGTATTTTATTATATAATAATTATTGTTACTGTCTATCATTGTCTAAATGTATTTTTACTGACTAAATATATGTATTCAGCTAGTGTAAACATGCACGATGCTATCACAGAGAATGCGAGGCTAAGACTGAAGCATTACCCTTTGTTTCCACTGAGAGACGTGCCGTGTGACTCATTTCCCTGCGCGTACAAGTTATCTTAGGTTGGCGTTCACGGTTCGACTTCTGAGATTCAGATCGACTTCTAGGTCATTTTTTTTACAACTGGTTGGTTCGACTTTTAAGAAATTCGAGTTCTAATGAGTTTGAGTACTGAGGTACCACTGTACAATGTGACTATTCTGCCAACCAGGGTATTAAATCAGTAACCTTCTGATCACAGTTTTAAAACACTGAGCCACACATCATTCCCAAAATCATGAGGTTCTACCAAGATTTTAAGTAGGACTCTTAAAATCCTGCATGCTAGTACCAACAATACAACAGTACCAACTACACAATTGTTTGTCTTTTCCAGTGAAGCTTGTCCATGTTTTGAAACTGTTGTCATGATTTTTCAAGATTGTTAAAATATCTTTCAGCTTTTATAACCAATGCAAATGATTTTTAGCATCATTGAAACACTGTTAGTTGCCTCATGTTCCTCTGAAAACTCAGTTATCAAAGTGTTGACTTTTTGGCCATCGGGAACACTGAGAGGTTTCCTAGTGAACCGATGATGTTTCTGGACAGGTTGAGCTGCCGTGCACACCCTTTAAAGTTCTCAGAAATAAATGTACATGCTTGGTGTAAAACAATGAAAAGACTCCACAGTGTTATGGCCAGGCACGGCGAAGGATCCACGTTGTGGCTCACAAAAACAGGATTTTTTAACTGAAAAAAATATATAAGAAACAAAAGGACCACAAGGGGTCAAAAACACAGCAGGTAAAAAACAAAAACTGAGGCATGGAGCAATACAGGTGTCACGATGGGTGCAGGCAAGCAGGCGAAGGAAATAACATGAAACAACTGGGAACAATCAGGGTTTCACATGAGGTAAATGAGAGGGCATGGCACACGAGAGGGTGGTACGAGCAGGGCATGGTATAACCCCCCGCCCAAAAGGCACGAACTCCGGGTGTGCCCCAGGGGAACAAGGAGACGGGACTGGGAACACAGGACCTGGAAAACAAGACAACATCAACGAGGGACCAGGAACAGGACAGACACACAGAACAGGCACAATGGTAGAAACCAGGACAACACCTGACAAAGAACGGGAAATGCAGACAGGCACAAATGGGAGGAATGAAAGGACCAGGAGGGAACACAGGGGACACAGAGGGATGAGGAGCAGACACAGGAGGCCGGAAGGGAAAGGATGGGGGACAACAGGAAGCCCAGAGCGGGGAGACCCACAGGCGACCAACGAGTCGAAGCGGGGGAACCCACAGTTAACCGACGAGGCGTAGGAGACGGGACCGAAGGCGGCTGATGAGTCATCGAAGGGGGACCCACAGGCGACCGCTGAGTAGGAGCTAAAAGACCCGCAAGCGCCCTAGGAACCATAGCCAAGGAGACTGAGGGCGGCCCAGGGGGCAGGGTGGGCGGGACTCCTCTCCCCTTCCAGGACACCGACAGGTGGTGACCTGGCCGGGATCGAATAAGTTTGGGCGACGGTTGTGGCGACCCCTTAGCACGGGCAGGTCAGGTACATCAAGCACGGGCAGGTCAGGTCAGGTCAGGAACAGTCGGGGGCGGAGCATCGTCCTCCGACATGGGAACCTCCGGGGGCACAGCTTGGACTGGCGGCGCAGGAGTCTCCGAGGGCGCAGCCGGGACGGGTGACGCAGGAACCTCGAGCGGCGGCGGAACATCATCCACCAGGACAGAAGCCGCCGGCTCAGAAACAGCAGAGGGTGCCTTTAGCAGCAAGCGTGGCCCCTTTAAGGACCTGTGGGACCCGTGGGATGGCATCCCAAACTGACCTGGCCTCTTTATGGGCCAGGCGCGTTCCCCGGAAGGGATGAGCTGCTGGCACGGGCAGCATAGTGGCCGAGTTGCGGGCTTCAGTCACTAGCCTACGGGAAGCGGTGGTGGCGACGTCTGCGGGCAACACCGCTGGGTTTAGGATCGGGAGAGGTTCCTCCCAATATCCAGCGGGGGTAGAAGCAGTGATGGAGACGGCCCTCAGGAAGATCGTCGGCTCCTCTTTTGGTCTCCGCTCTTTCCGCTTCTTCTTTTTTCTCCGGCTTGTTGTTGTAGATGGAGGTTGGGTCACTTCCGAGAGGATGGACGGAGGATCGGCATCCGTTCCGCTATGCAGCGCAACCAGCTGGGTCCTCATCTCTGTCACTCTTTGCACCAGCTGCCGCAGATTCTTGTAAGCGAGGTGCACGTTCCCGGGCGGAGACATCTTTTGTAAGATGGTCCCGCTCCGGCTGGCTAGATCCAGTGCTACCGGGACACCCTGGACCTGGGGCTGATTTAGCCAGTTGATTACCTCCTTGGTTCGCGGAGGCTCTTCTTCTGCAAGGTCTGTCATTCTGTCACGATGGGTGCAGGCAAGCAGGCAAAGGAAGCCGTAGATGCACACAAACAGGGTTTATTATGGGGTAACACTCCAAAACACAGCAACATTAATGACAGACTTAGGGAAACATACTCGAACGCGGACTGAAATACAAAGGACAAGCCGGAAATAACATGAAACAGCTGGGAACAATCAGGGTTTCACACGAGGTAAATGAGAGGGCATGGCACACGAGAGGGTGGTACAAGCAGGGCATGACAACAGGAACATCTTAGTAGTACAGCAGCAAACAGAAACAACAACAGTTACAAACACACAATGGCCAACTGAGGAAACGGGTCAAGGGCAGACACACATAACGAGAGCTTCAACAAAGGACAGGTATGGGTTATTTACAGAACACTAAGGACTACAACTAATAAGAAACAGGTGAGCATAATCAAGAATCACTACAGACACAAACACTAGGAAAGACTAGAATCATGGATGCAGAACATAATTACAAACAGGAGATAAGGAGCAAAAACAAGGAACTAACAGAAATACACTAACATAACATACCCAGGGGTATACAACAAAAGACAAATGTTGAATTATAAATAATTGAGGCTGGTTTCTCTCATAGCTACACGCTCAGCCCACTGAGTCACGTAGTTGCCCAGGGAACAAGAGCACACACTACGAACTAAAATAAACCTGGGAAATTATGGAAGATGGGATGACCAGCAACACCTGCTGGCCAAGCAGGGAAGCGACACTTGGACCAGGGCAGGACAGGGACCGATCCTGACACACAGTTTAAATACCTCTGCCCTACAGTATGTTGCAGTGGGTTTCTAGCGTTATAAACATGCTGTTCCTATTTGAAATAAATACAAAATAAAGTGGGATTAGGCTTATGCATGTACCTGATTCCAAAGCTAACGCTGATTCGCAGTGCTTCACATGATACCACTGTTAATGTGGCCAGCTGAAGCAGCTGCCATAAGTCTGATATTCTTAAGCTTTTAGCAATCACAATACCACTACTGATTATCATTTTAGTAAGTGGAGTCAATTTTCAGTTGATTTAGAAATTGTGTGATTATACACTTTTGGATACTGTTGCCGAAAGTTTCCATTCCAGCAGGAATCTTATGGCTGATTTAGTATTTTGTCACCCGTTTTTATGAAAGTAGAATAAATTTTAAGCTCCATGTCGTTCCAGGGCCGAAAGTCAGTTCTATTACACCCCTGCATGTACTTCTATCATATTTTTCTTTTACTTTGTCCTGCCCCCTGTATAGGCTTATGTAATGGCCAAGATACTGTAAAGTGTAGTAAAAAGGTTAGGCAGTATAAGAGACAACTACAATACAATACATAGAATAATAACAATAATAATCACCATCAATGTTATACCACATCTAGATTCGTTCATACTATTAGTGAAAGATAACAGTACTTCTTGATCTTATTTACCTTTCCTTACCAGTGATTTTAAATTCATTTAGAAAAGCTGTAGGGAAAAAGCAATCGAAACGCCATAAACATTTCAGTAGAGGGCGCCATACGATTGTAGGAGTCGCTGAAGAGGTAGGCATACCCATATAATTAGTAGTTCGTTTAAATATCAGTCATTAATATATGGTCTTGCGTTCTTTTTTTCAAATAATTTTAAGTTTAACTTGAAAATTGTTTCAAATTTTCTTACTATTCATATTAATTTACTGATTTCATTGTTTTGTACTCATCAGCACAATCAACTTTCTGTCCGTTAGAGATTTCCATATCTGCAGCTTGCAGCACTTTTACTGAACACTTAATGGAAATGTATACTAATTTTTCTAAAGTCAGATTTGTTTTAAGTCATGACCCCGTTCCCATCATCTCCCTATTACATTTACACCTTACCTTGGTAATAATACTTAAAATATTTCTGTTCGAAATGCATTGGCATTTACAAGTGTTGCGATAGCAAACAGTACTCAGATTCAGATGAACAGATTCATTTATCACAGAAATCTCCTGTAGCCACACCATGAGCTCATCTCAGCCGTTCAGAGATGAAAGTAGTGTTTCAAGGTTTCCGAATATGTACTTCCTCTTATGCTCTCGTATATTTAGTGCTTCTAAGATGCCTCCCTCTGACAGTTACATTTATACTCGCGTACGTAAGTGAGGCTTCACGGATAACGGTTCATTATTTTAAATTACCTGCCTTGGTTTTCACCTTCAACCCTAAACATGAAATACTGTAACTGACTTTATGAGATCTGAATGTTAAAAAAATAAATAAACATGAAGCTCACCATTTTGTTCTTCCTGTGGGTAAGTATATAATTATTTGTGTTGTTAGTATTATATATATAGCATTAGTAGTATTAGCGAAAGATGTGGTGCTTATGCTTATTGTTCTTATGTATCTTTACCAGAAGAAATTCCATTATGATTTAATAATCTCTTCGGTGAGGCATGCTGATATGAAAATAATTCGTTCATTAAACACGAATAGTAGTCCCTACGTATTGGCAATAGGTATTAAGTATAGTCTTTGGCTTCGCCGTAGCCTAGTTTCTACGTTGTACTGTAGGCAGTGCCCAGGTTACGTACGAGATCCGTTCCCCAAGTCTGTCTTTAAGTCGAATTTGTGGGCAAGTCGCAACAATAAGAATTGTACTTATTAATGTTTATATAAGGATACTTGATAATAATAATAATTATACATATGGTACGTAGTAAGGTACTGTCATATACTGTACCTCGAGCCGACGAACTGCTTAAGCCGCGCGATGTTTGCACGAGCGTTATTACGAACCATTCTGTTTTAATTCTAAATTTTAATATAGGCTTAATGACAGTTCGTTCCGAAGTACGAGTTGTCCAAAAGTTTTAGTTCGTAATTTGCTAACTAATGGGTCCATCTAAGATTATTCATGTATTCTTCAGAGGTGTCATGAGGTTGAGTAGCATCAGATTCACAGACATAATTATTCTCCGCTTTTTGGAGATATTCCATACGTTAAGATGTTGCACATGTAAGATAAGTTTTTTTTTTTTTTGTTCATCGCCAATGGTTCTAGGGAGTTTGTTTCTCCTTACCGGAAAACGGCTACATGCCGTTATATATGTCCAGTTTCTAAAAAGATTGTTACATGTTTTATTTCATATGGTTATATTGAATTGTGTTAGCTGAATAAGTGTTCCCTGTGTGTGTGTGTGTTTGCGTGTGCGCATGAGTATAAAACATGTGGTCTTTTAAATGGTCTTTTAAACGTAATTTCATTATACAGAAATAGTTTACTAAGTAATAATATTTTTTGTCCATCTGACTCAATGTTGTGACACAGTTTCCCAATCTAAGATATTTATGTAACAACAAAAGTTAATTTCCTATATCATAACTTCCCAACAACTACAATTCTGCGAAAATGACATAATTCATAATTTTGTCATATTCAACAAGTTTCAACATACTGTTGATCAACAATGTGCCAAAGACTTGATCGCATTAATTGTACCCTTACCTTAATTATTGTACCAAATGCCTAGAAGTATATAAGCAGGTACAGATGATTAAAACATAATTCAACTGTAAGTTAAAGGATTCTGCCTTACGTTAACCTGGACTGGTCTGGCCTTAGTCATTGAGGTTAAAGGTAAAATGCCAGGCTCAAAAGATATCTGTAAGTCTCTCAGAAGATGGCTGATGCTTGTTAGTGTGGGATGGTTTCACAGCCATTTCTACGCAGTTTCACATCAGTCATTATACTGCCCAAAACCCTTACAGAAAGGGAAAATAATGGGCACAGAGTCCTAACCTCCAGAGTGACACATCACGCCACTCCACCCCATTCTGCCCCGTGATGAAGGGAATTTATGGGCAACTCTTGCCACAATTAATGTCAATGTGTTTAAGTGAGCTCTCAGAAAGAGCCATTGCTCTCAAAACATGACTGCTGTTTGCAGGCAACACCAAGGCAAAGAATATGACTACTGTACTCTGGATGAATAAGTCAATATGGTCATTTAGCCACAACGCCAGACATTATGTTTGGTGTGAACTAAAAAACTACTATTGAAGACGTTTAGGCAGATTGTGAAGCATTATGGTTTGGACCTAAGGGTTGCAGGGGGTCCGGACCCTATGGGCACAAGGCAGGAAAAAACCCAGGTTGGGGCACCGACCCATTGTAGGGCACAGTCACACCCCATTCACACCTACAAACAATCTGGTAACTCCAGTTAACCTCAGCATGTTTTCACATTGTGGGGAGAAACCAGAGTTCTCAGAGGAAACCCCACGATGACAACATGCAAACTCTACAATCTGACCTGTGGTGGAGACTCAAACCCTGGTCGTAGAGGTGTGAGGCAGGAGTGGTAACCACTGTGCCAGCTCTTAAATCTAGCAAAATGTTTATGAACAGACAGAAAACAGAAACAGCATGTTCTTGGCAGAGTATGTTGGTGGGGGTCCGAAAGATATTGTCTTCCTAGTGTTCTGTCTGACCCTGACTGACCCTGACTGGAATACTTGACAACGTATCTTAAATCTCAAAGAAGTAAATGATAACCAAAGTCAGCTTCATTTATTATATTATACAGTGTATAATTGCTTCATAAATCATCTATTTAATAAGTATACAGCATGTATCTTTTTAAATAATGTTCTCAGTACTTCAAGGCAAACAGTTGTATTGTTGCTGGTGTATATCCTGTGAGGCAGTTGATGCGCACCTTTCCGTTGCTCTCACGTTTGGCAGATGAGGTCATTTTCTTACCATCCTAGTTGTATATATCTGATGATGCGTAGAATTTGAAGCTTTTTTTCCAGCTTGTATGGTTTTGAAGTTTTGAAATTCTTACTTGAATGCCTTCTCCACAGACAGCAGACAATTAAGAGGACTGTACAAAGTTACAATACAAAAAATACTACAAGTATAAAATACTACAAGATCTCTAACAACATATAATTCAACATGAGGTAGTAAAGCGATATGTGGCAGAGCAAAGTAGCACTATGAAGTGGGTAGAATATAGAGGATATTGCAGCAGTACAGAATTGAGAATAAAATACATATAAATGGTGCTTTGCTCGTCTTCTTGAAAATACGATAAACATTACTGACGTTTCTTTAGTAGCTTGTGGAGGCAGCAAGTGTAAAATATTTCAGACCACAACTTCATACAAACAAGTAAGACTGGAAACTAAAAAGCTGTCTTACACTCAACCCGGAGGCGTTTGTGCAAATAATACTGGAGTAATATTCACGCATTGCAGTTTTAATCCCCTATAGAAGCATTGTGGGTAACTATTTGTCACACTATCCCAATGAATGTGTTTTTCTGTGTGTCCTACAGCTTTTACCATTTATGCAGCTGAATATATTTTTGAAGAAACAACTTAATTTTCTAGCTTGGGGTACATCACTGGGGTCCTGGTCCTACTTGGAGCCTTCTGATTGTCACCAGAGCTTAAGTTGAAAAGGCCTGTGTTGCTTTGAAAGAATCCATTGGAGTGCACATGAACTGACTCCTGGTCAGCTGGGCTTTGGGGAACTAAAGTTTAGTTATAGGGAACTAAAGCTATAAAGTGTGTGAGTTTTTGTTAAGTTGCTTCCTCAGGCATGGAAGCTGTCTCTAAGTCTTCCTCCTGTCTCACAGGTCGTGCCCCTGTCCCTGGCCTCTTTCGTTCCTATGGGCAGCACCCCTGCAAGCATGAAGTATCACCCTTTGAACAGGGTGGGCAGACTCGCTGTGCATGAAGAGGTTGGAGGGACAGAACTCAAGAGAACCAAGCGGAACCCCACTGAATGTGAATTTAAGTGTCCTCCTGGTGAGCCAAGCCTCCCTCCAACTTAAACTTAAAAAATGATTCTGCATGCGGATGCTGTCAATTAAACTAGCGTATACTATAGCACCACATAGAACCCTACTTATTCATTTTTAATGCCTGCCATTGACCAATCATTGGCCAAAGAGTTTAATATTTATTACGGATTTAATATTGCAGTCAGTATACAAATACAGTTTTCTGAAACCTTATGGCAAAGACTGAAAGTTCTTTGAACAAAACACGGCACAATGATATTCTTTATTACAACATTACAAAGGACCAATTGAATTTTGAATAGTAACTGGTAAAGATAACCATGAATGTCGAGTATGTAATGATGTGGTTCCTGTTCTCTCTTGCCCTTGCAGGTTCTTACAAAAAGAGCAAGGTGCAAGAGCTCTGTACAGAGCAACGATTGCACTGTGCCCCTTGCAAACATGGCACTTACACTATAATTGAAAATCAATTATCATCCTGTATTCGGTGTACCCCTTGTGATGAGAAAGGTAAACAGATTGCAAGTGGTCATGTACTGTTAACTGGACATGGTTGTCATGAGCAGACTGGATAATTACTGGTACCCCACTAGTCATTGGTAGAGTTGTGGGTCAGGATAGGTGATGTGTGGCTCTGTGGTTGGGACTCTTTGCCCACAACTTGACGGTGACCAGTTCAAATCCTATGACTGGCAGAGGGATGTCACTGTTGGGCCCTTGAGCAAGACCCTTAGTCCCAGTTGCTCCAGGGACCAGCTGACCCTGCACACTGAACTGCATGTCACTTTGGATAAAAGTGGGAGCTAATAAACGGATGGTTGTGTCTCTACGACTGTCTGTCAGTCTGAGCCAGGAATCAGTCAGAGGATGTTCAGAGTTGGTCTTAGAAGGAACAGAATGAGGCACTTAGAAGGAACAGAATGAGTGCTTGAGGGCTGTTCTGCTTTCTGTCCTCAGTATCACGAGTCGTGAAGAGCAATTGCACCAGCACGACCGACACCAAATGCGACTGCAAAGAAGGATACCAACGATTAAACCACACTGAAGACATGTTTGAATGTAAGGGGACAGTGTGACTGGCAGGTGTCAGCATTTCTGACGCTGAGTGATGTATATTTATTGTATAGATCCTTTTATTGAAAGAATAAGTACATTTTCCTGTTTTCTCAGACTGGCAGCCACGTTATGTGCCCCATGTGCCGGTTATGGCCGTATACCTTAATTAGGATTTCTCGCTTCATTCCTGCATTACAAAATTTGAGGTTTCATTATCTTGCATGGAAGTTTTGAGTCTAATCACCAAATAGTCGTAATTCATTTTTCCTTTTTTTCCCCTTTCCTCAGGTGAACAGATACACAAGTAAGTGAACTAAATACCTAGGCAACACTCTTACTATCAAGTAAAAAATAATAATAATGCAAACCTGCTAATATTTTATTGTCATATTCTGTCAATCAGACAGGTACGGGTCGTTAGAACTTTGTGCACAAATGAGTACAGACGCTCCTCTACTTACGAACTTTCAGACATACGAACGAAGAGGACTCTAAGTCCAAATTGTGTTCATTGGGCTCCCGTTTCCTGTCCGCAGCATCAATTTTTTTTCTGCGCGCCAATTCCACCCAGTATGACTTCCGGCCACTACTCCCGCCGCGCCAGCAACATAGCGTGTGTACTCCCAGTATCCTAGTCCTTAATACTTGCGTATACCCTTAAAATGATGTTGAATAACGACGTACGGACATTTCAAGTTACAAACGGCCATTCGGAACGTATCTCATTCGTAAGTAGAGGAGCGTCTGTATTCGCCCAGTGCCAGTACTGTAGGCACTGACTTTTAACTCAAAGGTTGCTTGTGAACCTGAGCTGCATCAGCTATGTACGTAGGTCAAAGCAGTCTCCTTACACACTGATTATCCTTTTCTAAGACTGGATGGTACCTTATGGAGGAGCAGTCTGTAAGAAACTCACTGTACTCCACTACCCTTCAGAGGTGATTAAAAAGAAATCTGAAATTAATCAGTAACCTTTGGGCTTCATAATTTTAAAAAGGCTATCTTGAGTCACTTTAAAGGGAGCAAAGCAAATAAATTTCTGCAGAGACACCCATCAGTGAATCATTTAACATTTAATACACCACCCACTTGTACCTCAGGAAGTTGAATGTTGCATGACACGCCACTCTCTCTGCACTGTCAGTCTGTAAGTAATGCCTTCTTTTCTCATGTCTTCCCCTCCCAAGACCAACGCCCACTGTTCCTAATACTAAAGCTGCTCATACCGGAAATAAGTTGACAGGTATTTATACCAATAATAGCACCTGAGTACATTTGAAACCAGACATGCAAATTAATTAGACTTGAAAAAAAATCTAACCTTACTTAAAAATCATTTTCTTTTCAAAAACCACCAGCAGATCATACTACAAAAAACGCAGATCAGCCTGGGCTGCACAGCTACGTCCTCCTCATCATGACAACGGCGTTTCTTCTGCTGGGGGCCACGTTGGCCCTGACCCTGTGCTACCGCACCCAGCTGGGGAGGGAGTCCAGCAAGCAGCACTTCCTGAAGTCCAAACTCCTTTACACAACTGTGCAACTACCTCAAGAGACACCAAATTCTGCCTCTCCAAGTAGGTGTCTATGGGAAAACAAACTGCATTTCAGTAAATATGGCCGAATGGCAGTTAAATTACCCAAATTAATAATGCAGTGTAAATCAGTAAAATTTCATATTTTAAAATACATTTCAGGGCAGTATAGGGCTCTCCATCTAATGGGAATGTTGCATGGCCCTACCTTCTAGGGGTCTCTGCTTGTGAGTGGAAGGTTGTTGGTTCAAATCTGTTGGCTGTTAGATTGGTTTCATCATCAGGCCCTTGAGCGAGGATGATCCAGGGACTGTCTAACACTGCTTTCTCAATTACACATCACTTTGGATAAAAGCATCAGGCATAACCATCATGTGAATATCTGATTGTGTTTTTGTTTGAACAGGTCAGCTGTTTGAAAGTCCAGATCCCCTTGTCCAGATCCCCTTGGTATGGCTGTGTTCTTCTAGTTATGACACGATGTTGTCACATCAAATCAGGCTTCATAGCATTTTTATCCATTATTCACCAGTGCTCTCATCAACCATGCTGATTGAGTAAACATCCAAAAGAAGTTTAAACTGAAATATGATGAAATCTTCAACTGACTTTTGATTTGTAAAGAAAAGTTGTTGGTTTTATCACAAATGTCATTGTGTGTTGCATATGTGACTCTCTGTTCAATATCATACTCTCATGGCTGGTGGCAACAGATTATATTATTGAGTACTTAGCAGATTCATTTCTGTGTTTTGCTGAGGTACCTTTCCAACAGTTTTCAATGCAAACAATATAATGTGTAATTTCTTGTTTACAGAAGTATTTAATAGAAACATACATTTAAATTTCAAATGTATAAACTGATAAGAAACTGTTTTGGACAGATACATGCTGTTATTTCACGCCCACTTCGGGGAAGCCTAATAAGTAGACTTTCAGTTTAGGCATATTACCACCTGTGTGTATAATGTGAATTCAGTGGAACTGCTGAAATAGCCTTTAACCCAGGAAATACCACATCCTTATCAGTACTGACATCAAAGAAGCTTCAGAAATGATGCTGTTTTAACAAAAGCACTCTGTTAGTGTACCTGTTAGCGCCTTCTGGTACAAAGTGCTGAAAAACTACCTTGTGTTTTATTGCAGGGGTCTGTTGATGCTGCGAAAGTCCATCGAGCCAGACCTCTTGACCAACATGAACTTCAAGGTGCCGTTAAAGACTATACACTTTTTTCGCTGCCTGCCTTGCAGTTTATGTACAGTTTGAATGGATTGTAGTTTGCAGGACTATTTATGAATGCTGTTCCTCTTTAATGTGGTGTCCGTGTCAGCGTTGCTGTGGTACTGGCACACGGCCATGCGAGCTTAAATACAAGAAGCAGGCACAATAGATATTACATCAAGAAACAAATTAGAGCAGTGTTTCCCAGCCCGGTCCTCGGGGACCCAC
>JABJVO010000106.1:3321436-3342246 GCA_026770805.1 Boulengeromyrus knoepffleri | reverse complement strand
AGACAGGCCACGTTTTTGCTCCCTCCCAGACAGGCCTTGTTTTTGCTCCCTCCCAGACAGGCCACGTTTTTGCTCCCTCCCAGACAGGCCTTGTTTTTGCTCCCTCCCAGACAGGCCACGTTTTTGCTCCCATGCAGTGTCTCGGGATCCCCGAGGACCGGATTGGGAAACGGCATTAGAATAACAACATCTGGACTGTATGGCGGATCTTCCACAGGTTCTATAGTCAAGATAAAAATGTACATGTTTATATCAGCTCTGTACCAGGTGACGATCCAAGTTACATGATAATAAAATACATTATCACTATAGTAACACAGCCCAGGAAATGTATAGTTTACAATCATGTCATTCTCCATCTTCAAATTCTTGCATTAATCTTATTTACATAACTACTTATTCTGAAGGTTGCAGTCAAAGTGGAGTCTATCCTCGGAAGAACAAGACACAAAGCAGGGAATATTATTACAGGCGGCACATATGCTTTAATGGCAATTATAGTGACATCAATTGACCCACCCAGCTGCTTTTTAATTGTGCATGGAAACTTGACGACCCCAGGGAAACGCAGAGGGGACATACAAACTGTAATACATAAAATCCCATTCCATCAGACTGCAATGCTACACCAGTGTTTCCCAAACCAGTAGTAGTCCTAAACAGGGACCCGCAGACAGTCTACTTTTTTGTTCTCTCCCAGTTCCCAACACCCATACCATTTCATGTTTCTGATTGGCTGGGAGCTGAGAGGAGACAATAATGTGGACTCTCTGGGGGTCTCTGAGGCCTGGGTTGGCAAACACTATTCCAACATTCACAAACATGATCAAAAATGAAAAGCAGGAAAATGTAATTATTAATTTCATGATACTCAACATCTTTCTACTAGTTTAACTAGTCATCCTTCACTGTTTCTCTGTGATGGTAATAACTATTATTACACAGCATGGACGACTAGGCAATATATGGTTAAGAGAATGGACTTAGCCTTTTTTGTCACCTAAGGTGGTTATATACTAAGCTGTATCAGTTGGTGTGAGTGACAGCGCCTGTCCAGAATGTTCCACTCTTGCATTTCACACTGAGTTCTGTCTGCTCGTGTGAACTTGCCATTCCGGAAGCATCATATGCAGAATCTTTCTGATAAGGGCTGCATTGTTGGCTTGTTCGCTTAAGCAGCTTAAGGCCTCGTCAGTCATGGGTAGCTAACAGAAGCAAACATGATAAGGATCATAAGATATGTGAATGTGGCACAAAACAGCCTGAAAATTGAGTATTTCTGGCAAGCTGCCTATCAATTATTTATGCATGGGGAACGTCTATGGCATTTTTATACATAACAGTCAGTAATAAACATGACAAGATTTATCTGTTTATTAATATGTAAAAATCCAGCTTAGCGAAGTGGAAGATCCCTGTATTTTTCTAGAGTATCAATATTTACAGGTTAGGTCCATGTTATCATCATTCATTAAATTAAATCTCATTGTTTCCATGATGGATGCAGAACAGAATATATAATCACTAATCTAATCCCAACCCCACAGCCTTGGTTTACTTGATTAGTTCTTGCAGCCAGGTATACGTCACCTGAATACTAGCAAATGAATATCATTCAACAAGATGATCAACATGAATGCAACTACTAATATTACCTCTAGGGGCTTGAAACCGGCTAATTAAATGTTACTTGACAATGAGCAAACGTGTTTGTTATTTTTTGTTCTGCAGTTCTAAGGGAGGAATCTGTAAGGAGCGATTGGCCAGCATGGGTGCTGTATGCCATCATTGAAAAAGTGCCCGTGCGGCGTTGGAAGGAGTTCCTGCGGCTGTTGCGTGTTCCTGATGGGCAGATGGAGCGTGCTGAGCTGGAGGCAGGACCGTCCTACCTGGAGCAGCAGTACCAGATGTTGCGGCTTTGGAGCCGCAGGGCCGGGGTGCAGCTGGCAGATGTTTATAACGTGCTGCAGAACATGAACCTGTCCGGTTGCGCGCAGGACCTGCAGGACATGCTGGAGCAGCAGGAGGTGCCGATACACACGAGATACCAGGCCAGCGAGTGGGACCGTGAGCCCACTGGAGGAACAGGAGAAGCAGCCTGATTTTTTCCACTTTCTCATGGACATGATCATAAAACTAGTCAGCCTCGACTGGGGGACAGGTGCCGAGCGGAATGACCACAGAACAAGATTCTGGACTACGTCATGAACAGTGACCAAAACCACTGGGCCAAGTTTCTTCTTTTGGTTTCTGTCAGACTTAAATACAATCTGCAGTCTGTCAGAATGAGGATATGTCTACGCCAAGAGCTGGGCAAATGAGGAGAATTTTTTTTCCTGGTTAAGTGAATCAATGCTGAAAGAGAGTGTTTTTTTTTTTGAAGGATTTTCTCTTTAAGTCTACTGGGAAAAGTTATTTCCTGGTTTATCCACGCAATCTAGGTTGGCAAAAGTGCACATACACACATGCCAGTAAAGATGTACGTATGCTAAAGTTAGATAAACAGTAAGTATATTTTATTGCTAGAACAGTACTGTAGGAATGTTCTTACTTGAAACAAGTTGAAGAACAGTAAAGTTCTGCTGTGTACGCAGAGAAGTGTAGTTGTGTCATCCACTGGCAGACCGAGTGAGAAGGGGAAGCTCTCTCGCCTCACCAAAAATGGGAAATGACTCGGCTGTCTTACAGCTCAAGATGAAACTCATGTGTGGAGGGAATTTGTGGGTTATATTCCAAGGACTGTGGAGGCGTTTTATAGTCTGTTGTGTTCTCAAAGGTGAACCCAACCCCTGGGATGCCACAATACCAGATAAAACAAAGATTACTGCTCAAGAGTTATTAGCGATGAGACAAAAAATAAGTGAGGTATATTTATTCTATTTTATACGATGACGCTTCTTACAACCTACAGTAATACTCTAAGCAAATCCCACTGGTAATGAATGCTTCACAATTTGTTGTCAGCTGTTCAATCGCTTTCCTCAGGTTATTATGGTGCTCCATAGCCAAGAAACTTGAAGTGTTCTCTCCAGTGATGGTTGCACCTGTTTTTGATAGCATTTTATATAAAATGTTAAAATGTAGAATAAAAAGGAAAATGATACAATTAAAACAAAATTATACAATATAAATAGTCTAAAACAGCATCAAACAGGTTCACGGGCAAAACAAAAAATAAACAAAAACAAACAGTCAACTCAAGATTGAATCTTTGTGGGCTGTGGTTCAGTGTTTTGTGAGTTATGGTTTTAGAATTAATCATAAGTATGTGCAGGATCAGTCAGGATGTCCTAGAAATACTGCATGGTTAATAAGGAAGCCAGAGCAGAAATACTCCCCAAAAGCCAACCAACCAAGAGCTGGACTTAATAGCAGTGAATGATACTCTAGGGCTTTAAGACCCAAGACCAAAGCCTTAACATTAATAACAGGAAATAAAGATAGATAGCATCCAAAATCATATTTCCGTCAGATCAAATTCTTATTTTGATGTATGAGGTGGTTACTTGGTTGAGGTATATAGCTAAGTATTATCTTGGTAATACCACTTAACTGTATGTTACTGA
The DNA here is from genome assembly GCA_026770805.1 of Boulengeromyrus knoepffleri. Lineage (NCBI taxonomy): Eukaryota > Metazoa > Chordata > Actinopteri > Osteoglossiformes > Mormyridae > Boulengeromyrus > Boulengeromyrus knoepffleri. The sequence goes on along the minus strand of JABJVO010000106.1, from coordinate 3,338,680 downwards.
TGTTAACATGTGTGAGAAAAACTCATGATGAAGAATGGGTGGGGCACAAAATGAAATGAAATCAATGTATGAATTGTTGTTATTTATGGTATCCATACTGCAAAGTATTTACTGTGAAAATAAACATTAAATGATCTATGTAATCTTAGCTGGATGACACCTATCCATTGTGCTGCAATGTAAAAAACAAAAGGAGTTAAGAGCCAGCAGTCAATGAAGCGAAAATGCTCTGCGTGCCAAAACGTAACTGTACAAGAAAGGCTTGTTCCCTGACGTCAGGAGACAGGGTTCCTCTCTACCACGGAATATGATGCATGTATGATGTAATGAAGCTTTCTGGAAAATGGCACTCCACTCCATCTTCACCAGTGAAAAAACCTCTTTTTCTTTTTTATTTTGTTTTCATTATTGTTGTTCTCCCTGTATCATCATGGGATTTCATCTGAGTTTCACAGTTTCCCCACACAGTCCAAAAACATGCTAAGGTGAACTAGAGGTGCCAGATTTCTAATAGGTGTTCGTGTGTGTGTGTGTGTGTGTGTTTGTGTGTGTGTTGGCACCCCGTCCTTGGTGACTCTCCGTCTTATGCCCATTGTTTCTGGGATAGACAAAGTAGGTAAACAAAACTAAGGCAGAGAAAAGCAAACACAGGGCAACAACAACTACAGACACACAATGATCAAATGAAGAACAAGGGCAGGGGGAAGCGCATATATACACAGACATGAGGGACAGGTGTGGGCCAAATACAATCAATTAAACACTAGGGCAACAAGACACAAGTGAGGGTTATAATCACGACTCAAACGTGAGGAAAGGGGTGACAAGCGACACCTGCTGGCCAAGCAGGGACTGATCCTGACAGGAAGGCAAGTAGATAAATATTATGTTCTTTTATTTGTTGGTTTTTTGTGCTTTGAGAAAGCATTTATTCAGAGTAATTATAACACATTCAAATAAGTAAGTTTTCTTGCCTAGGATGTGCATGATAAGAGGTAAGATAAACAAACGAGAGATGCCCTGTGCAAACAGGCCTACGGATGACTTTTATCAGCAACTGCTGATCTCAACCGGGTGACAGGCTGCCACATGCACATCTGAAACGTGCCAGCTCACCAGCTAGAGGTGGCATCTTTTTCCTGCGTGTGAAGACGGACATGTACACAACTTCAAAGGCTAACATCAAAGACTGAGAAAAGAAGTGGGAAGGAAGAATAAAGATAAGCGATGAGCAATTTTCTCATGATTTTTGAGAGACATATTTCTTTATTATCATTGTGTATTACATATTTTCTTTATGAACATAGGGTTAACATATTTGTATTGCAGACCAATATTTTATCAGTATTCAAAGTTAGCAGCACAAAGACAAAACTGAAATAGTGGGGGTGGTTATATTCCAATTAAAATCTGGCCCATAGATCCATCATCTTCACTGCTCTGTGTGTATGTGTTAGTGTTTGGTGGGGGGGTACTTTGAGATAAAATCCTTCAGCCCCCCCTACATTTACACATATACACATTAATGTGGAGTGGTATACACATCTTAAAGTCATAGCAGTCTTCTTTAAGGCACAACAGGACTTAATAGAGTGGCACGTCTTAATCTTCCATCTGCTTGACAAGTACAATAGCTAGATATTCTGGGACCCCTGACAATGTGACTGTGGACCCCTCACTAAAGCTGGAACTTTCAGCCATTTTTTAAAAAGACTCCCCCATGGTAGATATAACTTGTAGAGAATGTATAACATTTTAATTATAAATTATAATTTTCAGGGGCTGTTATAAAGTGCTGGGCCCCCTGAATCTGTCAGGGTACTCCTGCAACACCCCCCCAGGTATGAACCACCATGTCACCCTATAAAGTAACAATTATATGGTAGAAGTCCTACATAATTGTGTGATTAGTGGCCTGGCTCAGGCAAAATAAGATTCTAACTGGCTCTGTAAAAGAACTGACTTTCTACTGGTGCCAAAGTAAGTTGGAGAAATGTGGTCAGTGTGATTTCCTGATATTTGCATTTTGAAAACAAACACCATCTGATCAGAAGGTATGGCTGCTTGTAATTTTTCAGGTCTTTTCCTGGCATTATGAGTGGGCAAAATTTCAGTAAACCTATGATGGCTTGGATAGGGTTTTTGTTAAATGTTGAAAACATTAAACGTTGAAAGCATTTAATGGGGGCGGTGCGGTGGTTAGCACTGCTGCCTTACAGTAGGAGGGTGCTGGGTTTGGTACCCAGGTTGGGTGTAGGACCTTTCTGTGGGGAGTTCACATGCTCTCCCTGGGTTGCCTCTGGGGACTCCAGATTTCTCCCACAGTCCAAAAGTGTGCATGGTGAATTAATTGGTGACACTAAGTTGGCCCCGTAATTGTGAGTTAGTGCACTCTGTGGTGTTTTGGTGACTGTCCAGGGTTGGTTCCTGTCTGTGACTGTTGTCCCCCCTGCAACCCCACTTGGGATCAAGTGGTTACAGGGATGGATGGAAAGCATTTAAAAAAGGAAAAACTGCAGTTCCAGTAGATGGCGATAGCCATGGATTTGAGAAACAATAATTAGCAATGGGTTTGTAAAGGAAAAAACACCACTGAGAAAACATGTTTCCATGCTGCTGGTAACTAAGCTTCCCATATATGGTGTGTAATAAACCACAGCAAAAATCCTGACCTTCTGCAGAGGCCATCAGGCTTGATAATCAAAATTCCCCACTCTTGAAGAGTTCAATACTTGCACAAAAATTCAATTCATGTACTCCCACGGACTTGAAAAAAAAAACAACATTTTTTTGGGGTTCTTAATCTCTAACCAGCATGAGCTCTCTGTTCAGGAAGCCACACGCAAAAACGACCACAGGAAGCCGAAATGGGGCGAGGTGTGCAGTTTGTACAAACCAGAAGTGGTGTTCTCGCCGATTAATACAAAGGAACAGATTCCAGTGAAAGTAACATTTTGTTGTTTGCTTTTTTTGTGTCGTCACTTAATGACTACAAATGCAACGTATATTTTAAGGCATAAATGTAGCTCTAAGACAATCCATGTGGTTATGATACAGGCCTATATATAAATATCTGTTACAATCATCTGCCCATCAGATTTTTAAACCAGGAGAATTGTCTATACACAACTTGCTCTTGCCCCTAATATAATGTACTTTTACTGTAACCGTTTAACATTGATGGTCCAATATAATATTTACAAGACAGCAACAGGAAAGCGGCACAAAAAATTGTGAAAATACATACTGTAACGCAGTGGCAACAAGATATGAATACCTGTATTCCAGTGAAGGATTAACACAAACACCAACATGGTGTTTCCCAACATGGTAGGGAAACAGAGGGAGGTCAGACGCACATGGTGGGTATTTTATACAACAGCTAAAGACACGGGAGGGTCGGACACGGCTCAGGCATGACCCAAGTGAGGGTACACACAACAATTGGGAACACAAAAAATATTTAGAACAAGACAAACAAGGGGATATTTACACATTTCCCTAGCATGGCCTGTGCTGTTACTGGGCTCCGCTATACGGAGCCATCACACATCACACCGGGCTAAATACACATACAAATTATCAGATCTAAACATGAGAGATTACCATACCTTATTCCCACCGCATCTCAATGAGAAAATATTTTAAAGTTTGCTTTAATTTATTCAAATATTATTTTATAAAAAATAAGTAATGTATAAAATAAAAAATATTTAACTTTGTAACACACTTATTTTGTTATGTCTTTTTAACATTGGCTTAGCAAAATAACAGACAAAAAAAAAACAACCAAAAATGTTTTATGGTCACCACTAGATGGAGCAATGACTCCTCTTTGACAATTTAACACGCAACGAAAAACTTCCGAACGTGACAGTATCTGACTACACTCCATTACCCTATATTTATAAAACATACAGATCTTTCGCAACATAAATCATTTAATGACTACTGTCAAATACTGATTACAAACAAAGCTGATTTCAGACTTCAGATTGACTTTCCAAAAAGAAACTGATCATTCAAGCAAGTTTTGATAAACGGTTATCAAACACACACACACAAAAAAATTTCCACTTCAGAGAGACAGGTATACAGTCAACAACATAGTAAAATGGACTTTGCATTATGCAGAGCACCCATCCATATATTCAAAATGTATTATAGTATATAATACTCCAGTTTTCCCATAAGAAGTAATCTTGTTAATGTGTCCAGACTGGTCATTCTGCTCTTTTTTAGGACTGGCATTTATAACATTTGCCGTGTGAGACATTTGCCATGACTGCACGTCTACGGTGAAGCAGCTGACTGGCATGACACCATCAGACCATGACCTTCTCCACAGGAATCCGGAAACTGGGACAAAGATGAGGAAGTGAGAGACTTTCCACCCGTGGCGCTACTCTGAGGTCCCAGCAAGGCTTGTCCTGAGGAGTGCAGACTGGAGGAATGGGGCTGGGCGTGTCCCAGCAGGTGGGACTTGAGGACGCTGCTGGGACCACTTTTCTGTAGGCCCAACCCTTTGTGAAGGGTTAAGAAAGGAAGCTGATGGGAAAGAAGTCATGACAGAATCAGAAGAGGAACAGAGCAGTAAAACTGAGGAAGTCAGATGTTCAATCTCAAGTCCAGCAAAACCTGCTCAATCTGTCCACTTTGTCTTCTGTTTGCATTAAATGCATCAACCAATATTCACTAGGCAAAAAAATGTTTTAATAATACTAAATTCATGAAACTCACCATCCCATCGCTGCTTGTGCCTGCTGTAACCAAAGAAAAACACAAAATTATATGAAAGAATACTCTGCAAGATATATGAAAAGAGAGCAAGAGAAGCACCAATCAGAGACAGACATCATGCCATGTGACCTAGCATCATGGAACTGCTGCTGCAGGCGAGAGCTGAACACCAGGGGTCTCCCTGTGTCTGAACATTACCTCTCTTCTTGCTGAGCGTCCAGGCGATGAAGATCAACACTGCAACTATGGCAGGTACTGTAACTGCTCCTACTACGGAAACAGGAACTGTCAAAGGAAAGGAAAAAGGAAAAGGGACAGCTATACTTCACAAATTAGGGGAATGCCATTGTGCAAGGTTTTATAAATATGGGAAAAACACACACACACACACACACACACACACACACACACACGTTTGTAATTATATCTTTATGGGGACTCTCCATTCATTTCTAAGGGGAAAACTATAATCCCAACATGACGACCTTAACCCCTACCCAGCCCTAACCATAAGTAAACAAATAAAATACTAAAGTTTTTACTTTTTTATTGCAGTCAGATTTTTGTGAGAACCTGAAAAATGGTCCCCAAAGAGTCAAAATAACAAGTAAAATAACATTTGGTCCCCACAATGTAATGTGAACCTAATTCACACACACACACACACACACACACACACACACACACACACACACACACACACCCACACTGGCCACTTAATTAGGTACACCTTACTAGTACCAGGTTGGACTTTTGCCTTCTGAACTGCCATAATTTTTTGTGGCATAGATTCAAGAAAGTGCTTGAAACATTCCTCAGAGACTTTAGTCCATGGTGACGTGATACACTATATGGATGCCAGCGGCTTTCCATGAAGAGCCCAATGTGGGCCGACAGGCCGTGCTGTCTGATGCCTGACGTCTCTGATGGCAGGTCTAATTACCTCCGCTGAAAGGGGAGGGGCAGCAACGCGCTGGATGAGGGGACACCACAGGACAGACATCTATACTATATGGCCAAAAGTACTGGGACACACTTCTTAATAATTAAAGTCAAGTGTTTCTTTCACACCCATTGTCACAGGTGTATAAAATCAATCACCTTACCTTTCAGTCAAGTTTATAAATATTTCTGAAAGAATGGGTCATACTGAAGAGCTCAGTGAATTCAAGCATGGTACTGTCATAGGATGCCACCTTTGCAATAAGTCACTTTGTGAAATTTCTTCCCTGCTAGATATTCCTCAGTCAGCTCTCAGTGGTATTATTGCAAAGTGTAAGTGTTTAGAAACAACAGAAACTCAGCGACAGAGTGGCAGACCACATAAAGTGAGTGGGGTTGCACAGTGCTGAGGCACATAGCACATAAAAGTCGCCAACGCTCTGTTGACTCAATAACTGCAGAGTTACAAACTTCCTCACCATTAACCCCAGCACAAAAACCGTGTACTGGGAGATTCAAGGAATGGGTTTCCATGGTCGAGCAGCTGCATGCAAGCTTCACATCTTCAAGCGCAATGGCAAGAGTTGGATGGAGTGGTGTAAAGCATACTGCCACTGAACTCTGACGATTCATACTTCTCTGCCTGGCAGTCTCTTGGATGAGTCTGGGTTTGACGGATGCCAGGAGAATGTTACCTGCCTGACTGCATTGTGCCAGTAGAGTTTGGTGGAGGAGGGATAATGGTATGGGGTTATTTTTCAAGGGTTGGGTTTGGGCCCTTAGTTCTAGTGAAGGGAACTCTTAATGCTTCAGCATGCCAAGACATTTTGGACAATTCTCTGCTTCCAACTTTGTGGGAACAGTTTGGGGAAGGCCCTTTTCTGTTCCAGCATGACTGTGCCCCAGTGGACGAAACAAGGTCCATAAAGACATGGTTGGGTGAGTTTGGTGTGGAAGAACTTGACTGGCCTGCATAGAGCCCTAATCTTAACCACATAAAATACCTCTTGGATAAACTAGAACGGAGATTGCAAGCCAGGCCTTCATGTGCCTGACTTCACAAATGTTCTTCTGGATGAATGGGCAAAGATTCCCACACACACACTCCAAAATCTTGTGGAAAGCCTTCTCAGAAGAGTGGCAGCTGTTATAGCAACTCCATACTGATGCATATGGATTCAGAATGGGACGTCGTAAAAGTTCCTGTGGGTGTAATGGTCAGGTGTCCCAATACATTTGTCCATATAGTGTAGCATCATGCAGTTGCTGCAGATTTATCCTACAAGATGTAAATCTCCTGTTCCACTGCATCCCATCGAGGCATACTGCCCACTACTGAAATTTGACGACTGTGGAGTCCATTTGAGTACAATGAACTCATTGTCATGTTCAAGAAACAAGTCTGACATGACATAAGCTTTAGAAGCTGGGTAACGTGGTCATGAAGGGATGGACATGGTGAGCAACGATTGTCAGGTAGGCTATAGCATTTAAACGATACTCAACTGGTACTAAGTGGCCAAAGGTGTGCCAGAAAAATACCCCCCCACACCATTATACCACCACCACAAGCCTGAATTGCTGATACAAGGCCGGATGGATCCATGCTTTCATGCCGTTTCTGCCAAATTCTGACCTTACCATCTGAATGCTGCAGCAGAAATCAAGACTCATCTGACTATGCAACGTTTTTCCATCCTTCCATTGTCCAGTGATGGTGAGCCCATGTTCACTGTAGCCTCAGTTTCCTGTTCTTAGCTGACAGGAGTCACACCCAGTGTGGTCTTCTGCTGCTGGAGCCCATCTGCTTCAAGGTTCAACGTGTTGTGTGTTCAGAGATGCTCTTCTGCATTTGACTTACTGTTGCTTTTCTTTCAGCTTGAACCAGTCTGCCCATTCTTCTTTGACCATTGTTTGGCCATAAATAACGCATTTTTGCTCAGAGAACAGCCGGACTGTGACATCACTGGATGTTTTTTCTTTTTCAGCCTATTCCCAGTGAACCCTAGAGATGGGTGGGTGTGAATCCCAGTACATCAGCAGTTTCTGAAATACTTCTTCCAGCTCATCTGGCACCAATAACTATGCCTCGTTCAAAGTCACTTATATCAACTTTCTTCACCATTCTGGTGTTTGATCTGAACATTAACTGAAGCTCCCTACCTATATCTGCATGATTTTATACACTGTGCTGCTGACATATGATTGGCTGATTAGATATTTGCTTCAATGAGCGGTTGAAGTGTACCTAATAAGTGTACCTAATGAAGTGGCCAATGAGTATATATACACACAGCATGACATTTGTATATGTATATGTCAACAATGGGATTATTCATTTATTGCTTATTCATTGCTGTCCTGAATATCCTTGTTGGCACTAGGCAAAATCAAGCACATAAGTAAGAAATTAATTGTACTATGTACATATGACAATAAAACTTTGACAATGGATAATTATTTTTACAATTCCTTACCTATAACCCATGGGATGCTCTGGGAGTTTGTGATGTGCGACCCGGATACTGTTTCACTGGCATTAGTGAGACTTGATCCGGCGTAGTGGGTAACAGATGATGTGAGTGTGACGGCAGTGGAGGTATAAGCGGTGCTGGGGTCATGTGCCAGGGGGGGGTTCACACTGGGTCCGCATTTGGTGTCCGACTCGACATTGCCGAGCTGCAGAACATCCCTCCCCTGAGAGCTGCAGCTGAGGGGGAAGGGTTAAGGTGAAAGAGGCAGGTTAGAACTACCAGTCCAGGCGAGTATGATGGACCCAGACAGTGTAGCGATTACAGCATTATGCTTATAAGATGACTGGCTGCAGATTCCGAACCTGGGAGCACCATTGATTTCGGAGCCCTGGGGGAGGTGGCAGAACTTACAGAGAGGAAATGCAATCACTAATCAAAAAGGCCTCCTTAGTGTGCGAAGAAAAGATCACATATAGGCAGGTCGATTTCCCAGATGATGTTGCATATTGAAATTCAGCTGTGGATGTTTGTCAGCATTATACTTCAGACTAAATCAGGCTTGCCTTGGTTCTCCGGGGGCTGTGTTTCCTGTACATTTTGGTGTTGCCAGATGTGGCCCAAATAATGACATCACTAAGACAGCCGCTGTCAGACCACCCCTGCCATACAGTTTATAGAAGCCGGTGACAGCACTCACTCTGTATGCAGCTGACATCTCTGAGTGTAGGATGTTGTGTCGGAGAACGTTCCCACAGGACAGCGCATACACCGGACATCTGAGTCAGCGGTCCCTGTCACACAAAGTCTGAGATAAGCATCACCGGCACGCTCCCATTGACACCAGCCAAAAATATGCTCTGTACTTTCCAGTTACCTCCACCACACCCAGACATTCAAATGCGACATCTGACAGACACTTCTGCATGCAAAGGCACTTTCAGCTGTCAAATGACTCATTCTCACCACAAACATACGTGTCGTTCTGGGTGCACATTTTCTGACGTGAATCTGGTCAGTGAGCAATTCGCTCAAACCCTGTCTGGCTGACAACGGCGTCTCACTCATTGGCCATCCAAATTACCTGCCTGAGCGATCCCATGTCCTGGTGCACAGAGTGTGTAACGCCTGCACTCTTTGCACTGGTGATCGTGGCCTCTGAATGTGCAGAACATGCCCTCCTTGCACACGCACACGGCTGGGGAGGACGCAGTGCACTCTTGGGCGTACTGCAGGCCTCGATCTGCATGGGCACACATCGCATAGTGAGTCAAAGCACTCTGGTGCAGTGTTTCCCAAACCAGTCCTCAGGGACCCACAGACAGTCCACGTTTTTGCAAAAATGTGAACTGTCTGGCAGGGAGCTGGGAGGGAGCAAAAATGTGGACCATCTGTGAGTCTCCAAGGACCAGGTTTGGAAACATTGCTCTAAGGGGTCAACAATTTCTCACCACCTCAGAATCACCTCAGAACACCAACCTTCTCGGCACTGCGGACACCTGAAGCAGTTAGGGTAGTAATTCATCTTCTCACTGTAGAAGCCCGGCTGGCAGGCTTCGCAGACTGTGTCCGACTCATGGCTACACCTCATCTTTAGGCGCGTCCCTGTAATAATGGCAACACAGAGTTCTACACAGCTGACGGTGAAGACCCTTTGATGCATTCGATTCCACAGCAAGTTCTGAAATCACGTAAGTCCAATAAAGTTTGATTGTTTTAGAAGTTGGCCTCGTAGTGCAGTTTAGAATGCAAGGGAAAGCCTGAGGAACCCAAACACGATTGTGCCGACGCATTCAGAAATTCACAGAAGAGGCAGCGGTCACACTGTGGTTCACGGTCAAAAGCTTCCTGTGAACAGCTCAGAGTGCAAAGGTGACAAGCGACAGTGACGCTCACCGGATGCATGTTAGCGACTGTGACATCAATGGCAGCACGGTGCATTGCTCACTTCCCGTCAGGGTACAGCCACTTTGCAGAAAGCTCAGTCGTTGTGGTGCAGAAGGGGCCCAGGCCTCAGCGAGACACGAGGAACCCAAACGCAAGCACAGCGATGCCACCACACCTGCCATTTCTTTCTATTGAGGAAAGCTGCTTTTTCATCATGAATGTGGCTTTTCTGTGGTACAGATTTTGTTCCTTTGAAAATGTGCACCGAGCGCGGCAGACTTCAAATTAATACTTGACAAACAACAGGCCGGCTTTACTGGGGCCCTGAAGTTTTCCAGAACCGCTTATCCAGTACAGGATAATGGTTAGACTGGAGTGTCTCTCAGAAGTAGAGGATGTGAGGCTGGGGACACACTGGATGAGATGCCAGTCCATCATAGGGTACACACCCACAACACTTACACGCTGAGGACAATTTAGAGGTGCTACTTCATTGAACCACATGATTTGGGCTCAGAAGGAAGCTGGGGCACCCAGAGGAAATCTACAGGAACGCAGGAAGAACATGTGCATGCATAGAACCCTCATGATCACACAACCCACTGAGCCACCGCTGAGCAGCGGCAATGCGTGAAGCGGCTTTGACGTCATCTGAATCCGCACGTACGCGTCAATCATCCACCCACCAGCAGAGGTGGAAAGTTCAGGTCCAGAAAGTACAAATCCAGACCAACGTTTTGTTTCAAGCAACCAATTGAGTATGTTGTGACTGACTCTTTATACTCAACTGGATAGTTGAAAGAAAACCTTGATCTGAATTTGTAGTTTCGGGATGTGAACTTTCCACCTCCTGCCCACTACCCACCCAAATGAATGTTTCTCCCATTTAGAGACTGGAACCCGGTCGCACATGGCCAATATTTCTCAGTATGATATATGTAAGCACGATGATCTGGTAAGATATGACACTAAATTAGGCTGGTTATGAATAAATATATAAAGATTTAAATGTTTAAATAAACATTAAATATTTTAAGTAAAAGTTTTTCTTTTTTGGTAAAATAAAAATAGCAACAGGTATTTTCACACCAGCCTGAACAAAGGCTGACATCTTAATCCCTTCAAACTAAAATTCTGAATGTCACTGCAACTTCCTGAACACTAACAGTTTAAAAGCTAATAATGTTTGCCTACTGCCCAAAATAAATTAGTAATAAAACACAACACATTCAACATCCCTAACATAAGCCGGTATATTGAGGCTAATTATTATCTCTTCAAAACAAAATTCTGCATGTCACTGTAACTTCCCAAATACAAACAATTAAGAACACTGATACTATGTCACATATGACATACCCATAACCTTACTTGTCATGTCAATTTGCACATGTTCTAATGTTAAATTTTTTTTTTTCTAAGCCAAAGTACACTTGCTACCCAGATAAACAGCTTTAAACATTTCTTTGGACTGCCTAAGAGTTTTGCACAGTACTGTATAACTCTGCAATTCCTTTTTTTTAATTCTCCTTATTTGATTTTTCACTCAGATCTTTGTTGCCTCTATTGCTGCTTAAGACAGATAGACCCTGCAATGAGAGTCCATTCATCTAATTCGTACCTGATGTAAAATGAAGATTAAATATGTTCACATTTCAGAGAATGTAATTAATATTTTCCTCATTTATGATTTATGGGTTTGGTCCTCGATCCTTTCTGTGTGGAGTTTGCACGCTCTCCCAGTGTTTGTGTGGGTTTCTGCTGGGGGCTCTGGTTTCCTCCCATGGTCCAAAAGCATGCAGTGCGTGTGTGCATCCTGCTGTGTGTTGACCCAGGGATTGGTTCCCGCCTGTGCCCAGTGTTTCTGGGATAGGCTCCAGTGACCCCAGTTGGGATTAAGCGGTCACGGTAATGGATGGATATTATAACAGGCACAGTCAACAGTCATTTTAGATCAAAAGTCACAACTCTTCCTAAATGTAGGTGTTTCTATTTTTTTTTGATGCAAACATAATGTGCGAATGAGATGGATCATAAAGTCAGTCCCCCACAATAAAAGCTGCACTTGAATGGCTGACATTTCACCTGCTGATTGGAAGATAGTAGTTGGTGATGTGATACATTTCATTTCCATGTTTGTTTTTTTTACTGTGACGTAAACATAGGTATATGGCTGAACTGAAACCCAAATCATAAATCCTTCTGTAATCTTGCCATGTGTACAGACTAAGCCTACTTCCCTGGTAAAAAATCGCCAGTGAGACATTGTCAGATATCAAGGCAGGTTACTTATCTGATATCACTGATTACCGATCACACCAGTCTAATACGAGTATCATTGATTACATCATCACGTTGCCAGCCCTACACATACAGTATAATATTCAACCAGACCATTCATGTGCAAAGATCATTCTTCTACTGACTGGTCAGCAAAACTTACTCCGGGGGCTAAAATTTTCCTTACAGTGGCTAAAATGAAGGCATTAGTCTGACAAAACTGTTCCTAGTTCTGTGGTTATGGATGCTTGATCGTGGAATCATTCGGGATCATTGGCACAGCGTAACAAAGTTAACAGCAGTGTCCACATCATAACGTCGTATACACATGGAAAATGCAACAGTTTTATAGGCAAACTTATGAACATAAACTCTGGGGTGGATTCCAAGGAATGAGGCCCATTCATACCTGGTGCACACATTTCACAGCAGAGGTTCAAGTCCATGTCCAGGTATTGGTTGGCTTTGGTACAATTCCTACTGGAATTTGATGACAGAGGAAGGGCAGACACCTGCAAGGATAGGTGATCACACTGTTATTCAACCAAAGACTGAAAAGTGCCCCGAGCAGTGGTGGGTAGTTCTGGTCCAGAAAGTAAAAATCCAGACCAAGATTTTGTTTCAACCAACCAGTTGAGTATAAAGAGACACAGTCACAGAGTACTCAACTGGTTGGTTGAAACAAAATCTTGGTCTGGATTTTTACTTTCTGGACCAGAACTACCCACCTCTGGGCACACCAGTAAGTCATGCGAGCCCCAGGCACTGGTTATAAAAATCTGGAGTGGTGCAGACTTTATGCAGCCTATCTGTTAACACAAATGGATACTTTAAAGTCTGAAAACAACTGACTTTGTTGTGCAGGTGCAAATATATTTTTTTTAAATGTCAAAGATAACGGATGCAGGCATCAAGATCAGATCTGCCACGGATCTGTCACAGCTGATACTCTAGCCTTTTTGAATTTGAAAACAATGAGCATACATCTATACTTTTCTTTTTAGTTTGACTTTCTGCACAACATTCCCGAGTGTTAGGGTCACAGTATGGAAATGATTTCTTTTACTTATTTGGTATACCCTGGTATACCCACTGTAATATACAATACATCGAAGTACCGTCCAAAACCGGCAGCTGCTAAGTTAAATACACATCAGACTGCCAGTGACAACACGAAAAAAAAAAAAAAAATCACGTGACTGCAGTGCTACTACAAATAATTTAAGGAACCGAGCTTTTCTCCGGCGCGCGCTGGAAGAAATAGCGAGGTATTTCCTTTAAGCAATTCTAGCCTGATTATTGCGTTGCCTTTTATGGAAGCCAAAAAAAACCAAAAACAAATTTCTGATTACACGCTTAATAGTGTACTTTGTAGCTCGTATACATGTTCGTAATGAATTTGACGAAGATTAACAGTACTAGAGACATTTCAGGAACGGATTAAATCTCCGTTGCCACGGTTTTAATTAAAACCCATAATTTGTACGCATATTGCAGCAACGGTATTATTAAACGAATTAATTTTAGCCCCTGTTTAGAAATTTGTAGTGTAGCAGAATTTGATGGCGCAAACCGTACTCCATGCAGTTACTTATCAAATAGAAATAAATCTCGTACTTCAACGTGGACAAAGTGCACGAAGGCGCCTTCAGTGTAACGAAACTGTATATGTAAGCATCGAAGAACATTCGATTATTATTTAAAATTTCACACTAAGCTTTTGATTTCCAAGAAGCCACGCGCGGCGTCCCGAAGGCACGAGGAAGTTTTTTCGCATTTGCTCGCGCTGCGAGTCCACGACAGATTCTTTCCCAGCATGAGGGTAACTGCACGCAGTGCGACCTCCCTGGAGGGGAAAGCTTGACAACTCGGACCATGAAACCTGCACTAACGATGCACTTAAAATACGGACATAAGGGGAATGCAGCACACATGCAAATTTGAAACAAATACTGTAACATATAAAGAATGTTTTTTATGGAATACACATACTTTATGACGGTATCTATGACACATACAGTATGGTGGCCCAGTTTAAACAGGCAAGCTGACAGTATGATCAGCAGTTCACTACAAGGGTATACCAAATAAGTTATACTCCAGTTCAGCTAATTTATATAACAAAACTTATAGTGGCACTTTTCCACGATAATTATGTCGCAAGTACCCGCCCCCGAAATGTTATCGACTGGGCAGCATGAAACAGGACGAACGCGTTTTTAGAACAACCCATTCAGTCTGATACACGACAAAGGAATAAAAACTCGCCTAAATAAAACAACGAAGTTTGGCTTTCTTATAAAATCAAAGGTACAAACCTCATTTTCCACGTGGCGCGCCACAACCCCAAATAGCAGATAAAAGATTTTTCCAAACATGTTTAGAGTTTATGCATTTCAGTCATCGGCACATGTCACATATATAATAGGCCCGTGTGTTGCATTCTTCTCCTTGGATATTGGCATGTCATCATTTCATCGTTTAAAGTGAAAATTGCGACAGTGGGCGGGCGGGCTGCTTGATAAACGCCCACACGTTCGTCGTATATAGTCTTGTGTAATAGCTGCCTTTATACCAGGCGCGATTCTTACGACACAGCGCTTTCCATTAACATCAGTATCAGCCCATGGTACAACAATACCTGTTGTTTTTTTATTCTAGAAATCAACAGATCATCATCTTTACGTCTTAATGTACAACAAATTGACAGCAACATATCTGTGTAGATTATTGCAATCTACGCAGGAACTCAAGAAAACGTTTCTTATCTGGACTCTGGAATAGCAGTCACGGCGTTCCGACTGTGTGCATTTATTTTATATTTTTCAACTTTTGGGAAAACTAAAAATTAGGTTGTGAATTTTAATTAATGTAATAGACTGGGATACGTGTAAATTTAAGAAATGTTTAGCCGTTTCATGGAGAAGTGACGACAATCTTACGTCTGAAGCGCGTGACCATCTCAGATATAGCCCTGCTTACCTGCACTTACCACATTTCTAAGTAGTGTTGGTCACAGACACCAGTTAACCACATAATATTGCTCATTTATTATTATGTGCGGCACTGACATCCCCAAATGACACTCTTCTCCCAGGTATGACTCCCTCTAGAGGTAGGATTTACCTCTTGTCATAAAAATATTTTGTATTTTGAGGGGGCTTTTAAGGTAGGTTCCGTTCACTCTTATGATTGACTTGCTTGTTTTTTTCATGAAAGAATGATGAAAGACGCATTTCTTCCGTACATTACATATAAGTAATGAACGTCGCCGTCCCAAATTACTACCTGCCTTTTCTCATTCTGTTGTTCTTTTCTTTCCCTGCCAATCAGGAGTCAGGACCCACTTGTGTAGATCTTCAGATTCAGTCTTTATATCAACAGCGAGGTTACAGCCAATGCTGGACCCCTTGCAGGACTGTGTCCCATTGCGAATTACACTGATTTTTTATACCCTTTTCATATCTCTTACCAGGATATTCATCACAGGGGTTTTCCAAGCATAATTTTTCTGGATCATTTGCTATCATCGTGCCCCCTCTTTCCAGGGCTCAGATATTCCTCGCACCTCTGTGATAAGGGTGCCAATTATTTATTTTATTATCTAGTCGATTTGAAAAACGTGACCGGACGGCAATATTGTTACTCTGTATAGTTTTGGTGAAGAGCCCAGAACTACAGAGGGAAAGCAAAACTTTCCAGGCTTCACTGATAAAAAGTAACAGGTTTTGGCAGTTTCAGCTGGTCCTGAGATGATTAGCCACAGTAAGGAACATTCTGCGCCTTCAAAGTGGTGATAAGCTGCACTAATTAAGTGTATATTCATAAATGACACTTTATTGAGCCCCACGGGGAAATTGTTTTTATGCCTCCCTCAACATGCTCTTTGTAGAGTAAGCTGTCTGTGATGGGCAGCCTCCCATAGCAGCACCCAGGGAGCTCAAGGACCTGCAGATATGCTGAGGCTGGGTTTGAACCAGTAACATTGCGACTACAGGCACCCAGGCTTAGCCCACTGAGCCACACACCCTATACGTGAAAGGCTAACATAGGATAGCTAACAGATACAGAAACTTCTAAGCCAACACCAGGTACCAATTCTTTTAGTCACATCATGCACAGCAGTAATTGGTCTTGCAAGGTCACTCTCTATACCGTTTACATCAGCTTCTGGCTTCATCTTCTTAATAGTGCCCTAATAATTACATTCTCTATGTGTTATGCATTGCTAAACAATATTCCATAATTCCAGTAGTTAAGATGGTTTGCAATGCTCAGAAATACTTGACTTAACCTGTACAATACTCACTCTATGCTACATACAGTATAACTGTGACAGTTTCCATCAGATTTACAAATTTACTATTAACTCCCATCTATTTCACTGTTGTAGTGCTTAGAGCCAATTATACTTGCTAACTTATATGAGATTCAGATATTGCCAATGTCACTGATATGCCACAAAATCAAACCCAGTTTCTATATTCCCTGGCCTTCATATCATCAGTGTGACAATAGCTTATTGTCAGGGAATTGCCCACTGAAAGAACTGGCCTCTGGAACAGAATGGTACCAGTGTCAAATTTCCCATTTACTCTGTTCAGCTAGTCCCAGTAACTTCTGAGGGAATAATTGCAGACACTTATAGTGATGGTCATACAGTCATTGTCATCGGTGACTGATTCTTTAAATAATCAGCTTCAGGAATATATGAATTTTTGAGCAGTCGAGGTAGTTTTTGAATAGAACTTCTTGTGTAATAAAATGGGGCTTCTAATATGGAATGGGCAAACCAAGCAGATCAATCAAGACAGAAAACACACACATACACACACACACACACACACGTAGGGTATACATATCCTTATGGGGACCGCCCATTCATTTCAATGGGAAAAATGCTAACGCTAACTATGACAACCTT
>JABJVO010000106.1:3308049-3321336 GCA_026770805.1 Boulengeromyrus knoepffleri | reverse complement strand
AGTCCCCATAAGGGAAAAAAACGGATATTTATCACGTTATGGGGACATTATGTCCCCATAAGGATAGGTAAACCCACCCGCTCACACACACACACACACACGCACACACACACACACACAATAGATTCACTTTTAACCTAAGATGAACATACCCCAAATTTTCTGATAATTTCTGTTGCTAAACTGAATCCATTTCAATGTTTCCTTAATTGTGCTCCATGGCAGTGTGTGACGTACTTCAATATATAGCTAAATGTGAATGATATAGGTTTGAGGAAGGGATCTTTGGTGTAGGGATATTCAGAGACGTTCCTTGATTGTTACAAGATTGTTCTGCCCAATCAGCTCGCATTATGTTTGTGTGTGTGTGTGTGTGTGTAGGAGGGGGGTGGTCATATCTGCCTTTAGGCATCCAGGGTATCAAACATTCATTAAGTACTGGCTCTCGAGTTAGGTTTGGTTTGGTGGTAGCCTATACCAGGTTTATTTTCAAATGTGTAGCACAAAGGGAAATTGCTCAAACTTAGACTTCCCAACAGTACGGTGGCCCTGAACGTCACAACAGAACAACATTTCACAAAACACAACAAAATTAAAGAAAACACAACAATTCAAAAAACACAACATTTCAAAAAACACACCGACATTACAGAAAACACATTTCGAAAAACACAATGACATTTCAGAAAACACAACGACATTACAGAAAACACAACGACATTTCAGAAAACACATTTCAAAAAACACAATGACATTTCAGAAAACACAACGACATTACAGAAAACACAACGACATTTCAGAAAACGGAAAGGGTAGGACCACACTTCTTGTTCATGATTGGACAGTACCCTTGGAGTGACATGGTGAATTTATTTTGTACTTTCTCTGTATACCTCACGTACAGTAATGATGAGGAATGTAAAAGGGCTAAAAGTGTTTTAAATTTAGCATATCAGTGTGTAACAGGTTAAAAAAAGAGAGATTATACGAGCAATGTGTTTTTTGTTGGGGACAAAATATCCTTTTTATAAATTAGTGTATAATTAGTGTGTGGTTGGGTTAACCGTGTGAAGTGTTTTGAAAAAAGGGGCTTAGTTTTCAAAATTGTGCCCTAGCAATCGAAAAAAAGTGTAATAGCTGAAAGGTAAGCCATATAGTTCTGTATCCAAAGATCTGCCCAGGTCCAGACAGCGCCGATAAGATCGCCCTTCTGATGTCAGTTTCTGAGGAGTAGCCGCTCCATCTTTTCAGTCCGAATTCTCTAAGGCGTGTTTTCAGGGTACTTAAGGAAATGTTAATGTTATGGTATGTAGCAAGCAAATTGATAATAACCTTGTATGAATGCCCTCAATCAAAATATTCCCATACTGTGTCCTCATCCATCCTTTCAAAAGCGAATTTGTGCAATAATAATAATATGAGAAACAAAAAATGAACTGTCGTGAGTGACATGGGTACTGTCCAATTGCAATCAGGAAAAGGGTAGGACCACACTTCTTGTTTGTGATTGGACAGTACCCATGTCACTCCAAGGGTACTGTCCAGTCACAAACAAGAAGTGTGGTCCTACCCTTTCTGTTTTCTGAAATGTCGTTGTGTTTTGTTTCTGAAATGTTATGTTTTCTGAAATGACATTGTTTTTTGAAATGTGTTTTCTGTAATGTCAGTGTGTTTTTTGAAATGTTGTGTTTTTGAAATGTTGTATTTTGTGAAATGTCGTGTGTTCTGAAATGTCGCGTTTTTTGAAATGTTGTTTTTTCTGAAATGTCGTCGTGTTTTGACCTTCAGGGCCACCGTATGAGCATTTCTCACACTTTGACAGATCCTTTAGCTTTCAAACCTTGAAATCTTTTTGTAGTTAGTTTTTGCCAGCTCTTAGGCAAGACTGTCCTCCATACAACCCTGATCATATCTATTTTTTGGTATTTGCAATCCCTGCACTTGGGTCCAAGCCAGGAAAAAATCTGGAGGCTCAATTGAGAGGTCTGTCATGGCCACCAACATAGATTCCTTCAGATAAATTCATTTGTAAGGAAAGTTATCATCCATAAAATTATTTTATTGATTGATAATACTTCTCATGAGAGAAATGATTTGACTGTTCTGGATGGGCATGGTGGAGGATGAAGGGACGATCCATGTTGCAGCTGGAACAAGCCAAGGGACTTTATTTGATTGACATTTATTGGTTTGGAGATACGGGTCATTTGTAATAATAATATTGACAGGAAGAATGTGGAAATGTATCAGTTTGTAATTTATGTAAATGTGTTGAATACTTTTGCTAGCAACTATATTTATAGGAGTAGGGAGAGCGAGGATACCAGTTTTCCTGGTACATTATTGGGTTTCAATTTCATTATAAATTGTTTTCACAGTAAAGCTCACAGTAGTCTGGCATATTCAGGGAGTGGGGTAGTTGCATTGTTTGGTCTTAGAGCTGTTTGGTCTTCTCGCCTTTCTCCTTGATGCCGCCTTGCTCTCTTCATACTGCTGTCTGACATTCTTGGTTCTGTTGCCTTGGATAATATCCCCAGGTCTAGTTGTGGTAGAACCACAGACTTGGTCATGAGTTGCAGTGCCTTCAATAACCACCACCATGTCCGCACTAGTACACCTGGAAAAGAGTTATCACATGAAAAGAAACACCTTAAACTCCTGGAACCTGGTTTGTTATTGATTTAACTTGACTTGACACTATGTCTCGCCTGTGTACAGAACAGACCAAAAAGGTTACTTATAAACGAAGCATGTTTCCCATAACATTTCAAATCACTCCTACAGAGATTAATTAGATCAGGTGTAGTTCTTTGCCTATATCTATGCCTACCCTTGGTCAATTGCATTACTGGGAACAAAAGTCCATGCAGTGGATTATAAAATTGCCTGTAATGTCATGAACACTGCAATTACCTTACATGCCAATAAAAAAAATAAATAGGTACTGAAATACACTGTAATTTAAGGATTTGGACTGAATTGGGCAACCTGGGGTCCACAAGGTATAATTCTACAACTGGATTTGCACCTGAGAAGGTAGGTGTACTGACTTGCTGAGAACATACACTCACTTTGAGTGGGACCGGCAGAACCTGTTACGGGATGGGGTGCTGGAGAAGGTGCCGGCTGGGCATGGTAAGCACCTCCTACAGGTATACTGTGCAGGACTTGCGCAGAAGAAGCCTGCATCACAGTGGCACTCACGATTGGAGCTGTTTGTACAGGCCTTCACCTGCTTCAGGTGACGCTGACCTGTTCATGGACAAGACAGTTTAGAGAACAAACACCAAGCAAGATACTGTCACCCACAACTTAAAAATGAAATACTGCACTGCAAGTTAAGCAGAAGTGTCTCTTTCTGTCTGAAAATTTTATATCTTAGTTTATATGAAAAATGTTCAGTAACCAAGCACTTTATTAGTAGCAGTATAGTAATACTGGGTTTAGCCTCAATGTTTTGCTCATGGGAGTTTTACACAAAAATGTTCTGAGGGCAGAACAAAATTGATTTTCAGATGAGGTTCAGAGAGATAACCAATCAGATTATAGAGGAGGTGGGTCCATGCAACTAGAGATCACTGACATTCCTCTAGTGGCATGCCATGGTCAAAATCACTGAGTGGCACTCCTGACAGTCACACCGTTTTCCTTCATTCTGACAAGCTAATCAGAAGGGGGCCCCCTGTTGGCCACTGGGCCCAAAGCACCCCTGGGTATTATGGGCCCAAGCTGCTGGATTCCTTTAGCTTTTAGTATGTGTTTGGAGAAAGTACTAGCAGTCCTAGTCAGAGATTTTCAGCGTTTTCACCTGAGCAGACCTCCGTACAGCGCTCACACTGAGCCCAGCCTTGCTTCATCAGCCAGTACGTGTTCGGTGGACATGGGAGACACTTCTCTTGCCGATATACAAGCCCTGTTAAGTCATAACAAAATGATCAAGCTCAAGCAGGGGCAACTATGTTCTGTGAGGAGTCGAATCCAAGCTCCACCACATCAGCAGGGGCCATTATTTAATGAAAGAAGTTATATTTCACTTTTCATTGTTTCTTTGAAAATACTTGCAAAACTGAATAGAAACCATGCAGGTTTCATGTTTAATTCAAGTTATATATTTATCATTCATTAATAAAGAAATCTCTTCATGTTTACAGCATTGAACATAAAACTTAAGGTCTGTTCTTACCTGACGTACATGTTGTGCTTTTCAGATACCAGGGGTACACAACTTTATGTGCCTGAATAGGGGGGGGGGGGGATCCATAAATATATCACAAAAATAAAACCTGATCATAAAGGAGGTTCATGCAGCAAATGCTGATCAAGTTCGCAAAAACCTTGTTGACGGCACTAAACTATAAGCACTTTAGACAGAACATGGATGAGGAAATTGTAAAATAACATTTTTGTAAAGATGAAGCACTTCAGTTTACACACAATAAAGAATGTGCGAATGAAGTCAATGACGATACAAATGAGAAACGTGACTCTGGATAACATTTCCTCCACAGAAATGCTTTTGGCGGTTTGAGGATAAAATGACTGAAGTGCGCCATCATGTGGGAGAGCAAAAGTAATACAGTTTAACTGTAGAATTCATTATTTATCATTTACAACGGGAATGGTTTGCAGGAAATGGGGTGTTTACTCATAAAATTGTAGGCCTATTTGTATAGATTATAACTGTAGTTGTAAATTTGAAAATTTATTTTAACAATTAGACTAGTGCCTTATAACATAATTTGCCTTTCTAAATCGCGACCCAGCAACTCAGCTATTTATTATTTTAAGCACTACAAAGCGATAGGACAGTTCAAGGATGCACTGAATTCAATGCTAGTATCGGTATTGGGTCCGACCGTGCATATGCCCTCCTGACAATGTGCGATGCCAATAATTGAGAGCACGCAATCATGTATCAATTATTTCATTAACTAGCAAAATAAATGGGGCAAAATAGCCGGGGGTGAGGAAATAGTCTACTTCAAAGGTAAAAAGGAAATCCAACGCATAACGGTCACTCGACTAAACTATCACGAGAGGGTATGAAACCAGGTGCATACAAAGCTGTTAATTGAATTAAACATCTAAAAACTATATCTAAACGTAAGAAAGAGTATGGAGAAATTACCACCAGCGGCAACACTTTGCAATAACCCAACGTGCCGTAAACACAGGCACAGAAAGAGGAAAATGTCAAACCAACTGAATGCAGTGAAAATAACAGAAGCTCTCACCAATATTCATCAGGCAAAATGCAGTAATGGAGGCAGGCGAACAGCATAATACTTTCTCAGGTGGTATGCAGTATAAAAATTTGGAGAACTAGTATTTTGTTTTCTTCAGGCTTTCACGGTTTTTTTTTTTGACAAAAGATGGACCGCCCCCGTTTGGTGCTGAGGTGGGGGGAATTTCAGTTTTATCATTTATCTCAGCATTTTTACGTTAAAATGTCGCATAGTATTTTTTTTTAGACATAGCACAGCCCTGATTGGTGATTATCAGAAAACGAACATCGGTACTCATACTCTGAAGAATATGGTATCGGTGTATCCCCAGGTCGGTTGATCTATAAAAGTTGATCTAAACACAGAAGCTGTAAATTCAATACGGTGTTCCTTATGTGAATATTTAATAGTATATTTAGAAAATTTAGAGTTTTTCTGCAAACAGTTTCATGTAAGTAGCCATATGAAATGATCAAAGGTAAATGTTTGTTTAATGCACATGCCTAATGCAAGGATAAATACTTCAATGCAGTGCTTATTTCATAAACTCTGTCTATATTAGGGAACCGGGAAGCCGTGCCAAGTGGGTCAGAAACCAGGGAAGTCAGTCCTACAAAGTGACACGAGACAGGGGACGGGAACACCGGGTGGAACGGCCGAGCAGGGACACGTCAGACAGGTTGAGCAGGAACAGGCAGGGCAGGAGCAAGCAGGGCAGGATCAGGCAGGACAGGAACAGGCCGGCTTTTCTGACCCCACTAAATGGAGCTGTCCATTGAAAAAAGGGCTGAAAGCATGCCCCAAAGCAAGCCAAGACCACCATCTAGTGGGGCCAAAAAATATAGCAAATGGTTCACGAGGCTTCATTTGGCCAACGCTACTGATTTATGTGTATGGCATTGTGGTCCTTATGAACTCCAGCACCTCAGAGTTTATGAAATAAGCACTGCATTGAAGTATTTTCATGCATGTCAAAAAATCATACAACACAAATGTATCTTTGTTGCAGATCTAGTTTATAATGTGTTTTTGTTTTGTCGGTTGCTGTACTGGATAAGAACGTTAGTTAAAGCTGTTAAACATCTAATGAACACGGTGTTACCTCGAGCCTATAAATGTAGGATCTGGTTAACGTTGGAGGAAAGTCGATGAGCGTCGATGATAACATCGGATTTGCCGTCAGGTAGGCCTAAGTTTAGCCGGTGTACAAATACATGTATTTGCATGTTATGGAATATTTTAGGACCATAAGTTGAATTGATAGTCAAAAATTACGTATACAAGGTTGCCAGCTTTGGTCCGTCAGTAAAGTGCATGAGATTTTCAATTTGAGACAAGTCTGCACACGCATTTATATGTAAGTAAGAATTTTATTACCTTGTAAATAGTCTTTTGAACTCCACCATGGACGGTCCCTGTCAAAAAATACTTAGCTACAGAAATGCCAACAAGAGATTAAGACTCTTAAGTATAGGGAAGAGATCGGTCTTCATCAAGAAGAAGTATGACACCTTGTGGTGAAAGCCGGAAATTAGAAGCTACAACGCTGATTACCCTTCTCTCCGCCAGAGAAGTCAACATCGGAACATGGAACATGTGAACCATGCATGAAACAGGAAAGACAGCACAAGTGGGAGCAGAAATGTGAAACTACAACCTTGTCCTGCTGAAGGTAAGCTGTGACAACAAAGACATTTTTGGGCTCATGAAGCACTAACATAAGCAGTGACTGTAAACAGAAACAATGAGGAAAATAAAAGACAGGAAGGAAACGGAAACAGCCGTCAACAACAGTAGAACAAGAGCTGGAAGAGCAAAAGCACTACAGGAGTACACAGAAGCCAATAAGAATGTGAAGAAAAGCATCAGAGCAGATAAAAGTAGCTAAACTGACAGCCTGGCAACAGAAGCAGAAGTAACGAGAAATGGAAATATGTAGGTACTCCATTATGAAGAAACTGTCAGGAAAATTTAGCAAGCCAGACAGACCAGTAAAAGACAAGGTGGGAAATCACTGATGGGAGAGGAACAACAACAGAACAGATGGAAGGAACATTTTGAAGAGTTGTTAAATAAACCAGTGCCACCAAACCCACCTAATATATCATCAGCAGCAGAGGACCTACCTATAGACTAGAATGCCAATCAGAGAAGAGATCCAAAAAGCGAAAGGACAGCTGAAGAATGGCAAGGTAGTAGGCCCAGACAATATACCAGCAGAAGCCCTGAAGATGGACAGGGATACCGTGGTGGAGATGCTCTTCCAATTGTTTGAGAAGATCTGGGAGTAGGAGCAGGTGCCATCAGAATGGAAGGAAGGATATTCATCGAGTTACCAAAGAAAGCTGACCTCAGCAACAGTGCAAACTACAGAAGAATTACGTTCCTGTCCATACCAGGGAAAATGTTCAACAGGATAATCCTGAACCGAATGAAGGACCAAATAGATGCCCAACTAAGAGTTCAGCAGGCAGGCATCTGAAAAGACATATCCTATACAGACCAGATTGCTATCCTACGCATCATTATTTATCAGTCCTTGGAATGGAACTCTTCCCTCTCTATCTATTTTGTGGATTACAAAAAAAGGCATTTGACAGTTTGAAACATCATTAAAAACCAATAAAACAGGATGACCTACAGAGAAGTCTATGGAGGACAGCTCACCAATACCTTTGAGGTGAGAACCGGAATTTGTCAGGGGTGGTTACTTTTTTCTTCTTGTTGGCTATTGAGTGGATAATGAAGACATCAACGACACACACAAGAACAGGAATACAACGGACACCTTTCACGCAACTTGATGACCTGGATTTAAAAAATGACCTGGCATGACTGTCCCAAACCCATCTGCCGATGAGAGAAAATTAGCAGCTTGGCAACCACATTGACTCAAGTAGGCCTGAGCATCAACAAGGGGAAGATAAAGATCCTGGAGGTCAGCACTACCACAGTTGACCCAATCAAGTTGGAAGGTGAGGATTTGGAAGAGGTGGAAGCCTGGCATGCCATGGAAGTGCTGGCAACAAGACTGATGTCAAGTCACAAACAGGCAAAGCAAGGGCAGCATTCTTCCACCTGAAGAACATCTGGAACTTTAAGGAACTGACTCTACAAACAAAAATCAGACTGTTCAACTCCAATGACAAATTGGTTCTTCTATATGGAGCAGAGACCTGGAAACCTGGCAAAGTGCAGACCTTCGTTAACACTTGTCTGCAAAAGATCCTCTGGATCTGTTGGCCAAACACTATGAACAACTAGGACCTTTGGCAGAGAACCAACCAACTTACTATAGAAGACTATAGAAGATTCTGAGATGGCGCTGGAGATGGATCAGCTACACACTCCATAAAACACTGAGCAAGTGCTCACCTGGAATCTCCAAGGAAAGAGAAACAGAGGATGGCCAAGAAATATGTGGTGTTGAGACCTTGAAGCAGACACCAAAAGAATGGGATATACCTGGAGTCACCTGTAGCAGAAAGCCCAGGACCGAGATGCCTGGAAGTCCCTTGTTGGCAGCATTTGTCCCAGGTGGGGTAATAGGTAGAAGAAGAAATTGTCTGTTGGCTTTGCAAACTGCCCCAGCACTTTTGATATAGCTAATTTTAGGTTTATAATCGAAGAATAAAGATTTTCTGTAAAATTTCTTGCATGAGTGTGACAGTCTGAAAGCATATGTTATGTCAGATGCGTGAGAGTGTGTATATGAGTGTATATACAGTATAACCCTGTGTATATGAAGTTGAAGCAATGAAGTAGGCCTAAATAGTGTTAAAATATAATGTTTTTTAAAATGCTTGTCACCGATGGTATTGATTTTTTCTACATCGTTTGCTTTTTATTATGGGACACAGGTAAACAAAATCTTCAGTGGTTTAATTTGTGCTGGTGAAATGGTATTGTTTTGTTGTTGTTCTCATTGTGTCTCTTTTTGACCGTCGAATCAATGCATTTTGAAAACATTCTGACTTGCTATTTAAGAACGGCATATATCTGAGCAGGCGGCACAGTGGTTAATGTTATGTAACCTAATGTTAAGAGGATATTAATACAATGTATATGAAGATCAAATACTGCCCTGATAGGTCTATAAAACACGTCTATAGGCATCAGTAAAATTGGTACTGTGATTGCACATGGTACATTTTGCAGAAATATTAACAAAAGCAACATTACAAAGAAAGCTCTTCATAAATGTTTTTCTTTGTTTCGCATGATAAATGCTCAAGAGTTCATTC
The DNA here is from genome assembly GCA_026770805.1 of Boulengeromyrus knoepffleri. Lineage (NCBI taxonomy): Eukaryota > Metazoa > Chordata > Actinopteri > Osteoglossiformes > Mormyridae > Boulengeromyrus > Boulengeromyrus knoepffleri. The sequence continues at coordinate 3,311,867 of JABJVO010000106.1, read as the reverse complement.
TCATAATTGTTTCTTAAATTCAGGATGGCTCTCACTAATAACAGTAGGGAAGTCAAATGTTTTTGCACACACTGACATTTTCTACATTTGCATGTTACTCACATCTATTAAAACTACACCGAATATTCTTTGCTAACAGATAAATTCACAGTATGTTCACCATATGAGTACGTAAATTTATTAGCAAGAAAATGTCATATCTCTGATTCATCAAAGTAACCTCCTCTAGCACTGTAAAAAATTTCACTGTAAATTTTACAGTAATTTACTGCCAAGAGAGTTGCCAGCAAAATACTGTATAATTTACAGTAAATATTTAACAGTAACTTACTGTAATTACACTGTATCTACAACAATGTCTTATTAAAAATATCATTGACACAGATAATAAAGTTTGTTACACACTGCAGCTCCTGGACCTGCCCACTCTCCTGAAGACCAATAGTGATGATGTATATTTGCATAGTATGACAGGGTACTGCCTTTAAACCATTATGGTGTGAATAGGGCAACAGTATAAACAATATTCTGATAGCTAACACAAATCCCCAGCATAAGAGCTATCATCCCAGGCCACCAAATATCTAATAGTACATGGGAGTAGAGCTGGGCTATTTATGACTCACCCGGGTGAATAACCCGGATCCGTTAAATAACTCATGGGTCACGAATCTGAGGTCTCCATTAACCCGAATCGAACGAGTCCTAACTACCCCATGACTAAACTATAAAGCCCATCACGTACATACCTCGTATAATCATTTCAAGCTCATTACAAGATCAATACAGCTATAGTGGCAAGTATAGCTGCTACAACTTCATACAGCCATGAGTGAATTAGCTCCCTGTACAGCCGGAATCATGCAGCCGGTTCGGAACCGCGCACCCGGATCACACACAGCCATGAGTGAATTAGCTCCCTGTACAGCCGGAATCATGCAGCCGGTTCGGAACCGCGCACCCGGATTGCACACAGCCAGGAGTGAATCCGCCGGTTAGCTCCCTCTACAGCTAGAATCATGTAGCCGGTTCTGAACCGCTCACCCAAGCGGGTTAGCGCACTCGGATCGCACGTTCGTTTATCCCGACGAATTCCGAGGTGCGAGACTCGACAAATTTCGCGATCAAGCTACACATCTCGGAACAAACATGGCTGCCTCCACGAACACGCTGTTTTGTTGTTGTCTGAGCACAAAATTTCATGGAAATTAGACATTTATCACTTCACATGAAAGACCGTGTGCGATTACATCCATGACTATAATAATACATTAAATAAAATAAACATTTTGAAGTATTTATGAAATAGAGAAGCTGGACAAATCGTCTCAGACAGGAGGAGCAGCCTCAGCGCTTCAAAAGTGCAACAGCTGGTATTTTTAAACGCTAACCTATAAAACAAATTCCATAGTATGTATATAGTTATTTATTTCCCTACAATACGTCTATATTGACTATAGACGTGTTATTCTTAGTTTTCAGTTGTACATGTTGCATTTTTCTTCCATTTGCTGTTCTTATATTTAACGCATTTGTTAGGTGAAAGGTAATTTGCACATTTTGCATATGCATTATTTTAGAATTTTATTCTTGGCCAACTTCTGATTTGCACAGTTAGCGGTTTTTCTCCATTTGGATATTTTTTGCCTTTTGGCTATAAGCAATTAGTACATTTTGCATTTTTCTTTCATTTGCAGCTTTCATTCTTAGGCTTTGTTCTAAGTAATTTGCACATTTTGCATTTTTGTTCCATTTGTTGTCATGTGTGTTTACATTTTGTATGCCACTCTTGTCTTAATTCTTTGTCATTTATTTCGAAGTGCATTCATTCTCATCACAAGTCACGTATACTTTTTACTATGAAAAACAAATGTTTCGGCTGGCGATTTGGCAATACTGACTCAAGTGAGTCGCACACCCGGATCAGTTTAGCGGGTGACTCAGAGGGAGCCGAATCCTAAAAAGGAGCCGAATATTACAGCTCTACATGGGAGAGACTAATATCTGTGGCATTCCATTTTCAGTCGCGATGGGTTTCTAAATATGGCCTTCCAAAAATCAACCCTAATAAAAAAAAATTATACTAAATGAGCAAATTGATTTGATTTGTTCTTCTATCCCAACTTGTGATCTAAAAGCAATGAGGCTGCCAATTATCTGTTCTATGGAAATACACTCCCAAAGCCACTAGGGGAGCTCTCACCTTCTTTCAGTCCTGCTAAATTATGTTGTCTAGTCTAACAAATGGCCCTTGAGTCATGAATAATAATGAATGTAGTGAATTACTATATTCTCAAATTACTTTTTGTAGTTTTGTGAACAACACCATGTATTAAACAAATCTGCATTGGCAGAATGAAGAATTAAAAATGAAAATAAACTATTATTTAAGAAATATTCCTTGGAACAATAAACTGTGGAAAACTGTGAATTTACTGGTTTAAAAATACAGCAATTTGACATCCTGTTAACTGGTTGTGTGGTGATGACAGACTCAAATGCTGGGCTGTCCTTCAACTTTAAATGCACTAGTTAACTGTTTTATCTCATGAATCAGAGCAGTATTTAATGTCCCTTATAGAAAGACTGCCTAGAATTTTTTCTGCTGTTTTGTAATTGCATACTCTTTCCATGCATGTTATAAAGGAAACTTGTTTTATTTGACTTTTATTTTCATTCACTCAAGTTTCCAAGAATAAAAGTAAAATCTGCAGTTTATACTGTGGTGTACAAACACTTTTTACTGGTAGTGTATTTTTGAGCTTTAGAACGTATCACACAATCATATAACTGACCCATTAAGTATAGTTCTTACACTTGCAATCGGGGAGACTGGGGACAATTCCCCGGGGGGCGCTTAGCTGTTGTCCCGCTGAGAAACACATTTGACAAATTTCAAATTTGGCCGGTCTGAACTTAAAAATTGTAAAACAACGCTTCCGAAGCTTAACCAGCGACTTTTCTCGCACAGGCACACACACACACACACACACACATATGATAGACCACGATTGCTCAGCATAGATAGGAACGAAAATACGCGGCACGCACGAGAGTGTGATTGCTTGTCATTTATGGGTGAGCGCAGTGAGCGGGTGCAGAGGTGTCACAAGTGGAAGTTCCTCAAACAATGGATGGTTGCAAAAGTCGAGCTGCTTTAACAGTTCAATATGCTATTTATTATTTATTTTCTTCTTGAAATGTCAGTAATAAATGCATCTGGATAATAAGACTTAACTGTGACATTATTTATGAAGCTTCCCCCAGAACAACCACAAAATGGCCTTTGGTGTAATACTCCAGGGCTGAAAATTAGTGCCAACTCCGTGCCTGATTGCGCGTCTTGCAATAAGGATATAGTAACTTAAAAGCAGGTTTCTTATAAAAAATAATATTGACGCTGACCGCATGCATGCATAAATAAGCAACTGGGTACTAAATTAAGTGGGAGTATAGGCACCATGAAACTTACGAGGTCCAAAGAACAAATTGGCAGTGATAAATTTCGATACATTATATACGTCATGTGCTATCTATACACATCAATACAGAGCACAAATAGTAATAACTCAGTTACTACTGATAATTCATTAATTCATTAATGATTAACAAACATGAGATCAGTATTTAACATTAATGTAATTCCTGACTTGCCACTTAAGTTGTTACTCTAAAGGTGCACAGAATTAACAGACATAGTAACAAATATAGCACCGATTCTTGAAATTTTGGCAAAAACATGGCCCACTAAGAAAAGTGCTCATTCTGTTGGAAATTAATAACATTTTCATGAATAAAAAGAATCAAGGTTATAATTA
>JABJVO010000106.1:3297351-3307880 GCA_026770805.1 Boulengeromyrus knoepffleri | reverse complement strand
TTTGCTATTTTCTCTTAAACTTGTTCATATTTTTGGACACTGCTACTGTCACAACCATAACATGTCAACACCGTCTCATTTGTAAAAAAAAATATTATATTAGATTATGACATAAATGTATACTTTTTACGAAGAGCTCTGAAGTAGCACAGAACAGAGGGGAAACAAAATGGCTAATGTGAACAACTCATGCATATCATGTGAAAGAGCAGGTTTTTGTCGCCACCGTCAGACATCACCACTGACAGGTTTTCAGTCTGACAGTGGTGACAAAAACCTCCAAATGGTCCTCAGTGGAGGCTAGAATATATTTGTTGATCACAATAAATACCAATATGACCTGCGATGTTTCATTAACCTATTTTGTTTTTTTTTTAATCTATGTAATTCCCCCTATATTTCTTCCATATCGTCCAACCCTCGGGGAGGGGGTGCCTTCCCTCTCTCTCTCTCTCTCTCTCTCTCTCAATTCACTATTATGCCATGTTCATTTGGCTTACGTCGTCCAACATTCACAACATACCCCCAAATCTCCCCCCAAATCATTACACTCAACTTTGACTTTATGTTGACAAAAACAAAGTAATAAATGAAAAAAAAACGCCTATTTTATGAAAAAAAATACAAAATGAGGAGGTTGCACCGGTACAGTACATTGCTGAACAGCTAAGACCTTGGTCTATAATGATATACCTTCAGATTTTGTAATTTAAGTAATTTTTTATTTTCAGAATTAAAACCTGTTTTATCCAATTTCCCAAGATCAGTGATTGTAATTGCTTGAGTAGAAGCGTCGCGATTCATTAAAGATGAATTAACATGAAATCAGTATGTAACTAAGACTTAGTCTGTGGTTAAATAATACAAAAGTAATAGAATAATTCTACAACTCAAACTGTTATCGAAGAATGTAATAAATGTTTCCGCAAAATTTACGATTCAGAATCTTAATACTTAAACATTGCATTTTCCCTAAAGTAATGACCTCTACTAGCTTCGTTAAATAATAACGAACTGGATTTCAAGGTTCGTTGAAGCGCTTACCTGAAATAAGAGACAGAAAAGGAGATATGGACAATAGCAGCGAACATGCATTGTGAAAAAAATCTTGAACAAACTATAAAAATTCTCAATATCTCAGTGGCAAGCAGTTCTCAATGTGCTATTCGGACAAAGAGAAACGTCGTTAGACATACTGCAAACGCATCAGTCAAAGGGTCTTTTTAAATTTACACCGCTCTATGAGTCACGCTATGAGTCATTCGATTTCCTTTTAAAGACATAGATATTCCTGCAATCTGGAGGCCGGGGATCCCTCCATTTCTGATTACCTAACGCTCTGAGCAGCATCATTGGTGCGTATGAAATACATCATACTAAAAGTACACCGATTAATAATTAAATAGATACCAGATTCCATTCAACAATTGTCCCCGGATGGTCCTCTGTTTAGGTCTATATCAATGCATTTACACTGTTAATGGGGAAAAAGAAAACACAAAATACCATTAATGAGATTTATTCTTGGAAAATTGTTATAGTTTACTTAGAATATCTTACAGTTCATTAATATTTTAGCTTAATTGACCGGAATAACAGTGGTGTTAATCCAGAGGGTCACAGCCTTTCAATGCCCCTTTAAACGATAAATACTTAAATGTTTAAAAAGCTCGGATAGTTTCACGGAACCATTTCTGTGTTTATGAATCTTAGGTATTAGCAACGTTTCCCTGTGGTGTAGTCTGGTCATCAGGAAGAAGGTGGAATTTCCCCATTTCTACAATTTTAATAATAGGAAACTGCATGAGAACATCAGCAGTTGATATTATTTTTGTCTCTGTCTTAAGTGTTCCTAAATTCGTTCATATTCTTTTTCTAAATCAATAAACCAATTCTTAGAAAAGGAAATGGACAGGAAGGTAGTGTATGTATTTTTCTGCAACTTCACTTTAAATCAGTCACTTACTCTGCTCCTGGAAATCCACCACCATGCAGAGCGTAACACATCTGATATATAATACTCAATGCACAGTATGCTCCTACAGTATAACCTTGGCTATTAGTTTGCTGCCAGGAACAGGAAGCCCCTGGTCAGAAGTTACTGCAACTTACTCAGAATTCATTGATACTGGAATCTTGCAGTGAATGGGTTTTAGCCCCTAATTTCTCTGTGGCTGCATTCATTCTGAAAGTGCTTACGGCTTTCATCTTTACGATAAAGTTCTCACCCAAATACTTTCTCAGACTGTATAATGCAAATATAAATGTGGGGAAACTCTATTATGTGCCACTTCCGACACATTTGCATGCTTCTGTGAGTGTTTTAAACTATTTTCATTCTTATTGTATTTTTAATTCTGGGGTGGGGGGGTGTTCTGCTTTATGCCCTGTCTTTCCTGGGATAGGCCTCAGATTTTTGATGCCCCATAGTGCATAAGCAGAGTCATGGAAAACAGATGGATGCATGTCTGCATGGTTATGTATTCTTTCACAGTATTTTTATATTCAGGAATATCACTAGCACTTCCCTATGAGCAGTACGCTTGGCAAACATAGAATCCATTCTAAGGTTTTACATATCAGGGCATAATTGAAAATCATCTGGTCCATAGCAGGTCTTAAAATTAGGAAAATACAACCTCAGATGAACAACAACACATGACATATTACACCGTGTCATTAGTTATTTAACAAAGACTAAAGCCAAAATGCAGAAACCGTGTGTGTATAAAGGGGCAGTACGTAGCTCAGTTGGCTTAATCTCGGTGCCTGTGAACTGGGAAATGCCAAACAACCTGAAGTCCATCATTCTACAGTGATAAAGATTAAGTGGAAAACATGCAAGGCAGTTGCCAATCTTCCCACAGGGTGGACGTTCCAGCAAACTCACCCCAAGGTCAGACCGTGCGACGCTCAGAGAAATTGCAAAAAGCCAAGAGCCACATCTCTGACTTTACTGAACTGAGTTAGCATGTTAAATGTTGCGTGTGTGACAGTATGACAGTACAATTAGAAAAACACTGAACAAGTATGGCTTGTTTGGAAGGGTTGCCCGGGGAAAGTCTCTTCCCTCTAAAAAGACCATGGCAGCATGGCTTAAGTTTGCAAAGTCATATCTGAACAAACCACAAGACTTTTGGAACACATTAAATGTCCTTTGAAGAGGTGTTGGGTCATAATGCACAGCGCCACATTTGGTAAATGGACTGCATTTATATAGCGCTTTTTACCAAAGCGCTTTACAATGCACTCCTCACATTCACCCATTCACACCACACATTCACACACCGGTGGCGGAGGCTGCCATGCAAGGTGCCAACCAGCTCACCGGGAGCAATTTGGGGTTCAGTGTCTTGCTCAAGGACACTTCGATGGGATCAGGAGGACCCGGGACCCGAACCTGCAACCCTCCGGTTGCCGAACAGTAGCACTACCTCCTGCACCACCATCACCATTTGCTGAAAACCAACCACAGCATATCAGCATAAACTACTCATATTAACTATCAAGTATGGTGGTAGAAGGGTGATGATTTGGGCTTGTTTTGCAGCCACAGGACCTGGGCACCTGCAGTCATTGAGTTGACCATGAACTCCTCTGCATACCAAAGTATAGTATAGTCAAATGTAAGGCCATCAGTCCGACAGCTAAAGCTTGGCCGAAATTGGGACAATGATCCCAAGCACACCAGCAAATCTACGACAGAATGGCTGAAAAAGAAAAGAATCAGGGTGTTGCAATGGCCCAGTCAATGTCCGGACCTCAACCCGATTGATTTGCTGGGGCAGAGCTTTAAGAGATCTGTGCATAAACGAATTCCCACAAGCCTCAGTGAACTGAAGCAACATAGTAAAGAAGAGTAGGCCAGAATTCCTCCACAACCATGTGAGAGACTGATAAAGTCATACAGAAAATGAATACTGCAAGTTATTACTGCTAAATGTGGTTCTACAAGCTACTGAATCATCTGGTGTACAGAGTCTGCTCTACTTACGAACTTTCAGACATACGAACGAAGAGGACTGTAAGTCCAAATTGTGTTCATTGGGCTCCCGTTTTCTGTCCGCAACATAATTTTTTTTTCTGCGTGCCAATTCCACCTAGTATGACTTCGGGCCGCTACTCCTGCCACGCAGCAGCGTAGCGTGTGTACTCCCAGCATCCTAATTCTTAGTACTTGCATATACCCTTAAAATCATGTTGAATAACGACTTACGAACATTTCAAGTTGTGAACGGCCGTTCGGAACGTAACTCATTTGTAAGTAGAGTAGCGTTTGTACTTAGTTTTTCACACATGGAATTTCTAACATGAGGTTAGATTTAAATGATTTTAGAACCTGGTAAGGACAAGATGATTTTTTTTTATCATGTCCTGATACATAAAACCATAGAACTGAAAGACGGTGTCATTTTTTTTCACATGACGGTACATTTTTTGTAATATGTTCCTAGATATCAGTGCATATTTTGTTACATACATTTATGACTGAGTTATTTTGTTACTGTTCTGCTAAACGTAAAACATTGTTGTCAGTTATGGATAATTCAGCAGGGATGATGAATTTTACATAAGTGATAATAGTCCATCCATCCATCCTCTGCCACTTATCCAGGGTCGGGTCGCGGGGGCAGCAGTCTAAGCAGGGAAATCCCCAGCCTTCAACTGTCACCCGATCTATACTGCTCTGACCCCCACGGCTCCCCCTGCAGGTGGTCGGCCTACAGGGAGATACATTTATTCATCCTAGAGGGTAATTCTTTCAGCGTCTGACAACCTTGTGTTTCCTGTGTCTAATTGGTTCGGTGCTTGTTGGATGCCTGTAGGAGTCTTTTTAAGGACTAATAAAGGACTAATAAAGAGCGTGTTTTCCCGGCAGGCAAGTCTCCATGTTTCTCTGCTCCCGCGATGCCTCGGTCTGCCCAACGCCACAATATACAATTTTTTGCAAACTCCAGCCTGGCTCTTCCCTGAATCTCGTTAATGAAGGGCTTCTTTGTGGGTCTTCAGTCCAGCTTCTAGGAACCTGTTATGAATTGTCCTAGCAGTTCACTTTACACTACTTAATGTTTCCCATTCTTTTTGAAGGTCACTCGAGGTCATGCTCCAATGTGTGAGGCACTGCCGGATAAGTTGACGGTCATCTCTGGCTTTTGAAAGTTGCTTCTGCCCCCCACCTGGCTGGTTTTTGGTTATTCCTCTGTCTCCTGCTGCACCTTGTTCTTCTGTCATGTCTTTGAAACTTAGAAACTTTTCAAGAGCTGTTTGTGTCTTAAGCGAAACCGGGCCAGTGAGTTGCTGGCAGAGACAATTGCCTACAACCCCATGTAGCCTGCTGTGTTGTAAGGATCAGAAGATAGACACTGACGCAGATCAGCTTGGGGTTAAGGTAACCAGGGCGGCAGAGCCAAAAACCGTGGTCGGTGATCCGGGCAAAGGGTCGGCCGATTGGCGTCAGTTCCAGGAGGGTTGAGGTGAAAGTCGAGATCGGTGTTCCAGGCAAGGGTCAGACGATCGACATCGGTACTGAGAGGGATGGGCGGAAACACGGAATCTAGGAGGCGAAGCAGGAGTCGATACACAGGGAAAATTGCTCGAACCCAGGGCACATCATAAAGATCTCGCATAGATCAAAAACTGGGTCACTAGAAATAGGGAACTGATCAAGAGAGAACTGGGTGTGTCATATACTGGGTGTGTCATATACCGGAGCAACCGACAAAACCAGAGAAATGGTTTATTAACAATTTTCGTAAGGGAACCAATAAGTAGCTTGCAGAACACTTTTTAGGATCAATTATGTTAATTCTATATTTTTTCTTGCTTAAACCTGTGTTCATTAGCGCAGTACAAGAAATGGGGAAATTCCACCTTCTTCCTGATGATGAGAGTAGATGTGAAAGGTGAATGAGTGCCGTAGAGAATACAGTCACCCCCCTCCCCGGTTTATATAATAATATATTAATGTATATTTTTATCCAGAGTGACATACAGTTGAGGACGCAGGGCCAGGCAGTCTCTGGAGTAAAAATGGTAACGCCCCCCCTCCCCCATAAAGGCCCCACTGTGAAAATCACTCTGTTGATCTAATATCCTGTATGTTTTTTTTTATTATTATTTTATAAGGTGTGGCCAAAGACAATCATCCCACTCATTTAACTGGATAATGCCTTGTTGAGTTTGCTTTCCACTTTTTATTCATTATGGTTGTGGGGTTGTACTAACAGTGTCGGGCTTCTTTAAGGACTGAATGGAGAGGTGTCAGTTTCCCTAACTGACTCCTGATGCGGGACGTCCTTGTGTATCGTTTCCCTAGTAACTGAACCAAGCTAAGATCACAAGACATGTCTCTGAAAAGTAAACTATGAAAAGAAAAGAAACGTATCTGAAAACACTGTTTGTTTTTTTGTATATTGGTTCAGAGGTGGAATCGGTACATTTTAAAGGCCATCGACGATGAGTTTATAGATCCTCCATCCCTAAAGTGAGTAAGACAATTTAAATAGTTTTGAAAAGAATATCTAATTTAGATCATGTGTTTCATTTCTGCGTTTAATTACTGAGAAGCGTCATGCGGTCTTGTATAAAGTTAGTCACTGAAACACCAGAAGCAAAATAAGCTTTTACCTCAAACTGACATTATGACTATCGTATCAGAGTCTTCATGGTTTCCGTAAATTAGATCTACGCGTAAAAAACATCATCTCTTGCTCATAGTAGAAATAATCATAAAATTACGAAGCACAGGCAAACAGAAGCACATACAGACATTATGAGAAGGAAACCGATTACTATAATCATTCATTCAACATTTGTAACTATGGTTGAAAGCCGCCAATTATAATACGGGATCGCCCAGTATAAAACGGGAGGCAGCGGTTTGTTTTCCATTGCGGGTCGATTTTTAATAGCAGAAATAACTACTACAAGACTAAAAGGTTAACGCATAGTTCACAGCCCATTTTAATGCCTTTATATTTGGACATATAAAAACGTTTTTAAAATGTCGAAAGGACTCGACAGAAAACACTAAGTACTCGAATATTTTGTAGCAAAACTCAAAAAAATACTTTTTTTTTTTTTCTTTTGCAAAAACATACCTAATTTTTTAGTGACCACATGTTTTTTTACAAGTGACCTACATATTTTTTGTCTCATAAAAGAACCATAGGATAAACACGTGGTCTCCAATAAAAGACTAAATAATAATAATGCCTTAGAATAATAGCCGAGCTGCCAGCCTCTATAGGCGTAGCATTTTTCTATGGACAATAAAGACAATGAAAGTGCATCTACTTTAATCCATTTGTAATCTACAACAGGCGGATATCTTTCTAATTTAATGTTATCGCACATATATATTTTCTTAAAGTGATGTTTTCAGGTACTTTATTTATGAATTATTCAAGTACATTATTTATGAACTGCCTGCATTTTTTCCAAGATTTTCAAGTTTTTTTCAAGTCGCATAATTTTCCATACATTTTAATACATTCTAAAATACTTTGAACAAGAAGAAACAATTTTGTGAGGGTTGTTTGACAAAAACCGAGAAATCATGATGAATATGTCAGGAAACAGGCGCAGAAGACCTATGCAGGGAGACAGGAAACCAAGAGAGTGACCCGACTCTGTACATTATGGCTGACGGGGCGCCACGCTTGTGAGGCAATGGATCGAGATGCTGGTTTCTAGTCTAAAAGCTTGGCTCAGTCTTTATGGGGAAACCAAGGCAGTGAGAGTGAAGGAAGGGGCCGGCAAAGGTCTGGCTGCTGGTTTCTGTCAATGTTGATCCCTGACAACTTTTCCTCCTCTCTGTTTTAGATGGAGTCTGTCAAACCCGGAGCTGGCCGGGGCAACGAGGAGGACGAAATGCGTCGTTCTGCCCCGCTGGAGGGGGAAAAAGCTATTACAATGGACAATTCTAATAATCTAGCTGTGGAGCTAACGAGAGCTTTGACCTTTCTGCTCTCAAAGCCAGAGAGTCCCAAAAGCCTGCATCTCTACATGCAAGCTTTCCGAGAAAATAAAACAGAGACTGTAAGACTGATCAGGGTCAGACAGGCTCAGCACCTGCCCATAATACTGACAGCATTTGTGGAGCAAACAGCCCAGCATATCAGCGGGCTCCTCACTGAGAAAGAGCTCACTGACGACGCAGGGCATGAGGAGAGATCAAAGCTGGAAGAGGTGCACGAACGTCTCTGTTTCCTGGCAGCCATCGCCCCAAGGGCTTCCCAGGTGCAGGAGCTGAGAGCCTTGGTTTTGTTCCACCTGCACAGGTTTGGAGAGAGTGCAGAGGCGAGCTCCCTTGCACTTCAAGGACAGGATGTGCAGTTGGATCCTGACGCAGAAGGAAACGGGGAAACTCTCCAGCGGATGCCACCAGAGAGGAGGGCCTGCCTTTTGGTCAGTAGGGCAGCTGCTAATTTCTCGGCTAGGGATAAAGGAGCTGAGACTTGTAAGGATCTGGGAGAAGCCTTTGGCGTCCACCCTGCAAGCGCGAGACAGCAGTTCCACAGGCTGCTTTCCAGCCAAGTCACAAGGGCGGCCGTCTGTACAGAGTTGAGGCAGGAGGCAGAACGGGGGCTGCTGCAGTACAGGGAGGCAGTGCTGGCACGGTCTGACCTGCGCTCTTCTCGGGGTGTCGAGCTGCTGGACCCCGTGATCACCAAGCTGCAGGCCTTGTGTCACCTGGAGCCAAACGGAGGTGGGAGGGGGCTGCGCGTGCGCTTAGCTGACTGCCTCCTGCTGCGCGGGGAATTTAAGGAAACACTGTCTATCTGCAGCCAGCTGATTAGCGCCTCCTCTACCTGCCAGAGCTACCAGAATACTGTGCATGTGCTTCGGGGCTATGCCTGCCTTCTCTCCGGGGACCATCAGGGGGCGCTGGAGGACTTCCAGGCAGTAATTGAACACAGCGCCCCCCATCCTCCCAGTTGTGTGCGGGCACTCTGTGGCCGAGGGCTCCTGCGCATGCTGGGTGGTTCCCACTACCTGACGGCCCTGGACTATATGACCGCCAGTCGGCTTCAGCATCAGGACACGGCTTTGGCAGTGCGGTGCCTTGTGCCCTGGAACTGCCGGGGCCTGCTGTGTACCGTGCTGCTGGAGCAAGGGCGCGCCATTCTGGAGGGGGCAGGCAGCCAGATGGTCTCATGCATGCCCACAATACACTCAGAACGTCTGCAGAATGATCAACAACAATCAGCGGAGGGCAAAGACAGCTACTCCCCTGCCAAAGAAGGGTACTGGTACATATTATTCACCTTTACCATTTCCATTTGCCATTCCATTCCTATTCAGGGTCGCAGAGGGGCATAGCCTATTACGGACACTCTGGGCCCAAGGCAGGGAATAACCCACGCAACCCATCATGTCTATTTATTTAGCCGATGCTCTTGTTCAAAGCTACATTCAAGTGAGGCAGTTAATGCGTCCAAAGCATTTATCTGTAATGGAGCCGTCTTCGAGGCTACAAGCTGGCCTTCCAAAGAATGATGAGTAACAAGTGCAACTTAGCCCTGGAGACAGAGGTACACAAACATTGTTAGAACTTAACATCAAAAAGGTTAGTCAAATCAAAACTCATACGAGACTAATGCAAGTTACAGGAAAAGAGCACCCAGTATGAGAATGTGGCCCACTGAGACCATAACAATGCAACAGTGAATGAAAACAGAGGGGGAGGTCAGCGGTAGGATGAGTTTGTTGAAGTGTTCACACAAGAAATTGGTCTCGAGATGTTTCTTAAAAGTTGTCAGCAGCGCTGCTGACTGGATATGATTCGGCAGCTTGTTCCGCCATGAAAGAACCACGGATGGAAAATGTCTCGACTGAGACTTCATTTCAAATGTTGACATCAGCAGCTGATGATAGCTTGCAGACTGAGCCAAAACAGAAAGACAACTAGATGAGAGGATTTCAGATGCTGGATTGTGAATCATCTGCATTTTGGCAGCACTGTCAGTACAGAGTTTACAGTAATCAAGGTGAGGTGGCAAGTGCTGATACATAAGGTCTGATCGTCCTGATTTCATATAAATAAATGTAGATCAGGAAATAGCTGCAATGTGGTTAGCAAAGGATATCTGTCATCAGAATTACAGAATTACCTTTAGGTTTCTAGCAAACCCTGACAGGGCCCAATGTTGATGATCTAAGCTGGAAAATACGGTGGTCTGCTTTGAAAGGAAAGACAAGGAGCCTGTTCTTTGACCTGTTCAGGTGGAGATAGTGATTCTTCGTCCACCTTCCGAGTTCAGCAAGACACACGGTAATCGAAGCTGAGACTCTGACGTCATCTTGAGGAACGGTTAGGTACAATTGGATGCCGTCTGCAAAATAGTGGTAGGAGAAGCCATGTGACTGGATGATTGGACCTAGAGAGGTACAGTGCAAGAAAAAGAGATGGGGGGGGGGGGGGGGGGGGGGGGCGGAACTTAAAGGACCAAGTTCCCCCCCAAAGCCCCCAAAAAGGACACTCTTGAAAGGAAACAAACAAAACAAACAAAACACATCCCCCATGC
>JABJVO010000106.1:3285055-3297341 GCA_026770805.1 Boulengeromyrus knoepffleri | reverse complement strand
GAGAGGGGGGGGGGGGGGGGGGGGGGGGGGTGGGAGAAGCTGAACCTTAAGGCACAGCATTGCACCCAAAGTCACCTAGAAGGATCTACTTGACAAGTAACAATCAAATCAATCGAATCGAATTCCCCATGACGCTGTGTCAAAGGCTGCAGGTCCAGCTGGAGAATAACAGACGACAAAGATAAAGCTCTTGCTGATCACAGGGTGTCCACAACAGCCTGGAGGGCCATCTTGGTGGAGAGTCCAGCATTGTCCTTATCCGTTTCATTTGTGTGTCTGTTGTTGCCATGGGCGTAGAATCTGGCTGCATTAGCTAGTGCCGAGTTGTGCCCACTGAGCTCTGTCCCCTTGGGTGTGGTTAGGACCCTTCTGGGAGTGCATGCCCTGGCCATGCTGCTGATGGAGCTGGAGCCCAGCACGGATGCTCCGCGAGTCCTGGCGGCGGACGCCCTGTACAGCCTGCACCGCCCGGAGGAAGCCCACCGCTTGTTGCTGTCCGCCGGGCATGCCCAGGGCCGCTCACCCCTATTGGCCCGCATGACCCTCCTGCAGCTGCACCGTGGCTTTCTGTACGACGCTAACCAGGTGGGTGATGCTGTTCCGGGGAGGAAGAAAATGAGCGACGGAGACAGAAACCTCCCTGAATCCCTGCAGCTGAGATCCAAAAATGTCCCATTGCCCTGATTTTGCATTGTAAATGTTATGAATATTCCTGAAATTAAGATAAAACCTCACTCCTGTGATCGTTTTTGTTTTTTTTTTTCGTCAGATTATGTTAAAAAAAAAAAAGCTATTCGTATATTTTCAAATTTCCCCCAAAAATACTATTTCCCAAAGTCACAGTTAAAACCTCACCTCAGGGTACAACAGTAGAACCCTTCTGAGGGCTTGAGAGTCCAGGTTGTTAACCCTCCACATCACCTGCTGTCCAGCTGCTCAAGAAGCTGATCCAATGTGGTGACACCAGCTGCTTATGCCCCCTGCTGGCTGTGGCATCTCCAGAGGACCGGGCCTTGCTGCAAAGACACTGTCATGTAGCAGCCGAGCGCATTTTGGCAGCCCCCGGGAAAGAGCAGGATGTCAGGGAAGCGATAGCATACCTGTCTATTGCCATCATCTCCTCAGGTCAGCATTTGCAGACTTTGATTGGGTCTCAGGACCCATTCAGTGGATTAGTGCATTGTACAGAGAGATTTATTTTGGTACAAAATAATAAAAACAGAACATACAGAGTTCACACAAAATCTTGGGACACTTGCTTAATTTAGTAGAAATATTGCAAATTTATTGGTGCTTAAAAAAATCACAACTTTATTAATTTGTTTACAAATATATATTGCATTTGAATCAACCAGTAGTTTTAAGTAAAACATTCATTTCAAGTAGTAAGAAAAAAGAGCTGTTCTGAGTTAAGTTAAATGACAACAGTCTCACTGGGTGCTTTTTAATTAGTAATTTAATTAGCCTTTGAAATAACATAAAACAGTAAATGCTTGTTTAGTACCCCTTTGCTAGCCAATGACTATAACTACAATTACTAGCAAAATGACAATTATGAATGAGTCAGACAAAAAAATTGACACTTCAAAACGAAATGTCTGTGTGGAAGATATGTGCAGATATGTTAAACATTTGAATCCTCAGCGTGATTCTACTCCATTGGGCCCTTGATCAAGGCCCTTAACCTGCGATTGTTTCCTCCTGGGTATGACGTTAATCTACATCCAACCCTGTAAGGAGGTCCTCCAACTCACAGGGAATAACGTGAGGGTTGGTGGCAGGATTGGCACTGCAGCCACTGGAAAAAACCTCACACTGGTCCATTCGGACTAGAGTGGCGTTGAGGTATCATCCGTGGGTGCAGCAACGCACTCTATCGGTGCATATGCTCCTTACCTCTCTCCTTCCTCTGTTAAACATTGTTTGTCAGTGGGGTTTTGATATGAGACTGCCACACTTTTACTGAATTATGCAAGCGTCCCTATACTTCCAGTGAGCACTGCTGTTTGATTTATGTATTCTAAGCATAAAATGGCAATTTCCTGTTTGTGGGTTTAGTGCAGGTTTAATTTAGTAATACTGCTCTCTGCAGGTGGTGAGGCAACCGATTCTTTGCTGGCAAGGGGGCGATGCTATGCTCGGGTGGGACAGCACAAGACCGCCATCTTTGACTTCACGGCCATTCTGCGAGAGCACACTGAGCATGTGCAGGCTCGGTGTGGGAGGGGCTTCACATACCTGATGCTCAAGCAGCAGAAGGTATATGGCATCATATTTGTCTCCTTCTATGAACTGACGCAAACTGGGGATTCAACTCTTTAAACGATTGTAAATGTCTTAATGCTGTAATGGAAGTAATCATTTGGTGAAACACTAAACACTTTTTGAATCTGAAATTACACGGACGAACGAACAAGTAAACTCTTCACTAGAACAAATGTACCTGCAGCATTTTAATTATAGTCAACAAAATGAAGCCAACATCTAGCCAAGTAGATACTATTTGTTTTTCACTCTTGATCAGGGCACACCACCTATTGCAGCAGCTGTTTTAGCTTTTGTTGATTCTTCCTTATTTCAAGCAAATTTAGACCCAAATGTGTCTTCAAACTATAGACCCATTTCAAAGTTGCCTTTTATGTCTAAAATCCTGGAAAAGGTGGCAGCACGGCAACTTACAGCTGTTTTGCAAGTGAACAGTTTGTAGGGCCAGTTCCAGTCTTGAGCTCATGCATTTCGTTCAGCTGAATCCGCCCTTTTGAGGGTTTTAATCAGTTTTTATTGCTGCTGATTCAGGTGATAGTGGTTTGATCCATCACATCACATTTTGATTAATAGATTGGGTGACTGGGTGAATATTTCTGGCTCTGCTTTGGAGTGGTTTAGATCTTACTTCTCCTGCTTCTGTGGGTTATTTACGCAGCATTAGTAAGCTGAGGTTAATTGTTTCTAACCAGGATATGGAGATGCGTATTCATGCATGTGTGTTTTCTCACGATGATTGCTGTAATTCTCCGTTTTCCTCTCTCAATAAGGTGACTTCATGCTGCTTACAGTCAGAATGCTTCCGCATGTCTGCTTACTACATCTGGCAAATGGTCCCATGTAACCTTATAAGATCCAGTTTATTATTTTAATTAGTACTTTTAAGGTTTTTCATGTTCTGGCCTCGGGCTATTTGCCTGATTTACTCTATTTGCACTGTGCTCTGTTGCTTTAAAGTCATCTGAACAAAACATGCTCACTGTCCCACATACTTGCCTGAAAACTCACAGTAACAGAGCTTTTGGGTATCGAGCCCTGGCTCTGTGGAGTGCATTGCGGCAGTCTTTGGGAGGTGCAGCCACGATGCAGTCTTTTAAAGAGCGGGTCAGATGATCTTGTTAAACAAGTTTTTATTAGATTGTAATTATATTTGCGCTGCTGTTAGTCCTTCCTACTATACTGCTGGATTTTCCATCTAGTCAGTTATATGCTGATTTGAGGAGTAACTACAGGCATTGTACTCAGACCACTGCTTATTGTATTAGTCTTGCTGTTTATCGCCTCATCACCTGTTCCAGTGATATTTTATTTTATTATTGTAAAGCACTTTGTGACCTTGACTGTGACAAGTGCTATATAAATAAATGTATCTTACTTAGTGAAAAAAAAAAAAAAATAAATAAAAAATTATAATAATTATTATTATTATTATAATGATAATAAACATAACTTTGGTACAGGTTTTATTGTATTCCCAGACAGGAAATATGTGTTGTTTCTGAACCAGTCTGCCACTGTACTTTCTTGTTAGCATGTTAACTGTCAAGGGTTGCGCAAGGAAAAAAAAATTTGCAGTTGCACTGGCTGTTGGGATTTGGGAATTCAGGTAACACAGAAAGAGCATCATCTGCTCGTAATATTCACACAGTTCAGTGAGCTTGCTGCCTGAGCCACTCTGTCACTCAATTTTGTAATTTTTGCTATTGCTCATTTACTTTTTAATTTACCTTTTAACGGTATTGAAGTTTATAGAACAGCATATAAACAGCAAAACTCTCATTGTGTGTGAAATATGGACAAAAATGTCTTTTAATATATTAAAGTTTGAGCTTTGTACTGTCTGCGCCTGTTTTCCCAGGAATGCATGAGTGATGTGCTGGCAGCGCTCCAAGTCGATGTTGATGCTGTCACTCAGGAGATTCTATTGCTGAAGGGCAAGAACAGGAAACTTGTCTGTGATTGGCTGCATCAACACTGTAGGGCCAACCTCTCTGAGATCATTGGAGCCAATTCGATTCCTTGTGGGGAGCAGCCTCTCCGGCAGGCCTTTCTTATTGGAGGAATCCTGATGAAAACTGAATGCCTAGAGCCCAGGGGGAACCTCTTATACATCGATATATTAATCGCCAAAGGTAAGACTGAGGATTTTTCTCAATATGCGTATTTGACCGGACTTGCGTTCTCATGTACCCATTTTGTGTCATCTTCCATTGCTGAAGACCAGTTCCAATACACAAGAACAGAAGTGCAGAGGATGGTAAAAATCCCTGGATGTTGTTCTTGCTCTGCCCCAAATATCAATTGTGACACTGTGATTTGCATGCCTCAGATGATCCTCCTTCCTTCTTGTAGGTGATGTAAAGGCAGCAGGTACACACCTGTGCAAAGTCTTTGGCCAGGAGTCACAGGAGCCTGAAGCACAGGCCAGGTGGGGGGTGGTGGGGGCGTGGCGACGGAACTTCCGGGCTGCAGCCAAGGGGCTCAGCGTGATGGCGGAGTCAGAGCCCGTCATCTTGGACTTCCTGCTTGCGCTTGTCAGCGCGGCTCACAGGAAGCCTCTGGCGCAGGTTGGTGGACACGCGTCCTCAGTGCGTCCTCATAAAGCTTACGGGATCCCGTGAGTCACACACTGCACACAAGTCAGTTTATTAGGAACCCATTAAGAAGTCTAAATGCCACAGAGTCATTACACGTTTCCAGGGAAGACCATCATTGTTGTTTTCGTTCCACCGTCGGTAGCTGTGACTATCCCCTTATCTGAAGGGGATACACAATAGGGGGAATAGGGGTTGAAATGCTGTCTTTTTGGCAGGCTTCTGCCCATGAAGCCAGCTACTTCTCAATCTGTGGTCAGTGGCAGCGAGCGTTGGAGCTGCTCACTGTGGCGGTACGAGCGTCCGGGGAGGGCGGCCTGCTATACCGGCGGCAGCGGGCCGCCTGCCTGGCGCGCCTCGGCCTCCACCAGCGCGCCACCTCTGACCTGGACCTAGTGGTGCGTGGCCACAGAGAGCGCAGGGACAAGAACCCCGAGATGTGGGCGGAGGACCTGTGTCGCCGGGGGCGGAGCCTGCTGCTGAGCGCGCGTGAGGAGGCCGGCCTGGGGGATTTCGCCCAAGCGCTGGAGATGCATGCGGAGCAGGCACTGCGCTGCATCGAGGACGGGCCCGGCGCGGAGAACCTCGCGGACTGCTTCCTGCGGGAGGCCCTGCGGCGGGTGACGGAGCGGCAGCTGGGCCACGCCTGGCGCTTGACGGAGAGTGGCCTGATGGTGGACGCCTGTCACGCGGGGCTGCGGCGTCTCAGGGCTCGGATCAAGCGAGAGGCTGCTGGCTCCTGCATCGTCCACTGAGAAATTACATCCCCCCGCACTGCCACAGATAGAGAGGCCCACTAGAAGTTCTCCCAGCCTGTCCAGCTGTCTCTTTAGGTTGCCAAAGCGAGGACCCACGAAACCTACCAAGGGGGACTGATTCATCCCTGTCAGCAAAACAGGGGTGACTAGTCTTTGACACTGTTATTTCAGTCATAGGCTGACTCTACTTTTTGGACTCAGTCACTAGAACAGTCCCCAGCCCCTCGCAAGACTGCAGTGACACACCGTACAGTGATGCCTCAGGCATTTATTCTTATGTGTTTATTGTTAAGGCATCCATGACATTTGCAACAAAATATTTGTTGTGGAAATGGAACAGATGGAGGGTCATCCTGAACATGTGTGGAGTTGGTCTCTTAGTGTCTGTGGTCAGGATCTAGGAAAAGGGTATTCTCTTCTCATAGTGGGTGACAGGCTGGGGCATGGCCAGCCTGGGTACTTCTGCCTGTTTTCTAGTCTTGTCATAAATCTGCCTTTTTTCTGGCCACAGAGTTTTTCAGTCTTACTCATCAACAGCCTTGTTAATATAAGTTAATATGTGTATATTAACACAGCGTGTACTTGTTGTTGCTTCTCAGAAGATCCAGCTTAGATCCAGTAGGCTACCACCTACTAGGAGAATGAGGCTAGACTCCAAGATCAAGCTGTTTCTGATGAGTTTGCATGCAATTTGTGTGAAGAACTTGCAGACTTGCGTGCGACTGCTGACTCTAATGTGATGTGGGAGACCTTCCATGATAAGACCCTGAAGGTCGCTGAGGGTTGTGTTGGTGTTGCCAGTGTTCCCAGAAGGAGGTATTTCATCTTGCAGGGCACCCTGGAAATTACCGAGAGGAGTCACGGCGTACGACTTGGTGGCAACTCCAGTCTGTACCGGGAACTGAGAACGAAGGCTGCAAGGGCTCTGAGGCTAGAGAAGGAGGTATTTTTTTTAGACGAATCTGTGAGCAGGTGACACACCATCTGTGGTCTAGTGACCCACGTCCTGGTTACAGAGGAATCGAAGCATTATGCACATCTGAATCTGTTCCTCGGAGATTTGCAGTCAGGGCGAGTTATGGAACGGTCCTTACGGAACGCGAGGAGTTCTGCTATGTGGTGGGTGCGGTAACACGCTGCATCAGTGCACCTGACATGACCGGTACACATAAAAATGTAACCAATAAAGATATTATCCACATGAAGCTGGAATTGTTTTGTTGGCTGTTTCGACACGCAAATCTAACAAAACTGCTCATGACCCAATATTATTTCTTCTTTCTGAGGCTGCATTGAAAACGTGAATTAATTGTTTCCTCTATAAATTTTTCTATGATTTTCTTCCTGTAACTCCCTCAGTTTTTATTTTGCATATGTAATAAATAACTTCTGATAGCAGGGCATTGGGCTGGCTGCTATCATATTATCACATCATTTAATTCTTAAACTTATACATTTTTTTCAGCTATGAATGAGATTAAGGTGACAGCTTGTGTATTATTGGCAAGAAAAGAAAATTAAAGAGCACCCAGCTTGTGACCAACACCACTCAACCTGTTCTTGTACCACCATTGATTTGCGTTTACATTGTCTGTGCAAAGTTATTCTGTTAGTCAGGTGCTGTCAAGACAACCATATACAGGAAACCCCGAATACTGAGGGGAAGAAGCAATAACATAAAATAAACAATGCAAAAATACCCTTAAAACGTGTAGAAAAATTCTTACCATTTATCTAATAAAAATTCCTTCAAAAACATTACATTATGGTAAAGATTGAATCCACTCCCTCACCACAGCCAGGCCACTGTAATCGTGATATTAAATTTGGAATTTCTGAAAAGATGGAACCAAACCATACCTGAGCAAAGAAACATTAACCAGACATAACAACATCGAATGGTTGTGTGGATGATTATGCACTGAAATCATCTGGAGGTGGGTGTGGACGTCTGAAATTACTACACCTATGACAGGTAACTAGTGAGCTGGGTGTGACTCAGCAAAGTGATTCTTGGAGTCTTTCTGAAATTGGATACTTGTTCGCTATGTAGTAGGCGAAATGTAGTATACAAAGTGAGCAGTAATCCAAATCCTCTGTATGGATAAGACAGCAGGTGAACAGTACTCAGATGGAATACTACATTCTGTGACATTCTGAAGCGTGCAATCAATGGACCCTACACTATCCCATGAGGCCTCTGGAGCCGCAACCAGAGATGAAGAACGCTGCATGCTCAGACATTTGTGTCCAGATGGCATAGGAAGTGCTGTTTCCATACAGATGTAAGCCGAAAATAATACTCAGTTATGTAAGTTGACTGAAATACATATTTTTTTCATTCATAGCTCTTAACAGTATTTAAGTTTTGTGGGGGTCAAGCTACGTTATTGATAATCATCCGAGTCAGGTAATATGCAAGATCAAATGACCAAAGTTTGTCTGATTGCATGCATACTGTTATCATGCATACATAGAGTACATACCACCTTAAAGTAGCAGGCTCAAGTAGTAGGCTTCTGAGGAAATTTAGTATCTACTGTGTAAGTATGCAATTTCAGACACATCATTAAGTCATGTTTAAAAGATAATGCTGATAAAAAATTAACATAAGACATTTTTTGGAGTAAAGGGTCGATATAATTGGAAATGTCGAAATACATGCCCAAATTAATTTGAGGGTCAATTTCACAATAGGAAAAGCCAAGTAATATGAAAATAAATTTCATGTGTACTTTCATATTACATTAAAAAGTTAGCACAGAGCCATAAACAGCCTATATCTGTTTCCTGCCCTTTGACTCCATAGCCTGTTCTGTGTAACTTAATTCTTTGAGGGACTGCACCCAATACCAGGGGAAGTCTTTTTATAATATTAAAAAAATTAAAATGGCTTTCATCTGTATCTGTTCTCACGCATTCATTAAAATTAGCATATCCAGCACAGCACAACATAATCCTGGGGAAGGCCCCAGTAAAATGAAAAATACACAGACCTCAGGTGGCACACGGTAATACTACAAATGGAAATTCTCAATAAAAGCTCATTCATGAGACGCGGATCTTTATATCTCGCAGCAGCCTTTATAAATCATTAGACAGCATTAGATGAAAAGGTCAGTGAGCGCTTTGATGTAGCTGATAATTGTAGGTTCCAGTGGTGCCCTTTTAAGCAATTATTTTTACTGTCTGCTTTTACAAAAAAATTCCTGGATCACAACATCAACAAATGTAACATAAAACACCATATAAATGTCAAGAGAAAAAATAACCAGACTTTAATAAAAAGAAGTTTTATTTGCCATTTCTATGAGTACATTGTAATAATTCTTTTTAAATATGCGTACACAATGGGTCACTGGATAAATGGTCTGACCCTGTGCTTGGACCACAAACTGCACATTTGGAACATATTTGGATTAGTCTGGGTTGAGAGCCCAATATGATATGTCTTCATGTGCCCAAAATCTGCCCCTGCTTGAAATGTCTGATCAGTCACTTAACAATGAGTGGAGATTTATCAACTGACACAATGGGTAACATGTCAAACTATGAATCAAAAGATTCTAGGCTTATAGGTTTGACAGCTGGGTTTTCTCGTGCATCCCCGTTTTGGGGGTAGTGAATGGCTCAGCACGCTAAGCCTCTGTGTCTGTGATCAGAAGGTCACTGGCTCAAGTTCCAGCCTTAGCAGAATAGTCACAAATCCACCAGCTCCAATGATGCTGCATGTCATTTGACCCTGCAGTGCCAGGTTTGCTCTCACCGGTATCATCCTGATCATGCAATGTCTCAGGACATCTCACAGGGCAGCTCGATCAACTGAGTCAAACACTTTATTAAAATCGACAAAAAAAAAGACATCCTGCCAATATTTGCTTTTGCACTTGATGAGAGCCCACAGTGGCAGGATGCGGTCAATGGTAGACCTCTTAGGCATAAAACCAGACTGCTCCGGTTGCTGGCAGGTAAGCAAGTGATCACAGATCCTGTTGAGGATGACCCTAGCAAAAACCTTATCTGGCCCTGTTATCAGGACCCTATCTGGCACAGTGTTATCCCCCTGAAGTTGCCGTAATCCAGGTGATCACCCTTCCCTTTGCAGATAGGGGGAGCAAGTCCTGTTTTCCAGTCTCCTAAATGGAAGCAAAGACTACCTGCAATGCCAGGAGGTCAGCCTTACCACCATCTTGGAGAAGTTCACCCCGGATACCACAGATCCCTGCGGCCTTCCCTACCCTCAGCTGGTTCACCACCTGTTCAATCTCAGTGACACTGGGTGGTTCATAGCTAATCAGAGGATAACCATTTTCTTTTAAAAAAAGACTTCGGTCATCAAAGTGTGCTGGCGCTGCAGAGGGGGTCATAACTCCAGTGAGCCAATTTCACACACTGTTGCAGTATCTACAGTGGTCCTTTCACACCTCTGGAGACCAGGGTTCGAGTCTCCAGCTCTACATGTGTGGGGTTCGCTTCTTCTCCTGGTATTATTATGGGGTGTCTTCTGGGTTCTCCAGTTTCCTCCCACAGTCCAAAAACATGCTAAGATGAATTGCCTGTAGGCGTGAGTGACGTGCCCAGCAATGGATTGGTTCCCTGTTCTGCATTATTCCCTGACCTGTGCCTGTAGGTTCCAGGATTGGCTCCAGATCAACCACATATACGTTGACCCGCATGACCCTGCATAGGATAAGCAGATATGTAAAATGGATGGGGAGTGTGTCGTGTCAGAAAGCGCAGAATCAGCTGATGAAGATGGTGCCGCACACTGTGTCTGCTCTGTGCCGGCACCACAGTGTACGCAGAGAGCTACATCTAGGGATGTCAACAGGCCAGTTTCATTTTTTCTCAGGTGCAAGTGAAATCAGCTAGCTAAGTCAGCACACCCTCAGAAGCTGCTGCCTCACGACCCAAAAAAATTGCTGGGTTGATGACTGTAATAGCTGTCGACCGGGGGGGGGTATGGTGACGAGAAGTAATTTTACGCACTGAAAACGGTTCCGTAACCATTCACTTGAGAAACATTACCGAATATGACTGAGCACCTCTGATATACAGCCTGGATAGATGATTAAACAGCCTAAAATTTACCATGCAGCTTCATAAAGGCTTAGAGGGCTTCATCTTAGATAGGAATGAGGATTTATTAGCTTTAAAGAGAGCTGAAGAAAACTAGGATAAGAGGGACTATGATCCCTATCCTTAAATATGCAGTCATTTTTAGATCATTTTCCCATATACCAAGCATGGATCAATGCCTACAAAGTCTCCCTGTTGCCTGTATCCCACACATATGTCTGCCTTCCCAACAGTCAAATTTCATTCTGGTAGCCATTCACTGGGATTGTCTAGCTGGACTAGCTGAAGACCCCAATAAAAAAAAAATAATTGCTTGAATAAGGTTCAATTCGCGACTTAGTTTTTTTTATGTATGCAAAAATAATTTTGAAATATTCATTTTACAGGAAAAGGTAGCAGGAGAAAATCAGATCAAAGGTAAGCATACTTCAATCGATTGGCAGTGTGTGAAGACTCAGCATTTCGGCTAAGTGGTTAGTGGCTGGGCCTGCCCCCAGTTTAAATGCAAAGATAGCAGCTGCTGGTAATCGTTCCTTTCTGTGGTTTGCTTACGTAACTCAGATCTATTGTAATCACTTCAGAAGTGGAAATGTGATCCATAGATGCAAATTATGCTCAGACTAATGTCGATCACGGTGCACATTACTGCATTTTATCACATAGCTTTTATCACTACTTCTGATTTTTTAAATATGTAAGTACTTTGTCAAAAAAAATAATTTAACCCTATCAGTAATAGAATTTATATTAGTATTTAAACAGTCAGAGCAGTAAAATAAGATTAAATACTCTACTTTGATCCATGTGTACACCATCAAACCCCATATCGAATGGGTAAATATTTTTATCCTTATCATTTTTCTGCTTTATCTTTTTTGTCTCTTTAGTTTGTAGCAATTAAACAGACATAAAACAGAGTTTGATCATGCTTAAGTGAAATGTAGCATTATGTTACAAGGTATTAATCCTCAGAATGCTAGGAAATTCACTAAAACGTAAGAACTCTAAGTGCCGACAGCTGTGACTCTCTTATCCAGTTTTTTCATCTGTTTTGTATCAAGTGAAACCCTTTTAGCTTCCAAAATCTTATTTGTTAAAGATAATCTCAATGTTTTAAAGGAAAGGGGAAAAATGTGAAACAATATTTTGCACATGCTGTTCAAGCATTTTTTTGTATAAAATGCACATTTTTGCTTGGAAGTCTTGTTTTTCATATATATCCTCAGCTTTATGTTAAATCATATTAACACTTTGTTTTTTACATAAAAATAATTTGGTGGCATTATGCATGTTTCTCTATTTATATCGACTGTGAGGGACCGAGTGTAAAAGCAGGAGGAGTCACAGAAATAATTAGAAAAAATAGGGTTTTTTATTCCAACCCAAACTTAATTTAATAAATATTAAATGCTGAGCTCATAAAAGAGGTCAAAGTAACAAAACTAAACTCAGGCAAAAATGTGAACAAACTAACTGGCTGCACAAACAAACATAACTGCCCCCCCCCCCCAAAAAAGAACCCCAAAGGGAAAAAAAAAAAGGACGATTAGACCAAAAAAAAAAAAAGGGGGAAAAAAAAAAAAAAACAAC
>JABJVO010000106.1:3262739-3281896 GCA_026770805.1 Boulengeromyrus knoepffleri | reverse complement strand
ATTAATAACAACGGAACCAGACAAACCCCGCAGACGGGTTTTTGAACACCTTATTTTTGTGGTACACTTTATTTAGTAAACAATTGTATTTCTTTGCAGAGCAGTTTAATATTGTATAATTGGGGTAGCAAGACATATGAAAAACCTTATTTGAAAACGGAAGAACGAAGTCTCACGAGAGTATGGATGCACGTGATCTGTGCTCAGGCTCAGCTCCGTTCCGACTTGATCAAAGTGAAGTCTTTCTGCGTGCAAATGGTTATCCAGCAAAGACATATTTGGAAACAGCCTATTTTATTGTATTATATCTAAACTAGACAGGCGTTTTGGTTGTGTAATGTGTTACATTGCGTGTGTATGTCATTAGCCGGTATAGCATGTTAGCAGTATTGCTTAACGCGCCGTATAAACTTTGTCAATGGCAGAGCTGAATTATGGTCAGATAACAAGATCTGAATAAATGATAGGATACAGGATAGCTATGTAATAAGGTGGGAAAGGAGCGTTCCAATATTCTAAATTCCATGTTTGTATTTTAAACACTGAAAACTTAGCTATTTACAAAATAGGAATCAACAGCCACGTTTATACACAAATTGTACTGAATTATCAAATTTTATTTTTATTTTCATAAACTGCCTACCTGAAGGCTACGTCATAGGACTCTATATTATGACACGAGCAGAATTCTTGTGGTCCCACAATTACTATTCCAGAATCAGTTTTGCCATTTGAAAACTATCCAGTTTTCTGCTTGTACACAGTTTTCATGTTATTTATTATATGGGCTTGTTCCATATTGATCCTTTCAAAATTACATTAATGTATGAAACTGGTTATTTACTAATGTAGCAGAATCAGCACTGAAGCACCTGGATGTGCTTTAAGTCACTGAAAAGTTAATGAAGTCTGTATGAATTTGCTTTAGGGGTGGTGGCTCAGTGGGTACCCCTGCCTCATGCTTCCCTGGGTGGGGGTTTCTTTCCCTATCCCGCTCCATTTGCTGTGGCATTTGTATGTTCTTCTGGTGTTTCATGGGTTGTTTCTGGATAATTCCATCTTCTCCCATTCCAAAGCCATTCAGCAGTTAGGTGGTGTTTCCAAAATGCCGTACTGTGTGTGTCCCTGTAGGTGGCAGGCATGCTATCCTGCATATTCCCATGCTTTGTGCCCTGTGCTTCCGAGAATATATTTCAGGACCCCTTTGTGATGCTGCACTGGATAAATGTTTGGGAAATGGATGTACTTACTATCCCCTCCCACACAGCTGCCGCGCTTAAAGGCTCCATCAGATTCCCATCACTGACTTCTGATATGCCAACACAAGTAAAAGTCATCGTGGTTGGTGCAGGAAGCCGTGGACAAACATACTCAGAATTTGCTCTGCTGCATCCACTTCGTGTAAAGGTATGGCAAAGTTTGTTTGGTTTAGTTTATTTATGCTGGTGTTGCTAGACATAAAGAATGACTCAAATCGGACCAGAACTAGAGCTTATAAAGTAATTATGCAGAATCACTACATAAACTGCTGTGGTATGTAAATGGAAATTTCGCGGTGGGATTTTTGGACTTTGCATATTTGAGAATTGTGTCATAAATGTGTCATATTTTTAGTTTCATTAGATTGAGCTATTCAGAGTAAAACCCAGAGTCACACATTTAATTTTATTCTGATTATTCAAATGCCTATGAAAATCTGGTTTGCCAGGTGGTTGGTGTGGCAGATCCAAACGTGTTTGCTTGTAAGAAACTGCAGGAACTGCACGGCATTGCTGACGAACATGTGTTTGACGGTACGGAGTCAGTGGCATCCTTTTTCATTTTGTGCCACTTTTGGGTTCTAAAGTGATTTCCTTTTTCATCTTCCATCTTCATTCGTCTTCTTTAAATTAAATTTTATTATTATTATTATTGTTATTGTCTTTTAAATTTTATTTTTGTCTTTTGAATTTACCTCTGGGATTATTAAAGTCTGTCTATCTCTATCTATCTCTCCATCCATCCATCCATAAATGTGATTTTAATGTCTTTTATTTAAAAATGTTCTTCTGCCTTTATAAAGCACTCTGAATTGCCTTGCGTCTGAATTGTGCTATATAAATGAACTTGCCTTGCCTTACCAGACTGGCACGGTGTTGCGCAGAGGGAGAAGTTTGCAGACGCAGTCTTTATCTGCACCCCAGACCGGCTGCACAAGGTAAACTCAGGAGAATGGCATTCTGGTTGACACAGTGGCTCAGTGGGCAGCACTGTTGCCCTAAGCCTCCAGGGATAGGGCTTCAAATGTTTGGAGTTTGCATCTTCTCTCCTCGGTCTCCATCCCGGTTTGTCCTCTGCTGCCTCGGACAGTCTCCAAGTTCACCACAACTGAATAGGCATTTGGAAGATGGATGATGCATTTTGTCTTGGGGGGTCCTTTATGTGGAGCATAGACTACAGCTTTAATTATACAGTAGTATAATATTTACTGTGGAATCAAGACTTCAAAAGCCGTGTTTCAGGCATAAACATTGTATAGAATCGTCGTGGGTCGTCATGATTCTCATTGTTTCAGCCTGATGGTATGAAAGACCTCAGTTTTCAACACCAGCCATCAACTGTTGGGCAAATATATTGAGTTATAATCATTAATTTTGACTGGCCCTGAATGCATGAAATGCATGGCAGAGGCTGTGTAATTATGGTGCCTGAGTGAGGATCCACCCTTTCAAAAGGATTTCCTGGCTCCCAAGGCCGTCGGCACAAATGCATTACAGGGGGAATCCCTGGAACATGGTGCCGCTCTATGAGTGTGTAATTCTGTTCTGCAGGAGCCGGCAGTGGAACTAGCAAGACAAGGTTACCACATCCTGCTGGAGAAACCCATGGCTGTGAGTGTTGGGTCTCTGCTTCCAAATCAGTGATGGATTCCATACACTGTTCTCTTAAACCAGTGTTTCCCCATGTGGTCCTTTGGGACCTGCAGTCAGTCCACAAGCAAAAATGTGGATTGTTTGGCAGGGAGCTGGGAGGGAGCAAAAACGTGGACCGTCTGCGGGTCCCCAAGGACCGGATTGGGAAACACTATCTTAAAGTATTGCTGTCTAATGATGAGTTACAAGCAGTAAACACCTAATCTAGAGCAAATGTCACGGAGGGGAAGGTCTGGCAGGTAACTGATGATGTCACAAGTGGAAACTAGGCTATTTCACATTAGAACAAAGAAAAAAATATATTTTTAATGGTATAGAAACCATTAAGATTGGATGAATTTGCCATTCTTTGTAATTTATCTTGTTTTCTGAATATTTTGAGTGACATTTGAGTGGGTGAATACATGAGTGTTTAAGTAAACGGTTCGTATGCTGCGTGATGTGGTTTCCCTTTCCTCTGTATGTCTTTGTGTGTGCGTCATGGATCTTTGTATCGGTGTTCTGCTTTAGGTCACCTCCAGGGACTGCAGTGAGATTGTAGCTGCCTGCATTGAGAACCATGTGATGCTCACCGTGTGCCATGTACTCCGATATGATCCTACAATTCACAAGATAAAAGTCAGTATCTTGCTCATGCTGTTTCTTTAAAAGAGTTCTGGTTGGAACATTTTTTAAGGTTCCGTTTCAGGTGCTTGGTGTGTTCTCAGAGCAAAGCACAGGTTTGTTGTTTTATACATTAGATCAAGCACAAATGTTAAGATCTCCATATTTGTGGTTAATGCCGACCACACTGGAAAATGCGCTTTTTCAGGAGCTTATCAACAGTGGTGCCATTGGGGATCTGGTCCACATTCAGCATTTTGAACCGGTAGGTCAGAACCATCTTTTCTAAGATTTCAAAATGTGTGGTTCAGCTGTCATTGGAAAGTTGCTGGGTCAAATCCCAGGGTTGGCAGAGTGATTTTTTTTGGTAACTGCTTGTCCTCTTCAGGGTTGGGAGGGAGGAGTCTGGAGATACAGGTGCAAGGCAGGGAATAACCCAGGATAGGGCACTAATCCATTGTAGGACACACTCACACGGTCATACCTGTAAACAATTTGGTAACTCCAGTTAACCTCAGCATGTTTTTGGGGGAAAGCAGAGTTCCCAGAGGAAACCCTACGATGACACGGGGAGAACATGTGAACTCCACACATGGAGCCTTGATGGAGACGCTCTACACACTGATCCCACAAGTGTGAGGCAACTGTGCAAACCACTGCGCCACCATGCCACCTCTGAAGAGAAAATTAAAAACCTTATAATAGTATTTAGCCATGCAGTGAGAGATGGTAGTTAGCCTGAGTGGTAACTCTTATTACAGGAAAGGAGCATAAAACCTGGGGAGATGCACCTCCGACTGACGGCTTGCCTCCTCTGGAGGTACTTGTTGTTCTTACTCAAATTGATTCGCCATCTTATGCCTAAGAATGGCTCTATGAAAAGCTTTCAGAAGCGTTTGAAGAAAAAAGAACAACCCACTCAATACATGCTGTGGTACGAGCACTTCCCTTAGGGCCTTCACATGGCTGTCCCATTGTCACTTTTGGCTTTCTCTAACCCCGCAGGTTGGATTCTACCATTTTGCCCACTCCTTTGTTAGAGGGAACTGGAGGAATGAAGCCAAAAGCTCCTTCGCCCTTCTGGCAAAGTCCTGCCATGATATCGACCTCATCCACCACTGGGCTGGGGGCCGCAGGTATGCTCTGCTGCTCCTGCAGTATCATGTGCCCCCCCCCCCCACCAGAGCCCAGCTACCTTAATGATAATAATCAATACTTTATTGATCCCCTTGGGGAAATTGTCTTTTTTACACCTCCCTCAACTTGCTCTTTGTAGAGTAAGTCGTCCGCAAAGGGCAGCCACCCATAGCGGCGCCCAGGGAGCTGGGGGTTAAGGGTCTTGCTCAAGGACCTGCTGAGGCTGGGCTTGAACCGACAACCTTATGATTACAAGCACACAGGCTTAGCCCACTGAGCCACAAACTGTGATTACTTAGCAGCTGAGTATCGCCAGGAAAATCAGAAGCTAAACAGTACTGGGCTGAAACATAGTCCAGAACGCCGAGCACTGGTGATTTGATTGGTTGTGCAAGCCGCATGTTAATGAGTCTGTCTTCTAAGGTGTGTCAAGGTGTCATCGTTTGGATCTCTCTGCCACTTCACCAAAGACAATAAGGTTCGTACACAATGATACAGAGTACAAGACCTACAGCCTGTTTTACACTGAAACATATATTCTTGGCAGAGCTTGTCCTCTTCTACTTTTAAGATTAGAAACCTGGCCTTTAAGATAATCACGTTTGAGTTTGTCTTTTCTGTCTTGATTTGCTAGCCTTCTGGAGCTGGTGACCGCTGTTTGGACTGTCCTGTTGAAGCATCCTGTCCATATTCTGCGTGCAAGATCTATCTGGATAGAGTTAAAAAGGTTACATGCAATTATTTCATTTTGCCTCCCTCGTTCCTCTATTTTTGTTAGCCCATGACAAAATAACAGTGGTTTCAATGTTACAATTTGTTAAAGTTAGTCGTTACTCTATCTTAAACTTCTTTATAAACACAATGATACACATTGCTAACTTTTTAGTCAATGATCAAGCTAACAGCACAGAAAGCTAGACAGGTACTGAGAGAACAGTGGGGATGCACAGGGAAGGAGACTGGGCTACATGGGGAAGGTAGGTATCTTATACGGCCAAAAAGATGTGCACACCAACTTGTCCAACGTCGTGACAAATTTTGAACAACAAAGGGCTCAAAGGAGCTTAGTTAATGGATGGCCCCTGGGTAAGGTACTTTGGGTGAGGTGTGTTGGGTAAGGTACATTTGTTATGTTCTACAGCTCATTATCTGACCTGTGTGCTTTGTTGATTGTGTCCTACTTATGCGATTAATTTTTTATTTTGCTCAATAATGCAAATTTTTAGAAAATGTGCCCTTTTACCTCACAATGCCTATTGACCTAAGTATATATTTTAGCTATCAATTTGCTAATGAATTTCATCATTGGTTTCACTCCGCTGTCCTGTTAATTTGCCAGGAAAATACATCTCCCAGCTGCCTATATGATACACGGTTGTGGTGAGGATCAGCTGATCCTGAGGACTGCATATCTGAGTGTATAGATAGTCGCATTTGTTTTAGGTAGGATAGACAATGTAATATGAAAACACGCGCAATCGTGATTTGGAGATTGCAGCTGCAGAAACATGAAGCTTGTGTGAATAGACCACTGTTGGACTAGTTGGAAACTGTCAGTTCAAATTCCCAGATACCTCCTAGCACACCTGCAATAACACGGAATATCTGGTACAGGTGTGTTGGGAACTGGGAGGGAGTCAAAATGTAGACTGGGGGTTCGTGAGGACCGGGTTGAGAAACACTGCCTTAGGGGGACTGGCTGTCATATCCTGCTGAAAGTTAAATGTAGGCAGGTGTGAAATTCCAGGCTCAGTTATGTGCTCTAGTTGAAGCGGTAAGCTAATGTAATAGCGTTGGTCTCCTGGCAGGGGATCGTCCGCTGGCCGGTCTCGGTGCTGTGCCCCAGCTCAGTCCCCGACATTGAGACTGTGACGGAGGCTCTGCGTCAGGGTCCTTACGGCCGCTGCGTCTACAGCTGCGACAACGACGTCTGCACCAATCAGGTGAGGAAGACCCTTGGTGAAACTCGCGGGCCGGTAATACCGTCGTTTTCCATGTTGGCAGCTGGCGAAGCATTAACTCTTTTCCCACCTAACCAGGTTGTGAACATGGAGTTTGACGGAGGTCTCACTGCTGCCTTCACCATGGTGGCGTTCACAGAGGAAGTCTGCAAGCGCAAGACCACCATCCACGGGAGCAAGGTAGTCCCCTCCTCCCTCTACCACCTGTCATTGTGCTGCAAATTCCACGTTATTTATGGATATTTATTATTATTTTTTTAATGTTTGTTTGTTTAATATTTTGTCTCTTTATACTTACATCCCCTCTTTTACAGTTTTGTGATTTGGCAACATAGCGTTTCACTGCATGGTATACTAAGTATAACTGTATATATGACAAAACTTTGATTGGTTAGTTGATTGATTGAATGATTGAATGGTTGATCGAGTGATTGCTTGGAGTGAAGTGCCACCTTTAATAGACTTGTTCTGACGTAGCATCCCAGAAAGTCCTTTGGTTGGTATGACTGTCTTTGTGTGGAGGGCAAGGGAACAAGTGCACACTGGGAAGCAGTGTCTGGGCATTGGAGACGAACCCAGTTTTGGTGTGATTCAAGCAAGAGCTGCTATCGTAATGGGGAGTGCCTCAAACCCTGCTCCTGTCAGGCCAGAGTCATGACAGGATTTCCAGTATTTGCTCAGTTCTGTTTATAAATACTCGTTAGAAATTATGTTTCCGCATGAATTCTTGGGTTCTAGTGTAATCTAGTGCTTTTAAGTGGGTTTTATGAAGTATAAGCAGTGTCTCTCTGTTTCACCACTGGGATTTACGTTTGCGGCTTTGTGTTGATGAATAAGCTGTGGTCTCCAGCAATGTTTACAATGAAAACAGCTTCTTTACAAAGTCATGGGGGGGGGAGAAGATATCAGTCCACAGCAGGCCATGTACTTACACATTACGGTTAGCTTGCAGACACCGCTTCACTTACGCTCATTTTCTGGAAAAGGAAAACTCGTATTAACATGATAACATGCAACATGCCCTCCACACAGAGAGCCAAAGGCAGGATTTGGGACCACAGAACTGGAGGTGGGAGGCTACAGAGCTAACCACTAAACCATCATGATCAGTCCGAGTACAGGCCACCTGAAGAGCCTGCTTAGCTCTGGTCCTCTGTGGAGATGCTGGGCTTGTATCTTCTCTGTCCCCTTGTGGGATAATCAGTCTGGTATGTCTTTCATTTCAGGGTGAGCTGTCCTACGACGGTCATAGGCTCTCGGTGTTTGACTTCCTCACGCAGATGAGGACAGAGCATACGGTAGACATACAAGTGCTTGGAAACTTTGCCTCACATGGTCACGGCGTGGCCGACTACTACCTGGTGGACGCCTTTGTCTCTGCTGTGGCGGTGAGGAGCCCTGTGAATTTTAAATGAATCAATGTCAAGAATCATCCTAATAATAGGGTCAAATTGAAGAGTCTAGCCTTGGTGTGATTCAATGTAATTCACTGCTGTTTGTGGTTTTTGGCATGTATGAAAGAACAATGATTCATCCCTGATCCGGTCGGGACCCGAGGAGACCCTGGCCAGTCACAGGCTGGTGTTTGAGGCGGAGCAGTCTCGGCGGGAAAACCGGGTGATATTCTGTGGAATGGACCAGGAAGATCAAGGACCAAAGCAGGAAGTGATGAAATAACCCCATTCCCAAAGCCCTGAAAATGTTTAGGGGGAGGGCTGGAGAAATACTTTGGGTCTTTGATTGGCCTACATAGAATAACACTGCTACTGTTAGAAGGCGGGCTTAACTTCAAAAATCGAAGTACTAATTCTAATTGTAGAAGTTGTTGACTTGCAATGAAGATGAGCATCACTAACTTTTAGCAACTGTAAATTAAACAATGCTTCATTCTAGTAACATTAGAGTTTCTACAGTATTGTCTGTGATACTCAACTGTCCAGTTACTTTGAAGAGAAATTAATATTGTACTGTGATGTTTTTAAATTACGTTTTTATTTCTAATGATATATATATATAAAATATACAATAAGCTGGTTGCATAAGTGTGCACACCCTTAAACTAATACTTTATTGAAGCACTTTTTGAATCAATTACAGCATTGAGTCTTTTTGGGTAGGAGTCTATCAGCATGCCACATCTTGACTTGCCAATATTTGCCCACTTTTCCTTGCAAAAGCGCTCCAAATCTGTCATAGTGCGAGGTCACAGGTCACCCTACAGATTTTCAATTGGATTTAGGTCTGGGTTCTGACTGGGCCATTCCAAAGTTTTAATTTTCTTCCGGTGAAGCCATTCTTCTGTTGATTTGGATGTATGCTTGAGGTCATTGTCATGCCGAAAGGTGAAATTGTTCTTCAGCTTGTCTTCAGCCCACTGCCAGGCTCAACATTAGGGTTTCTGATTTATTTCCTTAGTAGGATCTTTTATCCGAAGCGATGTACAGTTGTGAGGCATGGTCTGCCAGTGGCCCACAGTGAAATCACTTTACTAATCACAGGGTTTTCACCAGCACGACCTGCTGGTCGGGCCAGGCCCTTCAACAGGTTAATTTACTCTGGATCCTAGACATTTGGGAGATTTAATTATTCTGCTCCTTTTCCTGTGCAGTCCTGCCTATAATTCCCATGTGCACACAAACATAACCTTACACTACTACTTTATGGCGACTGGACCTGGAAGATAGTGAACAAATAGAAAAATGAGTAGGTGTCATTGAAATTGACTTTATGGTCGGCTATTGATTAGCATAATTAATTAATAAATATGGTATATGGACACTAGGACAGGCACCAAGTCAAACCTTACTGGAACCAAAGCTAAGTAATCAAGGCAGTCACATATGAGCATAGAGTATCATGTTCATAGTGTAGATGGAAGCATGTAGTAAAATAAATACCAACAGATCAGTAAAATTACTGCCCCTTACAGAGGGATATTTCAGCCGGAAAACTGAATATCGAATATGAGGTGTGAGCTGGGTTTATGAAGCAATATGATTGGTCTAAGTTACAATAATAATAGGTTACATTTATATAGTGCCTTTCACAAACCCATGGTTGGTTTACAGGGGGAGAAGTATTGTGGAAGAGAGTTCCATAGTTTAGTGGCCATGGCACTGTAGGGCCTGCCACTCATGGTGGAAACTCTGGGACGTGGAAGAGCAAGGAGATTATTATTAGAAGATCTGCGAGAGCGTCAGTGACACAGATTGCTGAAGACCGGTTAAGGTGGTCAGAAAGAAGAATCGAGTTATATCGAGTTATACCAACCTGCTCCATTAGATGATGGGAAGCACAAGACTCTGATGTAATTGAG
Organism: Boulengeromyrus knoepffleri; assembly: GCA_026770805.1. NCBI lineage: Eukaryota > Metazoa > Chordata > Actinopteri > Osteoglossiformes > Mormyridae > Boulengeromyrus > Boulengeromyrus knoepffleri. Next base: position 3,271,967 of record JABJVO010000106.1, on the reverse strand, counting down.
GCTATCATTAGAGTGATAAGCCTTGGACTGCCCCAATGGAACATGCTGCAATCTAAAAGTGACCTCATTATCTCCTACTTCGACAGCGTTGAAAAGCCACTTCAAAGTGGGAAGTCCCTCTGAGCTCTATCATCAACTCATCAACATCACCCAAGAGCCTAAAGACACTGCCCAAAACATCCTCTTTGGAGCCACAGAACTCAAAGACTGACTTCTGACCTCCACAGAAGAGGAAGCGGAGGAACAGTATGGTGTTGCTGTAATCCAAAAAAAATTCTTGAGGTCAGTGTATACAGGGTTCTTGAATGAGTCTATGAAGCTGGATATGAGGAGGGTGAGAGAGGATCAGGCTGTTACTGAGGAGGAGCTGATGGAACAACTGAACCAGGCATCATGCCTGGAGGACGAGAGGCGAATGAAAATGAAGACGACGTTCCATATAAGGACTGTTACAAAAAGTGACATCCACATGGAGCTGAACACCACCTCATGAATGGTCCGGCTTGAAGGAGAAGGGTAACCACAGTGACCCCCGGGGAATCGGTGAAGACAAAAAAGAAGAAAAGTTAGGCGATGATACAATCTATGTATATCTATCCATTCATTTTTTAGTTATCCATCCATCCATCCATCCATCCATTTCTTTTTAAGATCTAAGCCAAGTTAATTGCCAAATGCACTTCATAGTGTGGAGCACAATTCAGGATTACAGACAATGCTGACCGCAGCCACTGCTACTTTGATACACCTTCACAGATATACCTGTCCCTTTTCTTTGCTAGTCTCTCCTCCCTAACAGCAAGATCTGCCCTGATTATTGTTTATGAAAAACAACAATCTACTCAGTTTAGTTATAAAGACTATTAGGTTAAAACAATCAATTAAAAAGGAAAAATATTCAGTTAAATGCACTATGTGATTAGGGATAACAGATTTCATTCGGATACATGGCTTCACTGAATGATAAATCATGTTTTTGCTGAATGATGAATTTCATGGACATTCATCCCTAACAGGCAGTTGCTTGGCCACCTGTTACCAACAATGACCTTGATTTATAAACTTCAGGTTGTATCTCTGTTACATTAGCATGCGCGTGTATGTCCATCCATCCTTTCAGATCTTAGCCCGGTTCATGTAATCAGTTGACTTGTTTTCTTTATTATTTTCGCCTCCCCTTTATCCTCCCTCCCTTCCCGTTCCCTGTTCCATTCACATCTGCGTCTTGACCCTAGACATAAGTCATATTTTTAAACATAACTTCAACTTGGGTGCTCTTCTGGGGTCCTCTGCGTCATGCTGTCAAGCGTCACCTGACCAAAGTCACGTTACTGTAGTTCAAAATTGCGTCTAACCTTCGTTTAACTTAATGACACTTCGGAAAATTTCTTTGCCGAACAAAATGTTTCAGATATTTTGTGTTTTTTAATTATGTTTTTAAAGGTGTGGCTGGTGAAAACTTTAAAATGCTTACCAAGAGACTTGGGAAAAATATGCCAAAGAGAATAGTTCATGACTTGTAAGTTATTATTTAAAAAAAATCTTTTCACAAACCGTTGTCTTTGTTGACTTTAAGTGAGGAATTTTCTACGCATGACATTTTACCACTTACATACTATAAAAATCGGCCAATTTCGTATAATTCACACAAGTATGAATAGTGGTCAAGAAAATGTGAGATTAATGCCTTTAAACAATGTTTAGCCATTTTAGCCCATTCAAAACATTTATTTTTTTTCATGCATTTGAAGTAGTTAATTGCCAGTTTTTGATATCGGGAATTCAGTTGTAAGTAGTTTGAATTAAGATTCAATTACAACTGGCTACACATTAATTCCTAGTTTCAGAAATCGGATTTTCAGCTAGCTAAAATTTTATTTCTGAAATAATTAGTATTTTAACTAGATCAAATTTAATATCCGATATCATCAATTTGCATTTTAACTAGCTAAATTGAATCTCTGACATCAGAAATACATATACATTACACCTAGACACAACTGAATTTCTGATAACAAGAATTTGCATTTTAACTAGTTAAAACTGAATTTGTAATGTCCTCTAGGAATGAATTCAAGTTAAAATGACTTGCCGTAATAAACAAGCAGTCATATGACTGAGAAACCGTGTTAGCAAAAAGTTAAAAAATCAACATACTTTTTAATGACATACAATACACCTGGCCTTGCTAATTGCTATTAAACAGTGAGCTAATGTTTTCCCTGCTGAACAAACACAACTCTCTTGCTTCCAAGTATGCAGTATGAATGTGTAGCATACAGTTTGTGTGTACTGATTAAGCATAAATGTCCTCATTCCATAGAAAATGAAAAGATTCAGGCAGATTCAGGCTCATCCGTTTTTTGATGGCTCTCTTGCTCCCTCCTTCAATGACCTGCGGTCTAAGGTTCACATAGCTGACGAGGGAGGGAACGAGTGTGTGAGTGAGGAAGGTAGCATGGAGAAAAAGCGGTATTGGGACACACTCAATGGCTTACCATGCTCCGCATTGTATGTATGAAGTCATCACTGAAGCAGAAGCTTTTATGTAACATCATACATGGGTGTCACCAAAGGTAGATTTCTCTTCTGCAAAGGGTACTAGACTAGACTGCCACACTCCCTGATGAAGAGGTGATTTGGCCCTTGGTGACTCATTCCATAAGGTATTGGGACAGCATTTGGAAATAGGAAACACTTCCAGGATGGTGGTAAGGTTGTGAAGGAGAGTGGTGCAAACAAGGGTTTTGGGATGTAGCCAAGGTGACGAGGAGAGGATCACAAAGTGTAGGTCACTATGTCCAGGATTCCAGGCTAATATTAGCATGATGTCTCAATGCTGTTCATTGCCATCAAAACTACCCTGATCCAACTAATTCTTGTCATTAGCACCTAGATTTTATTCTTTGGTGATTACAGTGGTAACTGTGGGTTCAGTTTAATGAAAGACAAACACCAAGTCTAACTGTAGCATAATAATACACTATGTTGCTTCTTTATTAGATGCAATTATCAAGTATTAATACTCTTCTGCTCCTGTAACATCCACTTCAGGGATTGGTTTTCATAATCAGTAATATTTCATGATTATTTCAGCCTTTTGTATCTTGCATGATGGTGGTGTTTGGTTGAACCTTAGTGTTCCTAAAAGTCTGCGACGGCCCTGACTGGACCAGTCGATAATATAATTATCCATAGAAAACATTTCTGTGCAAAAGGCCTTCCATCATCACGAGAGAATACTTCACGGATTTACACCGTGAGTGCTACACCCTGTGTGACTTTTCACCTTGAGACACCCATTCTCAGGTGTAATGGGCACACTGGCCTTTTTCCTCACTCTCTGTTGGGATTAATTTCGCACCCAAGCTGTACAGGTGCCTGCCTGTACAAACACACAAACACTCAAACAGAGGTGTTCCTTGCCGGGCATTTGTAGTAATCTGAATTCTTGTAAACATCAGAGGTTCTCCTGTGTCCTGAGTTACCACTGCCCCTGAGCCACACCTGCTAATTAATGTCAATCCTGTGAGCTCAGCCTGTTACTTATGGTTCTTTAGTCAATATTTACAATTAGATATTTAATGGGCATTTTAGTGACTCAAAAAAGGTGTGCTTTAAGTTCTCGAAAGGCATTGTGTGAATGTTAACAAGTGGAATTTGCACAGGTGATTTCAGATATGTACAGTATCACGATTTGTGTGCGCTTACCTCACTTGATGCAGAATTTCTTTTTACAGAAAGCTGCATGATCACGATTTTTGGTAGGAGGCCAATTTGTACACTTACGTTTATTTATTTAGCAAATGCTTTTGTGGCAACGTACTAGCATTTTTTTTAATACTTACAATGGGTGTTTGCGTCATCTGTGTTTCAGTGTGATGTGCAAACCATTGTTTGTAGCATTGCCTCAGCAGGTTAAATGTGCATCACCCAAATGGTTTGATAGACCTTTTTCTAAAGGCTATACACATAAACATAACACTGTTGGATTTCAGGAAAAAAGTAAAAGAAAAAATATGAAGCAGGATTCAACCAGTTAAAAGACAGGAGGCTGGATGAAGAACTGCAGGTGCAGGAGGTGCTGGGAAACTGAAGTTACATTTTTGCCGTTTACGTTGAATTGCAGGCATACAAATGGCCACCAGGTGTCCATATTGTACCAGTATCATTTTGTTCGTAACTAGCCGTTCGGTTTCAAAATGATGTTGCACTTGGCAAGCTGACCTGCAGTGCACAAACTGGGTGCGCGCCAAGTTCGTTATCGAGTCTGATCAGCTGCAAACTGTGTGGAACATGTTAAAAAAAACAAACCTTTACCGTGTTAAAACATGCCATGGAGACAATACGTGACCCCCCTCCCCCCCCCCCAATCACACACATATACTCACGCCACACACTCTCCTGCTGCTGCGCTGGGTCTTATGTTTATGCCTGTCTTTAAAATCTCGATACATGCCGTGTTCGTGGGACATTGCTTTTGAGATCCATTTTCATACTTGGCTCCAGGTCTTTTGTGTGGGAGAGAGGCTAGCCCAGGTGCAGTGGTCCTGACAAAGGGCCCTTCTGTACCCGGGGCAGGCCGTACGCGGCAGGAAGGAGACTGAGCCGCTAAGTGTGAGTGCGATTCTGGTGCAGGAGGCGAATATCCAGATGCAAGGTCAGATAAAGAAGCTATTCTTCCATGTATCGTTTCTGAGATCTTGACGTAAGCAGGTAGGAGCATCCATTGTACCATCCCGCTCTTGTCAGCACTCACGTCAGCGCCGTCAGGGAATAATATATTTAATATTTTGCCCGCAACAAAGCATGTCTCCTTGTTTTGTTGTGAAAGTAGCCGTCGTTATAATGTATTTTACAGAAGATTCGAAAGTAGTTCATTTTTCCTAAATGTGCCTCTCGTACATTAAAACAAACCATTTATTTATTCATTTGTTTGTTTGTTTATTTTCAGCATTCTTCTCAGGTAAATTACACAGTATAGAACAGCATTAGCAAGATTTTTTTTTTTCACCTCAGAACAATGTTATTGTAAAATAATGTTGTCTTTCATTTTATTTGTATCATAATCAGGGGAAGAAAAAACTTCCATGTTAAAATGTTTGTTCTTCATTTTCAAAAGCACAATCTCTCTATCAGAGCAAATCAGTGTGACGAGGCAACATCAGATAAAAGTCGGTGACCTGATTAAAGCAGCCCAGGGGCGATGTTACAGACTCCGGGCAGAACTACTGCTGCAGCTACGCAAACAGGACGTCCGATTACCATCTCGTCTCTGGAATGAAAGGCTTTTGCTCAGTCCCCTGCTCCCTTCGTCATGTATCAAGCTGATCCTTGGCCTGCCCTGTCCTGTCCTGTGCTGAACTCCTCACTCAAGCAATGGGCAAATATGAGGACCTTCTCTGGGACCCACTTTTCCCCCCGGTTGGTCGTCCCTAGAGACCATCGGCATTGTAGATGGTTGATGCAAAAAAAAAAAAAAAAAATTAAATCACAGGAAAGATTATTGTGTTATTTCATGGGCTGGATATGATTTAGCAGAAATGGACCTAGTCTGTGTGAGCTATCAATATTCTCATCTACGATCGCTATCTGAAGATCTCAGACAGGCCCCTCAAGATCTGGCTTTCCTTTGTGGAGCTGCGCAGGTTTAAATTGTTATCTGTCACGTTGTATTGAAATACAGGAACCTTCACTGCAAGTAAACGCATGAAGCCGTGCAGAATCGTGATTTATGGCCCATGCAGTTTAAGAATCTTATACAGTTTTTCTTGCTCTTTCCCCAGAAATTAAAGCTTTTGCGCAGCTTAAAGTCATGGTCACATCTCTGAAATGAAGCATCAGGAAAATATGGCGCCATGTCATGTATGAGATCCTTCACCAGGGTGCCCGACAGAAATGCGTGTGACGTGGAGACTGCAGTGATTTGGGGAATGTTTACCTTTTCAGGCATCAGTGAGAGACAGAAATGGATGGATCCAACACAATTAGCAGGACAGGCACACATAATAAACCAAACAGCTGGGTGCTGGGTCTCGGGTACTGAGGAAAGACGCAAAATTGTTTTGGTTATGGGGTTTGGGGCTGGCTTCACTGCCTTGTTCCAGGTTACTGGGGGTGTACCCTAATACCCCTGAAAGAAAGAGTGAAATTATACAGTGTATAGTTTGAGAAAATTCAGTTTTATTTATATAGTACATTTTCACAATATTGCATTGTTTTAAAGCACTTTACATTTTTCCTGCCCAAAGCCTCCAGGGAGCAATCCAGAGGCCACAGTGGCAAGGAAATACTCCCTAGTAAGAAGAAACCTTGGGAGGAACCAGACCCAAAGAGGGAGGCCATCCTCCAGGGGACAGCAGAGGAAGCCCCAACCCTAACCAGACCCAAAGGGGGAGCCCATCCTCCAGGGGACCGGCAGTGGAAGTCAAATGAACAAGGTGGCAAAGTCCTAATATACGCAGTCCAAATTTTTGAGTGTCAATGTGAGGTCTCACCAGATATTTCTAATTTTAAAACAGTAAGATGTTTCATTATGACCTAAGCTATCTACTAGCAGGGAAGTGGGTAGTTCACAGTTAAAGACATCTCATGTTCAGCTACCTCCATGCAACCCCACATTCTGAGTGCAGTAGACGTCTCCAACCTTCCTCAAACACTAAATACAGATCAACGAGAATTAGCAATAAGACCAAGATTATCTGTCCGTTCTCCTACCGCTTATCCTGGTCAAGATTCTGAGGGGAAGTGGAGCTTAAGATTCTTTATTTAATAAGGTGCATTTAAGTGGTGTTAACAAAAATAAATTTAACATGAACACGGAAAGCACTGTAAATTCAGTTCTTAACTCTGAACTGGCAAATATGTCTTAGAATGACAAAGAATCTTTTAATAAAGCTGTTTCAGTTTCATGGGCCAGTTGACATTTCTTTTTTCTATTCAATTAAATAAAGATTTATCAGTAGGTGAGTCACCCATGTGAAAATTTGGGTAATCCGGTGCTGGGAGACCGAGTGCCACTTTCTTGAGCACTTTGAACCGTGTTTGAATGTAGTGAAAAAATATCCAGAGTTTTTCCCAACATCGATATTCAGCGCCATGGATTATAGTCTTTCTGTAGTAACTCCCTATGCAATATAATCAGACCTCTTTGAAATGAGGCGTTTGAAATCGAGACATTATGTCATATTAGTGTCTACTTGAAAGAGTCCAAGCTATGTATGTTTATGATATGCACAAAATCCGAAGGGTGAATTTGCAAATGAAACGTCACATTATGAATCCTGTCCGACAATAGTATTTAATTAGAATACTTGCATCATCAAGTAATTTTTTTGCCATTTTATAAATATTATGATCCCTGAAACTATTGTGTAGTAGAAGTCTTAAAGAGTTCTCTAGATTTCATTCCACATTTCATTCAAATCTACGGCAGATGTTTTTGGGCAGATCAGTTCAAGTCATGACTGAGAGAAAGTACAGACTGGGTTGACAGTACAGTTCAAAGGTTATTCTCCCTCTCAGAGCCCCCCACCCCCAAAGACAATGATCTCAGTGTACACATCACAGTCAGGACATGTTTGGACAACCGATAACTGAGTGAATGTACCTGCTTTTATGAAAGATAAGCAGATACGCTTGAAGAAAGTCCCCTTCTGCTGCAAAACAGCACAAAAACATATATGTTCTACTGCCCTTAATATGGACACAAAGAATGGTGGCAGCACCTGTAATTATTATTAATCAGGCCAAATGAAACAAGAAGACTTTTAATACACAAAGGTATGTAATTTTTTGTACAATTACTATACATTTATTGTCTATCATAGGGGTATCTTCTTTCAAGTCATCCTCATTTAATGGATCAAATGCAATTTTTTTCCAAAGAGCTGTGTTAATGTTGCTGTGTGTTTATGGCAGTGCTGTATACTACAAGTTTACTAATATCTGCAGGAAATGTTTGCAGGATCGTGCTCCTGTCTGCATGTGTGCGATGATGAACTCATGCGCACTGGTGTCAGTGGACGGCTGAGGTGCCTTCATACAGAGCAGGTTATGTAACGCGTCTCCCTGGACCACAGCAGGACCAGGCATGTTCACATTTCTCCAGGCTATCCTCAAGAAATAAGATTAGCATTCCCCCCTCCTCCTTCCCTCCCCCTCCCCTTCTCCAGCGCCTAAGAATGTCTGAAGCAGGTCTGGCTCTCTATCAAACCCACACTAATCTGCATCACTGACCGCAGGGAACACTGGACCCATTGTTGGCGCTCTGGCCAGATAGGCCACGGCCACTGACAAATTATTAACTGCCCCCCCCCCCCACCTCCAGCCAGCACAAAAAAAACCAAGTGAGCCGTGCAATACTGAAATCCCGGCTGGCTGCTACTTGAGATGGGGTTAGACACTAGTTTCCATGGGGTTAGAAGTACTACGTCATTTACTACTCTGTACTGCTCTTATGCGTCTTATGGATAGCGTGTCCTGTTTTATTTCACCAGATTTAGTGGATGTCCTTATTCCATGTGACTTACGATGAGCCCGATGTGCAATATTTGCTCTTCCCTAGAGTAAGATTCACTGCTGATTTAATGCAGGATAAGGACTTTGCTCAGAGGTTCTACATCAGCGCCCTTGCAGCTGACCTGGGAACCAGCATGTCTCTCTGGCTCACCATTCTGTCCCTGCCAGGTGACCCGCCGCTGCGGGTGACAGAGGACAGACGCTCTGTTTACCTTATTTCGAGCCGTGTCGGAAAAAATCCTGCATATGAGCTGGTGGCTTCGGTGAACCAACCTGTTCTCCTGGCTGCCAGTTGAGAACAGGTTCCTCAATGGGGGCGGCCTACATGGGGCCTCGCTGCATGCAGCCTGGCTGAGAGTGCCTTCTAGTCTTAAAAGGGATCTCTGCACCCTAATGTTGCAGGTTCAAATCCCAGGGGAAGCCCTGCAAATGTAGCCTTGAAGCATCACTTCTGTCAGGAAATTTATAACAGCAGTAACATTTGTTTTCAGGGCAGTTAGTGATGGAGCACAGGCTTATTTTTTGGCCTGCATGTAATTTTAAGAGAACACACACGCACTCGCTTTGCACGGAAACCCTTGGAATTTTAGCCCCCTGCCGGGTCGGGGGGGGGGGGGGGGGGGGCGGGGCCAGGGTGGCCGGCGGGGGGGGGGGGTGCGCAGCGGGCATGAGGGGAAAGGAAGTGAGAACAGAGCGAGAGACTCGTGG